>CM033723.1:24303873-24473828 GCA_019671005.1 Hibiscus mutabilis
CTCTTGGGCCTAATCTGACTAGAGTCCATGTGTTATCCAAACTTGTGATGATGGGTGTCCGAATGCCAGCCTGTCCTGGCATACTGCCTTGCCAAAATTTACCTGCCCTAACACTCACAAAAACCTTTCAAAATAGAAAAAAAAAACAAAATACCAGACAAATAACTACCCTTACTATTTACAATAATTAGACTATGATGGTAAAATTTACTGAATCTTTGCCAGGAGAATAATTTCCTTGGCAATACTCTGACTTCCTTCCTAATAATGCTTCAACCTCTGGCCATTCACTTTGAACGTTGTCCATGTGTTTAAGTATTTCATGTCTACTGCTCTATGAGCATAAGGTTTGACAACTTCAAATGGTCCTAACCATCTGGATTTGAGTTTACCTGGAAACAACTTAAGCCTCGAATTGAACAACATCACTTTTTACGCAACTCCAAACTGTCTTGGTAATATTCTGCTGTCATGCCACCTCTTTCTTCTTTGTTTATTAAGCTTGGCATTTTCATAGGCTTGTGCTCTAAACTCCTCCAGCTCAATCAAATCTAACAACCGTTTCTCACCTGCGGCCTTCCATTCCATATTCAACTGCTTGGTTGCCCAATAAGCTCGATGTTCTAGTTCCACTAGAAGATGACATGACTTCCCAAACACAAGCTTGAACGGGTAAGTCCCTAATGGTGTTTTGAAGGCTATTTTGTATGCCCACAAGGAATCATCTAACCTTAATGACTAGTCCTTCCAGGTTGGGTTCACAGTATTCTTTAAGATATTCTTGATCTCCTTATTTGAAATTTTTACCTGGCCACTTGTTTTAGGATGGCAGATAGTGGCCTCTACTGGATTCCGTACTTGCACAGAGCTTTAGTAATTAAATGACATTTAAAATGGGTACCTTTATCATGTATGATGGTTCTAGGGGAACCGAATTTGGTAAAAATATGTTTGTGTAGGAACTTGGTAACGATCATGGCATTATTTGTTGGGAGAGCAATAGCTTCAACCCACTTTGAGAAAAAATCTACTAACACAAGTATGTATAAATTGCCAAACGATAGGGAAAAAGGACCTATAAAGTCTATCCCTATACATCAAATAACTCAACATGCGTGATAGTTTGAAGTGGCAATTGATGTCTGCTGGAAATGTTTCCAGTTTGTTGGCACCTATCATATGACTTGGAAAAATAATGAACATCCTTGAATAGTGTTAGCCAAAAAACTCTTGACTGTAGCACTTTATCCGCTGTCTTCATTCCAGCAAAATGACCTCCATATGGTGCTGCAAGGAAAAGCTGAAGAATGTTTTGTTGTTCATCCTATGGCACGCAACGACGAATGATTTGGTCAGCATATTGTTTGAACAAGAACGACTCATCACAATAATATTACCAGATATCTCTCAGAAAGTGTTCCTTAGAATTACTTGACAAGTCTGGTGGTAGTATATTGCTGACCAGATAGTTGACTATGTCAGCATACCATGGAATCGTAGTGGTCACAAGTAATTTCTCATCAGAGAAGTCATCACTAATCACTACGGTGTTGCCATTCTCATGGTAGTTTTCTAAACGAGACAAGTGATCAGCCACCAGTTCTCACTCCCCCTTTTATCCCGTATCTCGAGATCAAACTCTTGTAACAAAAGTGTCCATCTTATCAGTCAGGGCTTGGCATCTTTCTTGGCCATGAGGTATTTGATTGCCGAGTGTGCTGTGTATACCACAACTTTAGTACCAACAAGGTAAGACCTGAATTTTTCGAATGCAAAAACAACTACAAGGAACTCCTTCTTAGTTGTTTTGTAGTTAAGCTGAGCTTCATTCAACGTGCTACTGGCATAATAGATGGTATGGAAAATTTATCCACACCTTTGTCCTAACATAGCTCCAACGGCATATTCGTAGGCATCGTAAATGAGCTCAAATGGCTTATTCCAATCTGTTGTCACGACTATAGGGGCATTAATTAACGTGTCTTTCAATCCTGCAAAGCTTTCAAACAAGAATCATCAAACACAAATGTGGTATTCTGTTCCAAAAGTAAGCATAAAGGTTTAGAAATTTTCTAGAAGTCTTTAATAAAGCAACGATAAAAACCTGTATTCCCCAAGAAACTTCTAATACCTTTGACACTTGTAGGTAGTGGCAATTGTTTGATTACCTCTACCTTTGCTTTGTCTACTTCCCGTCTATTCTTGGTTACTTTATGTCCGAGAACTATACCCCTCTTCACCATGAAGTGGCATTTTTTCTAGTTCAGGACCAGGTTCGTTGCAATCCATCTTCGAAGAACAAGCTTCAAACTCTGAAGGCATTCCTCAAAACTTTCTGCAACACCCTAAACCGGTGTCACACTGGGCCTCAAGCCCAAACCCATATACAAAAATTTGCGAGCAAGTTTAGCCCAAATCTATAAATTTCATAAACCATACTATCGATAAAAGAGTTATACAAAATATTCAAGCGTTACTTTGGAGCTCCAATATAAAACATATTAATTTAAAACATTCAATATGGAAAATAAATCGAAAGAAGTCACAGATACAAAACATAAGGGTCATATGAATACATTACCCCTACAAATCTAAGTATTGTACTCTTCACATATCGATACCCTGAAGTCTTACTCCGCTGCCACTAGGCAGGAAATCGAGGAGAATGTTATACCTCTAGGAGGGTTGCCACCACCCCCACCTAATCCACCAGAGGTAGTGGAGCAAGTACCACATGCGCCAGATGGGCTAGGGATAGGTGATATGGCACCGTTGATTCAGGCCATGACCAGTGCTTTCCAGGCAGCAGTTGCGGGTGTTCATGTGCCGGCACCACCAATAGTTGGGCAGGGATTACCGCTAGAGCATCTTCGTAGTTTGGGCAGAGTTTAGTTTCGAGGTTTGTCACCTGAGGCTTTTGAGGGATGGTTGACCAGTACTGAGACGATACTATGCCAGATGGGCTGTTCTGATGCTCGTTAGCTGGGCTGTGTTGTGTCCCTGTTACAGGTTGATGCGTATACATGGTGGACTACCACGATATCCAGGCGATAGGAAGCGTGAGTTTATGGCCTTGGTGCAGGACAATATGTTTGTTGCGGAGTATGAGGTATAGTTCGTGAGGTTGAGTTAGTATGCACCTGAGTTAGTTCCTGATGAGCGTACGCGATGTGATTGTTTCTGTAACAGGCTCGTGCAAGAGGTTAAGACATACATGCTTGCTGCTGATTACACAGATTTTGATGTGTTGGTTTTGCGAGCTAAGGATGTTGAGTAGAATCTGGGTATGGCTTTTGGGTCTTAGGGCTTTAGCTCGGGTAAGAGAGCAACTGATTCTAGTAGTGGCGGTGGTCATGCCAAGAAACACCGTGATCGGAGGTTTCTCTCGGAGCCGAGGCATGGCGAAGGTGTTGTTGGACGTGGAGTCTAGGGGCGGGGTGCCCAGGTTAGAGCTCTGTTTAACACCTCCTGGGTTTGTGGATCTCGAGATCATCTGAGGCGAGATTGTTCGCGTTTGGCTAGGGGGTCAGGCTCCTGCGCCTGTTGTGGCCAATGCTTGTTGGAGTTATGGGTCTGGCGACCATTTGAGACGTGATTGTCCTTTGTTGGCTAGAGGTGGGTAAGGTGCTACACCTGTTGTTGCTCCGCACAGAGGCTGTGGTCGTGGTAGTAGACCGTTTCAGCGTAGAGATGGTGGGCAGAGGACTGTGGCTCATACCATTGCTATCCATCTTGAGGGAGGTGGACCAGCTAGGGTGTGCGCACCGAGAGGGTTGCAATGACACATATGTGATTTTAGGTACTTTTACCTTACAGTCTTTGTCGTTGTATTGGTTGGTTGATTCTAGTTCTACCCATTCATACATCTTGAGTGAGCATTCACAGTTGCTTGATATATCTATTGAAATTCTTAATTTGGGTGTTAGAGTGAGTAGTTCTCTTGGGGAGACGGTCATGGTTATGAGGTTGTATTGTAGGTGTCCGTTGATGGTTTAGGGACATGAGTTTGCCGTGGACTTGATGGAGTTGCCATTCCATGGTTTTGATGTAATTTTGGGTATGGATTGGTTAACCGAACATAGGGTTGTGGTGGATTTTAAGACCAAACGAGTATCCTTGAGGTTATCGGATGATTTTGAGGTGATAGTTGTTGGTGAGAATGCTAAGTTTTTGTCTAATACTGTTTCGGCTTTGGAAGCAAGTCAAATGTTGGATTCTGGATGTTGTGCTTTCTTGGCCTACGTTATGAATCCTGTTTCAAAGGAGTTGAGGGTATAGGATATTCACACCGTATGTGAGTTTCTGGGTGTTTTTTCGGAAGAGTTGTTGGGGTTGCCACCAGACTGTGAGGTTGAGTTTGGCATCGAGGTCTTTGCGGATACAACACCCGTGTCTATTGCCCCGTATCGCATGGCTCCAAAGGAATTAAAGGAGTTGAAGACGAAACTGCAGGAGTTGCTTGATCGTTGTTTTATTAGACCTAGTATTTCACCGTAGGGAGCACCAGTGTTGTTTGTAAAGAAGTAGGATGGTACGTTGCTATAATACCTGAATTTTGATCGGGCTAATAAATAAATAAATAGTAGAAATAAATATAGTATTATAATAGCCCAAATAAATAAATAATAGTCTACAGTCCATTTACATGTCCATTATAAAGCCAAAAGCCCAAGCCGAAAGCCCAAAATCCTTTACACTAGATTTTAACCCATTACAAAAGCCTAAATTTTGTTTTCCCGCCCAAATATATGTTATATCAGATAAAGGCTCGAACAAACACAAATGTGATTGTTTAGCCCGCCCAATTTGGCCACGTGTCGTTTCCAGAATGGTCAATTGCTTTCTCACGCGGATTGAGTCTCCAGTGACGTCGTCAAAGTTAGACCCTATAAATACCCAAGAGAGAGAGTGTCAGATCATTAAGTGCTAATAATAACAATCATTGAAAATAATAAATAAACTAATAAATAATATAGTAATAATTAAGGAGAGAGAGAAGCTTACCTCGAAAGCCGAACCACCATGGGAGAGGAATGATCACCAGACCTGAGCCGCCAGAGACGTAGACGGACGCTGGAAATAAGAACAGTCGCCGGTGTTGAAAATCAGATGTCGATTTCACGACCGAGAAGGTATAACCTCTTCTATGTTTCAGTTTCCTACAAAATAATGCTAAACGTCAGTTCGATATAAAAAAACTGAAATGAAATAGAGAAAGCGATGGCCGAAACTTATTTGAGCGGTGGCCAGAGTCATTTTTGTATGTTCGGAGTCGAAAAGGTGCGGGTTTACGGGTAGCTTAGGCTGGGGAAAATGGGGATCCTATCAGATTTGGGAAGATTAGGGGTTTTAGGGTTGGAAACTGGGAATTTTTGGTGGATTTAGGGTTTTCACGGTGAAAGACGGCAGTTGAAAATTGCCAGGTGGTGGCTGGCGTCGCCAGCAGCGGCCGAGATTCAAATTCCGGTGGCCGGTGAGCAAGCTAGGGTCATCAGAGAGAGGTGGTTGAGGATCGAAGGGAGGAGTCCATGGTGGAGCTTCGCCAGAACTTTTAAGATTCATCCAGTTCATGAAGAACATGGATGAATCCTCATCAAAAAGTTAGTGTTTCGATCCATTCCCAGAAAATATCTGGGTTTGGGTGTGTTTGTATCCAGAGGATTTTCGGGTAGAGAGAGATATGAGAGAGATAGGAAATAAGAAAATGAAAGCTGAGACCGAAAATTAGGCTTTTATAGCCTTTCCAAAATGCTGTCGTTTTGGCAGCAGATAAGGGAGGGATCTGCGTGCATTATCCGGGTCGGGCCATGACCAGCGCATCTTTATTTGGATAGCATTTGGTTTTTGCCCAATACTTTGCAATCATTCAATTTGGTCCTAATTCTCCTTTAATTTGAGCCCTTAGCTTTGTTACAATTCAATTGAGTCCCTGAATCCTTTAATTGTTCCCTCCAGTTTGTAATCCTTGCAATTGGGTCACCTATGGGCTTTGTAATTAGGCACTAGGTTTTGTATTTGTTTCAGTTCAGTCCCTATTGTAATAAAATTAGCTTCTTGTTTCATTTGTTTTCAATTTGGTCATTTAATTATTTGTTTTATTTATATACCATTAATTTAATTATGTGTGATGCATGATTCAGATTAGTCATATAGAATTAAATGATAGATAATTAAATACACATAGTTTAAATAATAATTAGAGCCTTTAGCTTAGGTTCTCTAATTAAGATTTTGATAATTAAATAGAATAGATAATTGTAGCAATTAAATGTATATTAAATATAATTTTGGAGTCCAAATTTGGATGGTGTTCCATTGTTTACAATGGGGTGTTATCACAATACGGATTTTACTAAATTATATTTAATATATATATATCACCTAAAATTGAATACAAATTTAGTCTTTAGTTAAAATTAAACAATTAAGACACATTGAAGTTAATTAAATATATATCGAATAGAATCTTTGAGGTTCAAATCTAGATGGTGTTCCATTGTTTACAATGGGGTGTTATCTCAGCTTTGGTCATAAAGGTGTATATTCGATATATACCTTCACTTATAATTAAATAATAAACTGTTAGAGCCTTAATTAGGACTAGAACTTTAATTAACTAGAAGGATTAATTAATTAGGAATATGATTAATTTAAAGACTTTAAATATATGGAAGTTGTTCAAGAAATTGGCATTTTCACATAAAAGTCATTAAATTAATTAATATTCATAGATTTAAATAATTAATTAATTAGAGCCCTTTTAGGATTATTACTTAAAATTGACAACACAATAAAAGAACATTCATAAAAAACCTTTTATGTTGGAAATTTATTTTTTAAATACGAATAGGGGTGCCACCTAACTGGGTGCTTTTAATCTCGCATTCGAACAAAATGAATTTCCTTATAAAAGGATATAAGCATTCAGAATTTAAATTCAATTAATAATTATGGGATAAATTAAATTCAAATAATTATTCGAAATGCCAAAATGCCACGTAAAATTAAAGGTACCGATAACGGGCGTTCGTAGGGTGCTAATCCTTCCCTACACGGAACCGACTCTCGAACCCAATTTTCAAGACAGAATCTCTGGTTTGTTTTTCGGTGTCCGGTCTACCTCGAAGTGATCAGTGGAGACTCCAAAATGTTTTTCAAGGATAAATAAAGGAAAATCCGATTTAATACGAAAAACCCTAAATTTTCAAGATTAAATTAAAAATGGTTGAAAACCCTAATTTTCCAAAAGATAGATCGTCAGGCTATATTTTTACACGTCCCGATTTCAAAAATGGTCACGACAGCTTAGTGACTCCGCTGGGGATTTTTTAAAAAAATCTAGAGTCAGGCCTAATTAATTTTACGTGGCATTTTGGACAGTAATTTGAATTTAATTTTTCTATAATTATTGGATGAATTTTCTGGAAAAATGCATGTAGCTTTTTCTTGTGTGATATAAATTGTCATTCATGCATAAGACTTATACTCAGGCTTTTCACCTTTAAGTGGGAGTGAGGCATGATCTTATGTGAGTTATTCAGCTCCGTGATTGGATTTTGTCCTCTTTTTGGTATACCAACCTTATACACCATGAGGTTATGCCTCCACTATAAGGCGTCGTATACTCCTGAATCGATGTCTTACTAGTCTAGTAACGACAGTTCGGGTACCCAGAGTCTAGATCGAAACCCACATACTGTAATAGAAACCTACCCACTAGAGCTAGATAGGGACCTAGGACAGGGTGTTGCAGGTTTAATTTTATTTCTCTGGTTATTCTTGTGTGCAAAATAAACTGCTCTCTGGTTAGTTTTACGCAATATAAATTATTTTATTTTACAACAATAATTTTTGCTTACAATATTAATTCACCATACTGACACAATTTTTGTTTTGTTTTTGTTTTGTGAGGGTGTGTTTTATTCGATAAATGTGGCATCACATTGAATTCATGAGAGGTATCGGTTCGAGAATTAGTCGAGTAGGCAGTGGCATAAGAGCTGAAGGGTCTGATAGACAAGTGGGGGATAATATGTCGCTAAGGATTGGATTCGAGAAGACTCAATACAAGAACGACGACAATATCCGTAGAGACCAGGTGTCATTAATGCAAGGTTGTACGAGAAATTTCTGAACATAATGAAGTTTTGCTAGAACCAGTTTAATTTGAGAACCATAAGATGGGGAATATGAAGAGTCATTTCCAGTAATATTCGTGGATTATAGTATTGCTGCTAGACAGTCAAGTAGATCAAGAGTTGTAACCTGTTTATGAGGCCGGTATAATTGTTTACTTTTCGGGAGAATAGATGTAACACCAACAATAGAGAAATACGAGGCTTTTGGGGGGGTCAAAAAAAGGTTCATACAAGGTTTAATAACAATTCAAGTTTCAAGATAAAGGTCAGAGGCAGTTACAAAGATAAGCAAGACGTAGTATCTGGAAAAACAATATTAACTAGAGGAAGGATAGAGGACGAATAAATTGAAGGGGTATTCAGGACGGATAAATTGTAGGGGCATTCGAGGGTTATTATCTACAGAAAATTAGTCGAGAAAGAATAAAAGGCTTTAAATTTAAAGGTGACATCCAAGTTTTACAAATGATGAAATTTACCAATAATGCCATAATTAGGGGAAATGATGATAAAATGAGGAGCTGAGGAAAATGGTAGAATACAAAAACGCAGTACAACGATTGAAAGATCGGCTTTTATGTTTCAAAGAGGTACCACGATGAAGGATAAAACACTGAAAATCAAGCTGATGCAGTAATCCAGGTTGTCCAGAAATAGAATGGTGAAATGATAAACTTTAGGAGCTAATTGCGGGGAGTTGTTTGGTACGTGCATATTTTGTTTGATAAGGTCGTGAACCTACAACAACATTCTGATATTAACAACGAGCTAGGGCAGATGTAGATTCAGAGGCTGCACAAAGTGATCAACCAAAAGAGCTAGAGCTAGTGTCATATTGCCTTTTCTCTGTATTTGACCCTTTAGTTAGATGGGTGTTGTTCTAATGACTAGTTCTTGAAATCGATACCTCGTGCATTCATGCATTGCATCATTTAAATATTATGTAAAATAAAAATATTGTACTTTTGTTTAAATATTTCAATTTGATTAAAATATGGCATTTTGTTTAAAAAGTAACATTGCATTAGTTAAAATTCCTATTTAAAAGCATGGGTGACAGATCTGTTAAGGTTGAACAGTCACAAAGATAGTTGAAGACCACTTGGATCGAATGAAAAAAGGTTGACCGGTCCGAGAATGAGATAGAGTACGATATAATATGAAGTATCAACGAGGGTGATCGAGATAGAAATTCATCTCATATAAGTGTTCTATCTGAAAGGACTCTTCATGCAAAAAAAGGAGAGCAAAAAAAAGTTAAAAAAAGAGAGTAAAAAAGAGTCAAAAAAAGAAAAAGAGAAAAAGAGAGATGGAAATAAAAATCCAAATAAAAGAGATGAGCAAGTTCGAATCAATGTAACCGGGGGCATTTGTATAGAATCCAGAAGACCCGAGTTTGGATGAGAACAGTGGAATGCTTGACTAAGAATCATTGGTGGATGTCTGAGAATGCTAAAATGAAGGAAGCCCAGTGGATTGGCATATAAAGATTGAATGAAGACAAGTTCTGGAGTTTAACCAAAAGTCTTGCCGATCGATGATTCAGCAGCAGTTAGAGGATAATGATCTTAACTGAGACTAGGGGTATAATAGACTTTCTCTAAAGCGATGAACGCCAAGGTCAGTTGAAGATTGAAGTTTGCTTACAAGGGAGTCAATTGCAGGAGGAGCAGAATACAGATACAAGACAAAGAGAATGAAGAGTTCAGTTAGAAAAGGGAGGCAATTATTCTTATTCAGTGTCATGCTCAGATTTGTAGCTATGCTCGGTACAAAATCGCTTTCAGATAATGGTCCCACTAAAGTTTTTTGTTCTCATTAGGGTTGGGTATTTATGTTCCAAAAGTAAGGAGTTTGGTCCAATTAGGGGCTATCATTTGCTAAAGCAGTTGAGGTAAAAGGAGAAGGACAGAAACTATGACAAACTTTTGTGAATAACTCGTTGCAGTCTGTGGTTTATTAAAGCCAGAGTAATATTTTTGGTATCTTTTCTGCAATATTTTCTTCACCAAAAAATGCCCCAAGATCAGATGCTCAAGATGATCCTGTCAGTGGAAAGTCCAAATCTAGACTGGATCTCATTCGTGATGTTCGAAGCTTCGTCGTATCATGGAAAATTATCAGAGCCCCATTAATTAAGTTGTTATAGTATCAAGATTATTATGAGCTATGATTGAGACATTGAAGATTGCTACACTTTCAAGATGCAATTTCAAATTTTCTGAAGTGGAAGATTTTGGAAGTTGACATTGAAGATCAACTATTAAGATATGTAACTTAAAAAGTAGTCCCCATATTGGAGAAAATGCAATTGGATTACTCAAAAAACAAGTACTAAAAATGCCAAGTGAAAAGAGAGGAAGAAATGAATGAATGCAGTGATCGGATTCCCTGAGGTTGTAAGAGGAAAAGGTCAATTGACTCACCAGGTCTATCATGGAAGATTCCTCGGACAAATGCAAATTTTGATATATCTGGAATGCCCATTTCAGGGTTATTTTACCACTAGGCCGATGAAGAAAATGTCAAACCCATCTGCCCATAGTTATGATCCGATAATATTTGCAAGTTTCACATGAGAACCAGGATGTGCTACTAAGAAGTGTAGGTCCTTAATGGAGGAAATCAAGAAGTGGGTTAGTCAGAGATCCATAATAAGTGCTTCCAAGATTGTATGTAGCTTTGAGAAGTCTGTTTATTCATGTCTATGCATCAATAGGGTACAGTTTGTAAGAATTATCTCTAAAGCAATATATGAAATCAACTCAGTTACTTCAAGCCCAAAGATTCTTTTGTATTGCTTCAGATACGATTTTAACATGTAGGGCCATGGTTGCAAATGTTCGACCGCTCATGGAAGGATATGATTGAATATGGGGCAATCATCTGCATTTGGTATTCAGGAAAAATCACTTATTAGAGGTCACGGTAATGATGATGAAATACATATATCAGTCAGCTTAGCGATTTAGCAAGTTCTACCACGAGGTTCTGGTGGTTCTATAAAATTAAAGTTAAACTTGATGAAAGTTTCAGAACTTAAAATATCCAAAGGCTAGGGCATTTGCTCACCCTAAATAATAAAGGTGAGGCAAACTTAATATGGCAAGAGACCAGTGGAGCGAAACTGAGGAATTCAATCACTAAAGAGTTAAAAAATCTGTTCAGAAAGAGTAAGAGCATCAGAGCATGAACAAGAGTAGGCATGTCTTTGCAATGGTGAAGAAAATAAAGAATTGACGATAGAAGCGGAGTGACCAAATTAACTCAGGTTTTCCTTGCTTAATGGTCAACAATGAACCATGGGAGATCTTTATGCAATTTTAGGACCGTTACGGAGTAATACCCTGAATCATCCCAATCACTTTTGCCCGCGAGCATGGGGTCTTTTGTAAGGGAGGCTATTTCAACTTATTTGTTTATGATGCTTGTTTCCTATGTATTTTTCTCAAATGGCAAACATTTTGCATTTTTTGATTTTTAATATTTCATTCATTCTTTGTTATGGGTTAGTTTTTGTTCTCCCATACATATATGCATATATCTTCACTAACATTTTTCTCAGGTCCCTGGATATTAATTGTAAGAGTGACCTTGAATCAAATTCAGAGATCAACTTAAAAAATGTGACTCTCTTCTACTTTATTTAGGCCAATGGGAAGACATTAATGAGTGTTTAGGAATCACAGGAAAATCCCAAATACAAATTTTGAGTGAGTTACCTCTCAAGCATTGTTGGCTAAGATCTTTGAATAAAGTGATAACCCAAAACCTCATCCACATAAAGACGACTTTTCTTCGAAGATATCCAAGTATGGGAGGACATTTGGCATTCCTTCATCTGTCTTCACAAAGAAAGAAAATAAGAAAAATATCATTTGTTGTCCCCTTTGAGTCTGATAATTTTCTTTGGATTCAACCCAAACCAAGGATCACCCCTACACTGGGGGCAAAAAGGATGAAAGTTCGTTTGCAAGTGGAAACTGTTCGGTTTTTTATCGTGCTATGATAGTGATGCCTTGTGAATCAGGGGCGAAAGAAACAAAAGTGAATATATCAAGCACAAAAGTCAGAAAGGTAGGATGAATGAAAAAGAATACTCTGAATTCAGTCAAAAAAAGAAAAAAGAAAAAAAGCAAAGTTTGTGTTCAAAAGTTAACTGAATCAAGTTGAAGCAATTGAAGAAAGAACTAAAGTTGAAAAGTGCAAAAGAAAAATAGTTCATATATGTGAGATCTTCCATTCAACAAGCCTCTATCTAAAGGAGTAGTGGAAAACTGATTTCAAGGAAAGGAAATGAACTTTAGGGTGAAAACTCAGAAATGGGCAGTCTAAAGCGATCCAAAAAAAGAAAAACGAAAAAAGGAAAAAGGGCATTTCATCCAGACATATTCAGATCAGTGCGAAAAATGATATTTCACTTAGAAGAAATGATCATTGGTTTCATTACCCTTAAGTATTTATTTGAGCCTATATATCCTTTCTTTGGCAACCGTGAACCATAGCCTACATTACAAGCCTCAAAAGACCATTTTGACCATATATGGGTATTGGAGCAAGATGAGTTTTCTTCAGAATACATCCCGCTTATTAGGGTTAACCTTTCTTCAAGGACTTCCAAACTTCTAATGCTTGATTGAGATTAGAAAAAAGGGAAGGATTGAGGCATGATGAGTTAGTAAGATGAAGAGTGCCACCTTAAATGTGATAGAATTAGGTATACAGGAAATGTTTCTCCCAGAAGTTTAATAATTCAGAAGGGGTCACATTGGAGTTGATCTTTGGAATTTGGTTCAAAGGCTCTGTTACACTCGATATTTAGGGGGCCTAATCTTATTTTCTATTGTTTTCCACGACTTATCAAATTATTCCAGTTTCTAAAATCTAGTAAAATAATATTTTGAGCCATTCACTTATCTTTTCAATAGGCATCTTGCAGATAAATTGATTAGATCCAAGAAAAGCAAAGGATTTCATGGGTATTATTATGATGTACTAATCCTTTAAGTGCAAGCAGAACATGAGGTAGCCTTGATACTTGTTTAATGATGAAAAGTATGACGAGGAAAAAATGCAATTTCGAGTGTCAGTAGCATTCAAACAAAGCTACAAGGAAATGATACAAGCAATTTTGGGGCAAAAAGAGAGAGCATGAGCCACCCTTTGGGAGCAAGGATGTAGCCAGATCAATCTGTTAAGGGTTTTTGTTATTCAAAAGTAAAAAAGCGAGGTGAATGTGAGTGAATATGATAATTGAACTCAAGCCAGAGTGGGGCAATATTGTAAAAAGAACCTTACAAAACATCACATGCTGGTAAACAAAATCTGCAAGCTAAAATAATAGTGAATCATGATTTCTTTCAGAGTTATGAGAAGGAATTTTGTCAAAGAAGCTAAATAAAGATGTAGCAGGAGCGGCTTTTTGAGGAGAGAGTGATCCCCCGACATTCAAATTGTGGGAAATACATAGTGAGATGGGTCAAAAAAGGGGGTTTATGTGCTTGATCCATGAAGGCAAGGAAAGTATCATCAGAATGAACAAAATGAAACATTGTTGCAAAAAAAGGAAAAAAAAGAGAAAAAAAAGAAAAGGAAAAAAGAGAAAAAACTGAGGTGAAAATTCGAAATGGCACCTTGAGATGAAAAAGAATAAAAGAAAAGGAAAAATATAAAGTGAAAACTAGAAAAGGCGCTTTAGAGCAAAGATGCAGAGATCTTGAAAAATGAACCTGAGTGTGAGATGGGTTATGCTGTTGGTAGAAGGAGTTTTAATGAAAGACGAAGCGAAGAAATTTGGAACTCCCCAGCGGATGAAAGTTTATCCAAGTGATCCTCAATTGAAAATATTCATACATCATATAGTCAGGCATCCATAAGTAGGAGCATGATATACATTCAAAGCATTTTTGCATATTTTGGCAGGAATTTACAGATTCAATCAAGGAAAGGTGAAAGTCAATTTATAGCTTTGAGTTTTTGAAGAGAAGATCCAAGCAAGAATGAGCATAGATTTCAGAAAAGATCTAGTTAAGAAAGAATACAGATCTTGAAAAGGTAGATGCAAGCAGAAATGAGCAAAGATCTTGGAGAAAAAGATCCAGTTAGGAATGAATAAAGATCCAGAAGAAGTAGATTCAAGCAAGAATGAGCAGAGATTTTAGAGAAATATCCAGTTGAGAGTGAATAAAGATCTCGAAGAGGAAGATACTGTAAGAAATGAGCAGAAATCTCGGAGGAGAAAATATGACAACGAGCGAGCATAGATCTTTGAAAATAGATCTAGTAAAGATTATAGCTGTGTTTATGAGAAAGCAAATATATTAATTCATGATTTTCTATTCGCATATATGGATCTCAAGATATTCTATTTACAGAAGCAAATTTCAACAGATATTTCATTTATACAAGCAGATTTCAGCAAGACATTCTGTTCGTAGAGGCTGATTTCGACAAAAGATTTCAATTCGTTTAAAGAGGAAGATTTTAGCAAAGATTTTAATATGTTTGAAGAGACGGATCTCAGCAAAGATTTCAATCTGTTTAAAGAGGCAGATTTCAGCAAAGATTTTAATCCATTTGAAGAGGTAGATCCCATCAAAGATTTCAACCCATTTGAAGAGACGTATCTCAGCAAAGATTTCAATCCGTTTGAAGAGGCAGATCTCAGCAAAGATTTCAATCCGATTGCAGAGGCAGATTTTAGCAAAGATTTTCTAATTGTTTGCACAGGAAAGGAAGTGCATTACAATTCTAAATCCTTCGGGTCATCAGTAAGTCCTTCGGGCATGATGTTTAATTCTTCGGGTCGTCAGCAAGTCCTTCGGGCATGATGCTAAGTCCTTCGGGCCATCACCTTCGGGAGTGATGTAATTGTCTATACAGGAAAGGAAGTGTATTACATTCTAAATCCTTCGGGATGTCAATAAATCCTTCGGGTGTCATGTTAAATCCTTCGGGTCATCACCTTCGGGAGTGATGTGATTGTGTACACAAGAAAGGAAGTGCATTACAATTCTAAATCCTTCGGGTCATCAGTAAGTCCTTCGGGCCGATACCTTCGAAAATGATGAGAACTTTCTGAATGTTATTGCAATAAGACGGTGGGGCATGATATCAAAAGAAAAAAAGAAAAAGAAAAAAGAGGAAAAAGAAAAACAAAAAAGAGAAAAAAACAAAAAAGAAAAAGAAAGAAAACAAAAAAAAGAGAAAAACACAAAAAGAAAGAAAAAGAAGAGAGAAAAAAGATAAAAAAGAAGAGAGAAAAAGAGAGAAAAAAAAAAGAGAAAAAGAAAACGAAAAGAGTAAAGGAAAAAGAACAAGAAAAAGAAGA
Source organism: Hibiscus mutabilis (assembly GCA_019671005.1). Taxonomy (NCBI): domain Eukaryota; kingdom Viridiplantae; phylum Streptophyta; class Magnoliopsida; order Malvales; family Malvaceae; genus Hibiscus; species Hibiscus mutabilis. Next base: position 24,319,342 of record CM033723.1, read on the forward strand.
AAAAAGTGAAAAAAATGGCAAAAAAAGGAGGAAGAAGAAATAAAAAAACAAAAAAAAGAAAAAAAGGAGGAAAATAAGAAGAAAAAGAAAAAAAATGAAAGAATGAGAGGAAAAGAGAAAAAAGAAGGAAGAGAAAAAGAAAGATACGAGAAAAAAGAGAAGAAGAAGAAGAAGAAGAAGAAACGATTCAAGTTGCCAGATTGAAAAGCAAGATAGACCAACTTCAGGCTCAAACAAGGAAGATTCATAGTTTTAGCGTCTCTTGTTGAAGCACTTGAAGTTTCTTAATGATATACCCAAATTGTATATTTTTATAATTAATGTTAAAAGATTAATGATAAATTAAACTTTTGTAGGCATAGAAGAAGGTTGATCAATAGAGAAAGGAAAAACCATGAGATGAGATCCCATATAAGAGAGAGAGATAGGAGAGAGGGGAAATAAGAAAATGAAAGCTTAGACCAAAAATTGGCATTTTCACATAAAAGTCATAAATTAATTAATATTCATAGATTTAAATAAATAATTAATTAGAGACTTTTTAGGATTATTACTTAAAATTGACAAGACAATAAAAGAACATTCGTAAAAAACCTTTTATGTTGGAAATTTATTTTTTAAATACGAATAGGGGTGCCAACTAACGGGGTGCTTTTAATCTCGTATTCGAATAAAATGAATTTTCTTATAAAAGGGTATCTGCATTCAGAATTTAAATTCAATTAATAATTATGGGATAAATTAAATTCAAATAATTATTTGAAATGCCATGTAAAATTAAAGGTACTGATTATGGGTGTTCGTATGGGTGCTAATCCTTCCCTACACGTAACCGACTGCCGAACTCAATTTTCAAGACAGAATCTCTAGTTTGTTTTTCATTGTCCGGTCTACCTCGAAGTGATCGGTGGTGACTCCAAAATGTTTTTCAATGATAAATAAAGGAAAATTCGATTTAATACGAAAAACCCTAAATTTTCAAGATTAAATTAAAAATGGCTGAAAACCCTAATTTTCCAAAAGATCAATCGTCAAGCTATATTTTCACACGTCTCATTTTCAAAAATGGTTGCGACAGTTGTGAATGTGTATAAACTATCAACAACGTAACAAGTTGATGATAAAGAATAAGTATCACTTGCCGCAGATAGATGATATGTTTGATCATTGCAGGGGTGCCTCAGTGTTTTCTAAGATAGATTTGAGGTCTGGGTACTACCAGTTGAAGGTGAAGGATGTGGATGTGCCCAAGACAGCTTTTCGTATGAGGTACAAACATTATGAGTATTTGGTGATGTCGTTTGGTTTGACCAATGCACCGGCTGCTTTCATGGACATGATGAATCATGTGTTCCATGAGTTTTTGTATCAGTTTGTGGTTGTGTTTATGGATGATATCCTTGTGTAATTTCTTACCGAGGAGGACCATGATAGACATTTATGGATTATGCTTCAGACGTTGTTGGCTAATCAGTTGTATGCCAAGTTAAGCAAATGTGAGTTTTGGCTTAGGGAGGTTGTTTTCCTTGGGCATGTTGTGTTGGCCGAGGGAATTCATGTTGATCCGCACAAGGTTGAGGATGTGATGAGTTGGAAGGTTCCTAAATCTGTGATGGAAGTTTGGAGTTTCCTTGGGTTGGCTGGTTATTGCCGTAGGTTCGTAGAAGGGTTTTCTAGTTTGGTGGATCCTTTAACCAAGTTGTTGCAAAATAATGTTCGGTTTGAGTGGACGAATGATAGGCAACGGGCTTTTGAAAGATTGAAGGAAGCTTTGACACGAGCTCCAGTCTTGGTTCAACTTGAATCGGGAAATGAGTTTGTTGTTTATAGTGATGCATCATATGTTCGGCTTGGTTGCGTGTTGATGCAGGAGGGTAAGGTTGTTGTGTATGCATCTAGACATTTGAAGGTGCATGAGCGTAATTACCCTACTCATGATCTTAACCTTGTCGCAGTTGTGTTTTCCTTGAAAATCTAGAGGCATTACCTTTATGCGAGAAATGTGTGGTTTATACGGATCATAAAAGTTTAAAGTATTTGATGTCCCAGAAGGAGCTGAATCTTAGGCAACAGAGGTGGTTGGAGTTGCTTAAGGATTATGATATGAGCATTGAGTATCATCCGAGCAAAGCTAATGTTGTAGTGGATACTTTGAGTTGCAAGGCTGCTGTGGAGTTGAGAGCTATGTTCGCTCGGCTGAGTGTGAAAGCTGAGCATCAGTTTCCATCCGGGTTGTTACAACCGTTGAGGATACCGAAATGGAAGTGGGAAAGGATGACCATGGATTTTGTGTCTAGTTTTTCCTGTGACACTGACCAAAAAGGATTCCATTTGGGTGATTGTTGATCGATTTACGAATTGTGCGCATTTTGTGCCAGTGCATACCACGCATACCTTAGATACGTTGGCTGATCTGTACATCTTCGAGATTGTGCGTTTGCATGGGATGCCTAAGTCTATAGTTTTGAATAGAGATCTACGTTTCACGGTAAGGTTTTGGATGTGCTTACATCGTGCTCTAGGAACTCAACTAAATTTTAGCACTTCGTATCATCCTTAAACGGATGGTCAGTCAGAGCGCGTGATTTAGGTTCTCGAGGATATGTTGAGATGTTGTATTATTAAGTTCCAGGGAATGTGGGAGAAGTAATTGCCATTGGTGGAGTTTGCTTATAATAACAGTTATCAGGCTAGTATATAGATGGCACCATATGAGGCATTGTATGGTAGGAAGTGTCGTACGCTTGTGTGTTGGGCTAAAGTTGGGGAAAAGCATATTTCCTTGCTTAATGTTTTGAAAGGTACGAACGAGAAAGTGAAGTTGATATGTGAGCGCTTGAAAACAACTTCGGATTGTCAGAAATTTTACGCAAATTTGAAGCATAGGGATGTTGAGTATAAAGTTGGTGATCGAGTGTTTTTGAAGGTGTCACCTTGGAAGAAGGTGATGCAGTTCGGGCAAAAAGGGAAGCTTAGCCCGAGGTTTATTTAACCATACGAGGTTGTTGAGCGTGTGGGTCCTGTTGCTTACCGTCTGAGGTTACCTCCTGAGTTGGATAGGATTCATGATGTGTTTCATGTTTCGATGTTGCGTAGGTATTGGTCGGATCCCTTGCATATTATGCCAGTGGAGGATATTGAGTTAAGATCGGATTTATCTTATGATAAGGATCCAGTAGAGGTTTTGGATACCAGCAGTAAGGTTCTGCGTGGCAAGACGTTCGAGCTTGTTAAGGTGTTGTGTAGGCACTGCAGTGTTGAGGAGGACCCGTGAGAACGCAAGTCGGATATGCTGGAACAGTTTTCGCACCTTTTTCCTTTAGGTAAAATTTTGAGGATGAAATTTCTTAAGTGGGGGAGAGTTGTAACGCCCCGATTTTGGACCTAGCGGTTTTGTGGCTTGTTAGACGGTCTAGTGGACCGGGTTAGGGATTCAAGTCGGTTTCGGGAGTAAATATTTTTTGGTAAGATAAAAATGTGGAAAAAATGGTTAAAAATCATATTTTAATATATGGTTAATATTGGTGAAAATAATTTTGGAAAATGGGTTTTGAAAGTGTGACATTTTGGTTAGTGACCAAAATGCAATTTTTGAAAATTGGTTTTTAAAGGTGACTAAAATGAAAGAGATCAAACTCTTAGAAACCTTAAGGAGCTATTTTTACCAAGTTTTTGCCGGTGATTTCTCCTATCAATTAAACCCTTTAACATGTGTTTTAAAAGTTAATTAAAAGGGGATTTGGTTATTAAAAAGTTAGTTATCATTTTCAAGAAAATTTACGTAACTTTTCTCTCAACTTTTCTCTCCACTTTTCTTCTGCAAAACACTAAAGTTTTCATCAAAAATTAGAGGTGAGATATCATTTTACTCACTTTATTGATTTGTAATTGATTCTTTAACTTTAATTTACAAAACCTCATTGAAATCTTGTGTTTTCTTAGTTTTAAACAAGCCAATTAAGGGAGAAATCACACAATAGGGGTAAGGTCCATGATCTCCTCTACTGAATGGTTCTTTATTGATATTCCCAAGCGTTTGATCCTTGATTTATGGTTTCTAATCTGATTTTGTGTTTTTATATTGAATTAATTGATTTATTTGGGTAAAATTGATGAAAAAGTGAAAGTTTCATTTTGGATATGTTTTCTAATGTTGGAGATTGATTTTAATCATATTTTGGATGTATTATTATTTTGATAAGTTGATTTTATCAATGGAATCCCAAAACTCTTGAATCTCTAGTTGTTTAGGTTGTTAGATTGGTGTTTTTGTGGAGTTGTGGTGGGTGTGTAATTGCTGGAGGTATATGAATGAATTAATCCTATTTTTGAGTGTTAATTGATGATTATGGGAGTGTTTGATTGTGGTTGGGTTGTGTTAATTGATGATTATGGAAGTATATAAGATATTGTTTAGGTACTGCGATTGTGATTATATCGTTATTCCGGTTGAGATGGGTTGAAGTGTTGGGTAAACACTTGTTGAATCCGTGTATCCGATGAACTATTTTGGTAAAGGAACTTGGTTAATGACCACTTGTGAGCCAATATAATTGTTGATGTATCATTGAAAAGTTTATGTGGTATAATGTGATTTATACATGTTTACTCTTTAAACTTTGCATATGGCTGTATGCATGGGAAAGATTAAATTGAGGTTGAGCAATGGGACTTGCTATTGGTTAATGATACAAGTTGCATATGAGTTAATATTCTGGTTTTAAAGATGTTAAGTGCATGTTTTAAAGGCATGATAATGTTTTAAAGGATGTTTGAAATGAGTTTTTAATGTAATGTTGAGAAATGGTTTTACTGCATTGATGGTGTGTTGTTTTTTTAGCACTCCTCGGTAAGCCTAGTGTGCTTACGCTCTCTTTGTCCATCAATGCAGAGATTTAAAAGCTTGGAAGGCAGCGTGAAGCAAGAGATCGGTACAAGACTTGGTAACCAAAGCATGTTTCGAGTTAGACTATAAGTAATAAGGGCAATGGGGGTTTTCGTTGTTATTTGGGAGATGTTTTGTTGAACTCCCTGTTTGAGCAAGTTTGTTTAGCTTCTATTGAGTTGTAAATGGCCCTTATGGTTTGATTTTGGTGATGGTTTGGAGTTTCATGTTTTACTTTAATGGTTTTCTAGGTTGCATGCCTATAGATTTACATTTGATGCAAGATGCCATGAAATGATGTTGAATCTGTGATGTTATGTTGTGGACTGATTCTAAATTGTGTTGATTGTGTTTTAGGAGCATGCTAGAATGTTTTGGTAAGGTTGAAAGAATGTTAAACAGTAAAAAATGACATTACAGGCCTACCCGTAATGGTACGCAAGGTACCGTATCAGTACGGATAGGCAAAATAGAACATTCAACATCGGTACGGGTATGTGCGTACCGGTACGGTTAAGCAATTTAAGCTTGGCGTACCGGTACGAGGTAAGGTGTATCAGTACGGGGACTCGTTACTAGAAAGTTACTTTTTGGGAAAAACCCATGTACCAGAACACCAAGGGCTCGTATCGGTACGATTTTAATATTTTGCAAGCTGACGTGGCGTACCAATACGAAACACTGTGTACCAGTATGAGTGGCTACTCCATATCGGTACGGCTATGATCGTATCGGTACTGGTGGCCGTTTTTACAGGTAATGTCATGGATTTCAGTTTCTAGTCTTTTGCGTTTTGGTCCCTAAATATTGTGGATGCAATTGAATAAGTTTGGATGATCATTTTGAGCTAATTTTTGACGAGTAAGCATGTAACCTGTCTAATTAAAGGATGGTAACTTAAAATTAGGCTAAGTCCTTGTAATTTTTAGATTTTGCGTTTTGGTCCCTAAATTATTTATATAACCAATTAGATGTCAATTCGATGCCCGATTGAGTTGGGTTTTCATCAGAAATAAGTATGCACATATAGGATAAAAATTTTGCATCTAGATAATAAAAAAGAGAAAAAAAGGTTGAGTTTCGAGCTTAATTCTTTACGATTTACTTTGGTAAACCTAATGTAGCTCACTCGGTTCGGTCTTGCAACTAGGCCGGGTCGAGGGGGTTACAATGCAACAACCTAAAGACCTATGTAAGGAAATAACAATTCCAAACGATGAGCTTGAAAGCTCAGTGGATACACCTCTATTCTACTATGCTTCATGCCAATCATAGAAATAAGCATGTAGTCAAACAATGATTAAGCAGGCCAGAATATCATGTGGCGCTATTCTGTTCGCCTAAACACATGAAATCAATATAATCAATCATCCAAACAATTAAGGGCTCACAAGGCCCCACATACCATACCATACTATACCAGAGTGAGGCTGGATCACCTAGCATCGGTACATACACTCCGAGTGAGGCTGGGTCACGCAGCATCGGAATATACACCTTGGGTGAGGCTGGGTCACATAGCATCGGAACATACACCCTACTCAGAATCATCCTACGAGCACATACGAATAAGGCGCGAGTCACATAGCATCATTAACCTCTATCCCATCATCTTACCGTGGTGTTACAACACATTCTCGGGCATCTGAATCCCATCAACCAAGTGCCCACACGGCACGAATTAACATTACGATAACATTACGTCAATGGCTTTTAATCAAAGCATGCATTACACAAGTTTCATTCCCATTTTAAAATTATTTGATGTACATACAAAATTAGAAATCTGGTTTCTTAGTTTTACAATTCATTTCATACCTCTAGGGACCCATTGGGCCCTTTACCTCGAATTATGAAACCCTCAAATGCAAACTCAAATTTTTTGGGTAAATTGCCCAGCGAGTATCGATACTCCTATATGGGTATTAGTATGCCTCTCTGGATACTAGTACTCCTCCACGATTATCGATACTTAATTTAGGTTCGAAAGAAATGGGTCCTCAAGCCGTATCGATACGCTTACCCCCGTATCGGTACTCAGTATCAGTACGTAAACCACTCCGTATTGATCCCCACCCATATCGATACTCCCACCTTTGCGTACCGGTATATGAAAGCCTTCCTCGGGCAATAGAATAGTAGTACCAATATGCCCCCTAGCGTACCAGTACGCGAAAACATTACTGGAATTTCCATTAAGCAAGGGGTACCGATACTCGGGAAATCGTATTGATATACCTTTCATGTTTTGACTCTTTCCTTAGAGAGGGGTTTCGGTACTAAACTACCTGTACCGGTATACAAACCCATATTTCCAGGTCTGAGGTTTGAATTTCTCATCTTTAACTCCCAAACCAACTTGGTAACCCCCCAAACCCAACCTATAACTTATGAAAGGTGTTTAGATTCAGTTTCTATCAATTTTACAAGTTTTTAACATCAATTATAACTTTTTTCATTAGCACCCATCAAGAACATTCAAGCATGCACAAACACCAAATTGACATGCAAAGCAATTACCCTTATGATATGCAGGAAACAAGGAATTGGAAGTGCACTAACCTCCCTTGAATCACCATAAAACCTTGATTCTACAAGCTTCAAGCCTTTTCTTTTCCTTGAGTATTAAAGTTCTCTCCTACTTCTTTGACTACAAAAGATGATGATAACCATGTTACAACACTAGTGGGGAGATTAGGAAGCTGAAACACAAATTATACCAAGAATGGAGCCTCCAACACCCCATTCCCGTTCTTTCCAAAGACCCCCTCTAAAAACCCTTTCCACCACCATTTCCAACCATTTTTACCTTAGTTCAAAGATCTCTAAATGTTGAACAAACTTTAAAGAGTGGGTGGGAGAGAGAGCAAAGGGACAATGGTGACTTCACTCACTTTACAAAACTGTAGAAAATTAAGTAACCATCAGCTTGTTTTCCTCCCAACTATAAATTTACCATATTAACCCTCTCAAAATCATCCTATCGCAAACCCAACTCAACTTAAGCAAGACCAACAACACTAGGTAGGCCCAAAATGACGCCCAAGGCCTTATGTTTTGCCCAAACTTGTATCCCAACTCTTGGGTTAACCCGAACTTCAGATTTCAAAATCCAGGTCATTACACTTTTTTCAAAGACTGAGATGTCATCCATGAAGACTTTTAATTTATTATTGATCATATCCGAGAAAATTGACATCATGTAACGCTAAAACGTTGCTGGGGCGTTACATAATCCAAAGGGCATCCTCCTAAAGGCAAATGTTCTATATGGATAGGTGAACATAGTTTTCTCCTAATTTTCTTGAGCAATGGCTATTTGACTATAGCCCGAGTAGTCGTCCAGGAAGCAATAAAATATCTTCTTTGCCAATCTGTCAAACATCTGATCAATGAAGGGTAATGGAAAATGATCTTTTTGGGTGGCATTATTTAGCTTCATGTAGTCCATGCAAACCCTCCAGCCCATCACGATCCTTGAGAGGATCAGTTCAATCTTGTTGTTCTAGACCACGATCATTTCATCCTTTTTGTGGCATACACTGCACTGGGCTAACCCATGAGCTATTAGAAATAGAATAAATTATCTCAGCATCCAACCGTTTTATGACTTATTTCTTGACTGCCTCCTTTATGCTGGGGTTCATTATCCTCTGGGCCTTTATTGTTTTGCCACAGTAATCCTCCAAAATGATTTTATGCATGCAGATTGTTAGGTTTATCCCTCGAATGACAGCTAGGGTCCACCCCAAGGCTTGCTTATAATTTTCCAATGTCTCTAGCAATATTTCCTTTTGGTCTTCAGTCAAATCAGCATCAATGATCACTGGTAAAATGGAGTTGCCTCCCAGGTAAGCATATTTGAGGTGGCTTGGCAAAGGTTTCAACTCTAGTTCTGGTGGCTCCTCAATAGATGGTTTGGGTGACTTGATTTCTCTGCCAGCCAACTCAAGTGACTCAGGTATCTTGTAATAACTCGTGACCTCGTTAAACATGGTTGGTTCTTCAAATTCTTCACTCGTCATATCTTCATTATCATGTTCAATGGCATCAGCATCTGTGCCCCAGTAAATTTGTGCTATGTCCACATTAAAAATGGACTCCATCAGCTCGACAGCTTGATATTCCTCAAGTTCATCTGCACACTTAAGAGCTTGAAATACATTAAATGTAACCTATTGGTCATTCATATGCATAATTTTGGTTACCTTCTTGATTCACCCAAGAAAAGTTTGGATGTTGCTTCCACCCTACATTATATTAGTTACCTTCTTAATTCGCCCAAGAAAAGTTTGGATGTTGCTTTCACCCTACATTATAAGTATTGGAATATGGATTACTATTATGATTGTAATTGCCAACAAAATTTACCAATTTTGGGTTTGCTGGGCATTCATCCACATTATGATCATCTTCACAAATAGTGCATAATGGTTCCAGTGCCTTCACTTCTCGGACTTCAATAGGCCTCTGCATTGTTTTCACTATATTAGTGAGATTTGCAATTTGAGCATGGATAGATGACAGTGCATTAAGCTCCAATTTTCTAGCTATTTTTGTCTCGGTTCCCAATCTGACAGTAGGGTGTTGAAGATCATTGGTGGAAAATCCTTTCAAGGATGTCAAATACCTCTGTGTAATTCTTGCCTAGCAACAAACCATTTTTTGAAGCGTCTACCACGGTCATAGCATGAGCATTGAGTTCGTTATAAAAGGTCTCCATCTGAGTCTAGGTAGGAAATCCATGTATAGGGCATCTTCAACAGGTCCTTGAAACACTTCTAGGCATTATACAAAGTCTCATCATCAGCTTGCCTAAAAGTAATGATTTCACTCCACACCTTGGCATTAAGTTTAGGTGGCTGGACCTTAGAAGAAACTTCTGGCATAATTCTGCCCACGAAGTAACTAAACCAGGCGGTAAAGAACTTAGCCACAATTTCTCTCTATCTCTCCAAGAGAATGAGAATAGTCTCAACTTCACTGTCTCTTCAGCCACACCAGGTTGCTGAAATAGTTGGCACACCTCTAGAAAATACTTCAAGTGTTGTCTTTGGTCTCCATTAGGTGATCCATCAAATTGACCTACATTCAATAGCATCTGAATCATTACCAGTTTAAGTTCAAAATTAATTGTATTTACTTATTGGCCAACCAACCCTAGCATCAAATTATCTATGGTTGGTGCTAAGTGTTCTTTGATAGGTATTTCTTCAGGATTCTCAACATCAACAAAAGGCACATGTGGTATCTCATCATGTATTACCGAATTTTCTTGGTTGTTGGCACTATTTAGGACACCATATACTCCATCATTTCTATTTGAGCCATTTTTTGACGTTATCTTTTTATCCTACTTAGGGTTCTTTCAATCTATGGATCGTATAATATATCTTCCTTTGTAGTGCGGCTCCTAATCATACACCAAACTAAACAAAAAAAAGTAAAATAAACAAAAAAAGTAAAAATCAAAACAATCAATTATGTTGCAATCCCCGATGACGGTGCCGAAAACATGTTGACCGACTAATGCTTGGCAAAATATCGATGATTAAGTGTAATATTGCAAGTGAAAAATAACAAGAATAGGTCTTTTTGCATGCAAGTATACATGGCCAGCAAGTAATACAATAGTAAGCTGAGTATCGTATCCACAAAGATTATCTAGGAATTAAATGCCGCGATAGTTACTTGTGAGTTGGAACAAATGGGACGGTGAATGGTTTCAGATTTTAAATAAAGAAATAACTTAAATGAAGAAATGCAGTAAAGATTCATGCAAGTTCTCAAACACTCGTGTCAAGATGATTGATTGGCGTTGGCAAGGGATGTTTTCATTTCACGTTAGCTATGACGACACTTAATAATATTCAACCTTGATTTTATTGCCAAGCAGATTTTAAGTTAGCATTGCCTCCGTCGATGGCAATACTCTAAGTTAATCACTTTTAACACATGTGTATGTCTATAGTGATGTTTTCAAATCATTAACTTGGAAAAGTTTTAATCTTTTACTCCTAAGGGGTAGATTCACTTTAGAAGTAAGTCCATCTACTTGAACATCTTCTGTCGAAGTTTTTGTCCCTAGTTTTTGACAATCAATCCTTATCTCCTAAGTCTGTTAAGATATTAAGGGACAATGTGCATTTATTCCCAATCGTCATATGGAAATAAAAAATGATAAAAATAAGTGCAAGCCAAATAAACAATAAAGCCAAAGCATTCAATTATTAAATGCCTAAAGGTAAGCATTCATCGCAAACACCCCTAGCCAATTTAAAAGATTAGTTCATGGCCGGGGAAACCAAAATAATATCATTTTCCATCATCACCATCATAACATAAATAAAACTAATAGAAATGGACAAGAGAAGGATATCCGTCGATGCAGCCCTTCAAGGAATTTAGAACTCTCAGCTAGACTGCCTGGTCGAACCTTGGTCTGCCTCTACCCTCACTTTCTTCTCATGGCGCAGCCTCATTTGCTAAATTGATGGGCTTCTTTATATAGGCACTCGTGGAAACCCAAATTAGGGTTTGATTTTTTAAAGTTTGTTACGCACCATTGTAGGCGCGTTATCCTCTTTTTGAATTAGGTTGACCTGGCTTTGACTAACGGTTATCTGACCAGGCATCGATTGTCCTTCCTTTACCAACCGAGCTTGGTATCCTTCCTTTCTGTGTTTTTCCAAATGCTCTTGGCATTTATCTTTACTGTATTCTGCTAATTATGCTCGACATTTCTCTTCTGCTCCACCTACTCTTGACCTGCCAACCTTGCCCACCACACAAGAAAACACCCCTTCACTATGGCAATGAAAGCTGTATATTTCTTAACTCCTAGATGCAAAAGTATGAATATACCAGAAAAAATGCACAAATATGTACCCAAAGTCAAGCAATAGTGTGGCAATAAATGTGTGAAAGGTAGATCTTTTGAGGAGTTAACAATCACCTCCTAATTTATTAATGTTTTTGGTCTTGGTTTCAATTCTTTCTCTCATAGAGAAAAAACGTTGCATACTTAAATAATGCCTTTTCTCATGTATTATTTTTTTCTTCCTTGGACATTTTGTTATTCTTCCATATAGTAGGAGCTGACTTGATTTATATTAAATTGAAATTCTCAATTCTTCAATGTATAATTCCTGGAAAGATACATGCAAGTTATAGGAAAAATTATTGCCAAAACATGATTGATTTCCCACATAATATTAAAAAATAACATGATTACATCAATTTTTTCCTCACTTTTTCCTTGGGGTTGGATATATTAATTTTTTTAGGCAAGTGGGTTGTTTGTTATCTAAATATTATGTTTTGGTGTCCATATTTTGACCCATATGAGTTGTTCAATAGAAAACATCTAGAGGAAATGCTTATTAGTCTAGTTTCTTGAGATGTGCAATGTCACCACTTAATTTCTTCCCTTGAAATAAATATTTTGCCCAAAATGAAGGTTCATGGTGTTGCAAAGAAAAGCTTTTCGAACTTTGTCAATGTTTAAAAACATGTCTTTAGAATGTCATTGAATGATTTTTCTATCCATTTTTCTCTTCTTGTTCATCTTCACCTTCTTTTCCCGCGTTGTTGAAAAGTATTCATTTTTTAGTCTATCAAAAGAGGACTAATTAGAAGCTCAAAAAGGTGAAAACAACTAACAAAATGAAAATTTCATTCTCCATTAAATATCTTGATCTATGTTAAAGCGTTTTGCTTTTCATTCTTTTTCAGTGAACAAGCTTATTACCTCTGCATTTGTCATTTATGTATTCTTTTGTTTTTTTATAATTGGTGCATGTATGTTAAAAAGTTTATTGTAGATATCCTCTCATAGACCGATTAGTATCGCCTCTAAGTTTTTGTTGATGCTTGTATTTTTGTATTAATTAATTATAAGTTAAATTCTTAATTTATTTGCTTTCTATTTTTGTTAATTTATTTTATATATGTTCATATTGATATAATGGATAAAAATTGGATGTCCCATAGAAATTGATTTAGTACTGAATATCAAGAAGGAATTTGTGATTTTTTAAATCTTGCAAAACAAAATACAGACTCCAATGGTAGAATTCGTTGCCCATGCAAAGATTGTAACAAATGCTTGTTTAAAAAATTAGCAGATGTCAAGTTCAATTTGTTTCAACATGGATTTATAGAGGATTATACTCGATGGCACATCATGGCGAGTCTTTTCAACCAAACAATGATCAATTGCGTGATTTGAATGATAGTGGTCACATTAGTGATGAAGTTCAACAGGAACATGATGATATATCTGAAATGTTAGATGGCATACAAAAATCAATTTTTATTGAAACTGATATTGAAAGGCCATCTATGAATACTGAAACAGTTGAGCCTGAAGGGGAAGAAGAAAAGTTTAGAAAATTGTTAAATGGTGCTCAACGTGAATTATATCTTGGTTGTAAGTACTCAAAGTTATAATTTTATGAAGATGATCTACAATAAAACAATTACCAATTCGAGTATCAAATCATTGATCTGAACTTAAAATTGTTCAAAGATGCTCTCCCAAAGGGTGAAACGCTTATTAAATCTTATTATAAGTTAAAAAAGCTTTTGCGTGATCTTGTCTCAGTTATATCAATATTGATGCATGTGTGAATGGTTGCACATTATATTGGAAACAATATGAGCATCTTGATCAATGTCCTAATTGTCAAGCTTCAAGGTGGAAATTTGGTTTGGGAAAACGTAAAAACATTGCTCGTAAAATTGTCAAATATTTTTCATTGAAACCTAAAATTCAAAGATTATTTATGTCTAAAGATGTTGCTGAGGACATGCGGTAGCACAACGAAAAACGTGTTAATGATGACGTAATAAGGCATTCGACTGATGCAACAGCTTGGAAAAAGTTTGATACGGAAAATGATTGGTTTGCTTTAGATCCACGTAATGTACGACTTGGGCTTGCTAGTGATGGTCTTAATCCTTTTGGCAATATGAGCACTAGCTATAGCATGTGGCCTGTTATTATACTTTCTTATAATTTGCCACCTTGGAAATGTATGAAAGAGCCATTTTTGTTTCTGTCCACGCTAATTCTAGGTAAAAATTCTCCTGGTAATGACATTGATGTTTATTTACAACCTTTAATAGATGAATTGAAAGATTTAATGGAGAATAGTGTTGAAACATATAATGCGTACATTAATGAAAAGTTTTGACTGCAAGCTGCATTGTTATGGACTATAAATGATTTTCCTGTATATGGTATGTTATTTGGGTGGATTACAAAAGGAATGTTAGCATGTCATGTTTGCAAAAAATGGACACATTCTGTTTCTTTGAAGAATGGACAAAAATAATGTTACATGGGCCATCGTAGATACTTGGATAAAACACATCCATGGAAAAAAAGTAAGAAATTTGACAGTAAGCTAGAGTACAGGAAAAAGCCTCTGGAATCTGGAGATGACATAATTGAACAAACAAAGTGAATTTCTATAAGTTTTGGGAAGCTACATAATAATAGAAAGCTCAAACGTACAATTGAAGAGTTGAACTTGACTAAAAGAAGCATTTTCTTTGACCTTCCGTATTGGAAAACTTTAAAATTGCGCCATAATTTGGATGTGATGCATATTGAAAAAATATTTGTGAAAACATTTTGAGAACATTGATGAATATTGATGGAAAAATAAAGGATAATGTGAATAGTCGTTTGGATTTAGAAGAAATGGGCAATAGAAAATAGTTGCACTTAAAACGTAACGGTGATAGGTTAGTAATGCCTATAACATGCTATACATTGCCATTGTCAGTTCGAAAAAGGTTTTGTGAATAGATTAGATCAATTAAGTTTCATGACGGCTATTGTTCAAACCTATCTCGATGTGTAAATGTTGATGATGGCAAGTTGTCTGGAGTGAAAAGTCATGTTAATCATGTTTTTATGCAATGAGTCCTTCCGGTAGCAACATACGATTATCTACGAAAAGATCTTTACATTGTGTTGTCTGAGTTGAGTTATTTTTTCAACAATTTATGTTCAAAGACAATTCACAAAGACAAGTTATCTAAGTTACAAAGTGACATAGCTCTAATTTTGTGTAAGCTTAAGAACATATAACCTCCATCATTTTTTGTGGTTACGTTACACTTGTCTATCCACTTACCCTGTGAGGTTGAGTTAGACGGTCTAGTTCACTATCGATGGATGTACTTTGTTGAAAGGTAATATCAGATTTATACTTTAACCTCTTTATTTTTCTCTAATTTATTGTTATGTATTCACGTTTTTTTGTAAATAGGTTCTTAGGTACATTGAAAGACTCTATGCGTAACAAAATTCGCCCTGAAGATTCCATTGCTAAAGCGTATGTGAATAAAGAGTGTCTTAATTTTTGTGCTATGTACTTTCGTGGAGTTGAAACTAGATACAATAGATTGGAAATAAACTTTGACGGAGATCTAACGATGGTTGACTAGTATTCTATTTTTTCACAAAAAGCAAGAACTTTGAGAGCTGCAATATATGATACATTGTCCGATTCTAATTTTAGAATGATTCAATGGTATATACTTAACAATTGTGAAGAGATAGAAAAGTACTTAAAGTAAGTTAGTTTTTTCATTGGCATTGCAATTTATATGAACGGATCTTATTGTCACATGCTTTCCTTTTCTATACAACAATATTTTCTCTTTCTTCCTTAAAAGCTCGCTTGTTCTTCTCACCCTCAACTGCCGTTTACCCTTCTTCTTCTCGCTTGCAAGCATCTGTTTGTACTTCGCTATTTCTTTCCTACCATGCTCTCTTTCTTTTTCCACGTCTTGCTTAATCTCTCGTCTCTATTACTCTGGAGTCTTCCTCAAATCAACATTTCGGACCATGGCCTGGAACTTGAGGAAATCGACTCTCTAAATTGCGTACTTCTCTTCTAAACTTTCGTACATCTTTACTACACGATTGGCCTCTCCCTTATATTTTTCCACATCTAGGCTTGCTTCAAACAGGTCACTCGTGTGTTGGTTACTAAATCATAAGGAAAGGAAAAGTTTAAATCCATAATAAAGAATTTGCCCAATAACTAAATTTTATCCTGTATATGGATAAATTCGGTCAGTGAGTAAAATATAATATAGGTCTCGTGAATGAAAATGCAATATAAGTTATCGAATTTGTATCAAATAAAATTATTAAGTGTGCTCAGATCAGTGAAACACTAGGATGAGTGACCTTCAGGAAGGTCTCGTAAAAGTGTTTTTGATCAATATATTTTACTCAGTAAGAGTATAGAATATTCATATAGATTTTCGATAAAGGATTTTTAAGAGAAACTTTACTCGATGAGGATTTTCGATAATTATCGGAATAATAGACTGAGTTAGGAAAATTTATTCTAAGTCCTTAGGAAAGGAAGTTTTATGAGATAATAGTATTAATTTTCGAATATGGAAATATAGAATTTTCAGAATAAATCCGATAGCTCGGTATAGGTAAAATCGTAGTAGAAGTGTTTTGTGAATATCGGGAAATTAGATCGAATTTAAATTTTAGAGACTGTCCCATAAGCCTGTTGAAAAGGAACTAATTTAGTTAGATTGTAATGGAATGGCAATTTTAAAACAAACTAGTGAATAAGGAATAGTTGGAGGGCAAATTGGTTATTTGGCAAGGATGGCAACTTTGAAATATTTTTGAAATGTTAGGGACATTTTTGGAAGATTAAATATACATAGATTTAATCTTGGCCCTTGATTTTAGATGAGATTAAATTAGCCATTGGATTTAAAGGCTAAGTTGGTAATTTCACTATTTAAATGAATTTAAAATGCATTTAATTTTTACAAGTGGCAAGTTTAGTCACAAAGCAAAATTAGGAGTCAAAAATTGAAGGAATTTTGTTTATATTTTTCTTGTGCAAACCGAGGCTTTCCAAGATAAAGAAGAAACGAAAAACAAAAATTTTCAAGGCATTTTAGAAAGGTTTAAAGTAAGATTCAAGGTATGGTTATTTAGGAAAAATTAATCATTGTTTAATTCTCTTTCATTTGGTAGTAATTTTATATGGTAATATGAAGAAGTGTTCATGGTTTGATGAGAGAGAAAATTTAGGGTTTATGGATTTGTTTGAATTAAGGCTTGATTTAGTTAAATCAAGCATAGAAATGATATTTAGAAGCTTTGATTTGAATTAATTTCATGTCTAGATGCAAAAACCCTAAATTTTAAAAATTAGGGTTTATGTTAAGGTATGGAATTTTAGAACATAATTGAAGGATAAATGATTCTATGTGTTGTTTTAAGGTGATTGGAATGAAAATCCATAATTAGATTGTTATAGGGACCAAAATGTCAACTTTGTAAAGTTTAAGGATTTGATTGTAAAGCTTGTATTTGATGAATACTATGTTGGAGAATTAATTTAAGTGATTGGAATTGAAGAGTTTGATATTGTACAAGTTTAATTTTGATGTTTGGATCAAAATAAAGTTCTTGGATGATAGAAGAACCAAAACGACAAACATGAAGAAGTTTAGGGATTGAATTGTGATATTAAAATTTTACGAGTACTTAAGTTATATTATTGATTTAATTACTTGAATTGAATAAATGAAGGGAATAATAGCTTAATTACTTGAAGGACTAATTCGGCCAAGCATGAAAGTTTAGGGACCAATCTGACAATGTAGTTTTTGATGAAAGATGTAAAGAGAACTTATGAATACAAGCTTCATTTAGTCATTTGAAGTAAAATGATAAGACTAAATTGACAAGTAAAGAAATAAGGAGAAGTTATGGTAAATTTAGAAACTAATTATGGGAAGTTAGGTTGAATTTAAATTATGGCAGTAAGTTTAGAAATTCACCATAAATTATATAAAAATGATTAGATGGTGAGTTTTATACTGATATAAAGGTATGTCAGTCTAGTTTCGTTTCCAACAAACGGAAACTGATTTCGAGTTTCGAGTTAAAAGATATGAATTTTTAATCGAATAAAGGTCAGAAAAATTATAGAGTAGTTTTCTGTCTGGATAGTCTATGACGTGAATTCAATGATTTTTCATACTTTTTATAGATTTTATTAATTTATGTGGCTTATAACGTTAGAACCGTTATCGAATATAGTTTCTTCAGTATAAAGGAAATTAAGATCCAGTATGTATCCTGTCCTGTATAAGTAAATCTTTGAAAGTAGTGCAAGCTGTCAGAAAATGGAATTTGAAACATTTTTTATTTAAATGTTAGTTAACAAGCTCGGAAGAATTATTGGAAGTTCAAATTGGTCACTAAGGACCATAAGGCCCATTCGGTAATTGCAAAGAAAATTTGGGGAAATTTTAGAAATATTTTATTTTCGAATGATTATGTTCAAAATCAAGATTAAGGTATTGTTAGAATTGAGTCTAACAAATATTTTACTGTATTCAAGTGATTAATGAAGTCGAGTTTGAATTAGAAAAGGTTCGAGTTTCTATGAAAGAAAGGATCGAACTAGGGCTTAGTGAGGCATCATGTTAAATGGCCAAGGTGAGTGCATCTTTACCTATTTGCCCTACAACTAGTCTTTATTTACTAGTTTGTTTCCAAATTGCCATTCCATTAAAATCTAACTAAATCTAGTTAGAATTCAACCAACCATAATAAAATATTCATAAAATAACATTTTATGACTTTCCATAGCTTTTGGATTAGTCTCCAAAATTTCCATTCGATCCAATATACCGATAAATAATCCTTTACTCAGAAATAAATTGTAGGATTCATTTTGAATCAAACTAAAAATATTTCCAACACCTGGAAATGACTTTTATAACCTTTCTCTATCATATGGCAAAACTTCAAAATTTCCCAGTTCGATCCAGGTATCTGAATTCCATTTAAACTTTAATTGTGATTTTCCCAATAATCGAAATATCAGATCGAACCAAAATCTTCACATTCGATCCAAACCCTTAGGTGATCTATTTATTTATGAAATAAAACCCTTAACTTTTAGGAAATTACAACTTTAATCCCCAAACTTTTCCAAAGTTTATACTTTAGCCATGAAATTTTCAGAATTTACATTTTGGTCACTAACATTTTAAACTTCAATTCCCATTCCAATTTTCCTTGAAATTTAACCAAACTTTAATAATACCTTATTCAATTCACTATCTATCACATGATACCTTTAAACCTTAGAAATTTCTTTCCCAAAACCCATAATTAAAGAAATCCTAACTTTTGCATTTTTATCATTTTAGTCACTAAGTTAGCTTTTAAGCTATTATCTTAGTACTAAATGACCCTTAATTAACTTAGTAAATTTTAGGGTATTATAGTGTTACATTTAGTTTGCCTTGGGGTTGGTGACGAAATTCTATCATTCACCCTCACATGCCTCCAAACGTCATAGTCAGGTGTGAACATACACTTACTATCGTGCTCAACCTCTATGAAGTAGCAGTGCTTCCACGAGTCGTTGATGATATAGACCTTCTCCTTGTACTACCCTTAGATTCAAACTTGGATGAGTCAAGACCAACAGTGAATGGGATGAATTGTCGAGAGCCATATTACCGCGACACTAGTAAATGAGCACATTTGATTCCACCCTAGAGGCCTAGTAGCATCAGATGATTATAATCCATGTACTTGTACAAAACCTTGGTGTGGCCTATCCATGGAACTCTCTATACGATTTCTTGATTACGGCGATCTCTAAAAATGTCCACCCATTTGCTTCTCTTGGCTATTGGCCATTCTTTTGCCAAAAAATCCTGAAGCGGATAGAAATTCAAAGAGAAGACATTCGAAAACACAAGAGTTAGACACTTCTAGAAATGATTAAGAGCCCAAACTTGGAGCAAATGAGCAAACCCTCTAAAGTGCACACTTTCTAGCTTCCAACATGCATTTAGAGAGATAAAGGTTTCTGCTAGTATAGCTGGTAGCTACTCAAAGAAGTCTAACATAGCCGTACCGATATTACCCAGCACCCTCAAAAAGATAACCAGGCCGTAGATTGCTATGGCTAGGAGATCAACTCTCTTTTCTTTGTCTGGATGAGTAGGTATTATATCACGGATACTTGACCAAGGGAAGGAAAAGCTACCCCTTCTCTTTTATATCAGACCTTTAACCCATCCATCGCTCATACCAGCGAAGAATTTGAGCCTTGTGTGAGCATTCTTGTTTTTAGAGGGTTTAGCATAAACCCAGTTCTTCACCACCTTATGTAGATTGAACAGTGTTGAATATTCTTCGACTGTGGGCATCATGTCTTCCCCATTGAAGGTGAAACAATATTATCCTGGGTTCCAGAATTGAACCAAGGCTTTGAGAAACATCTAGTCCATTTTCACACGCAAAAAATAAGCTATGTCGTCATAGGTTTTATAGAATAACTGCTTAGTTGCATAGTCGAAGCAGTCCCATATCTCTCGCAATTATTGCACATTATTCTGTTTGACACTGATATGAGCATACTCTAACATCTCTGTTACATGATCAACTGTCAAATTGTCCCCATGTTCCCACTGGTTAACCTCGGACCAATGACGTACATCCGTATTGTCTTCCTCTTTCTTTAGGTACCTCCGAATTCTAATTCTAGGGTTCTCCACGTGGCTCTATTGGGGTGCGCTTGTAGATGCAAACAAAAGGTTTGGTTCTAGAAAGGTCCCCGCGTTGTCCTTGCTGCCCTCTACTAAGGGTAGCAAGATCCTTGATCTTCACCCATTATAGGCTCTTATGAATCAAGTTCAACTCAAGGGGACCCATTTTTCTATGTTCATATGAAGAATCAATATTCTTACGAAGACATAGGGCATATAAGCCCCAATGGTACTTGCTAGGCCCATACGGAGAATCAATATTCCCACGAGAGCAATAGCGTTTTCCCCTCACTTAAACGAATGAGATGAAGCTCAGGTATAGGGCTTATTATGTCAAATTTTAAATGCGTAAAATGAAATCACATTCATAAATGGGTAATTAAATTAAATTTTACACAAACTTTAGCAATTTTCGACATTAAGACAAAGTGTAATTGACTTGTGGCTAGACTCTCTTTTTTATAAAAAAAATTGTCCCCAATGGAGTCGCCAAGCTATTGCATCAAGGACTCGGCGTCACATTTTTAAAGGAAAAAAAATAAAACAACTGAGTCACCACCAATTTTTTTTCGAGGTGTATTTAGATCACCTAATTTACAAGAAATTCGTGAGAATTCCCCCGTGAAAAATTACAAAGGAATGGATGGATTTATATAGGTGTTTACATGCCTAATTTACAAGAAAAATTGGAATAAAAATCCCTAATTTCTGATTCACACTTTCTCTTTCCATTTGATTCGATTTGCTTCCCATATTGTTATGGTTTAAAAGAAAATATGAATATTTGAATCCAACGAGTGTTTCAAATAAAAAAAACGATAATATTCATCTTAAAAGACCTGAGTTTATATATATAGATTAGATGATTCAGGTATTATATATTTTAGTTAGCTTTTTACCATAGTGTTGCTGTTGGCAAGGTTGGGCAAAAGTTTTTTTTAGTAAGATTTATCCCAATTGCAAATATAGAAAACTAAGCTAAAAGAAATAATTTAGATAATCATTTTCCACACAGAACAATGACAATACATTGGACAGATGTAATGGGTTCCGCCACGTGCAAAGTTGCACTTGACGAGCAATAAACACGTATCAAACATGTGGCAGAATAGCGTCAAAACTAAAAAAATGTTAAATATACGCAACGATCAAAGAAAAACCGATGAATAATCCCAAAGCATAAGTGAAAATGGAGAAGCAAGAAGATGTGGATAAGAAGGCAGAGAAAAAAGAAAGCTGGGAGGGGCTGCCAATAGAGGACAGCCCTTACGTAAAGTACAAGGACTTGGAAGATTACAAGCGTCGAGGGTATGGAACCCAAGGCCACCAACAACCGGAGCCTGGCCGTGGTGCAGCTAGCTCCACCGACGCCCCTACCTCTGAGCGACCTTTCCATGCTACGGATACCATTAACCGTCAAGGGGTCCCTTGAATTCACAACAAGGCTTTGGGTTCAAATAAAAAAATGATTTAAGTTTAACTAATTTTGTTTGTTTTAGTTTTTTTTTTTTACATTTTGTTTTGGGTTAAATCCAATAAATTTGTAACCGCTGATTTGATATTCCGTCTTTGTTTGAGTAATAAATTTGATGATGTTTTGTGGATTTATATTGACTATATTTTATATTTTCATAAATTTTATTCCACAATGTAATTTAGATTTTGCCAAAATTCATAATGATCTTGGGCGAGGGCAATAAGGACTCTTTTCAGGCCCACTACTAAGGAAAATTTAGTTTTGTATTTTTAGATTATATTTATCTCTAATGATTTAATTTTAAGTTTTACCAATATTTATTATTATGGGTTTACTTTCAATATTTTTTTGATATTAGGATCTCGATATTTTTAATGGCGTAGTTTTATGCACTTACTTTTAAAATTGATTTATTTTTTATTATTTTTTTATTAAGGACATAAATTTAAATAACGATATACAACCACAATAACGACTGTTATATGAAAATAGTGACAATATTGAAACTGCGATATATGTAATTATTATGTCTATAATAATATATAATATTAAAAAATATCATACCACGATATTTGTAGTGATTGAAATAACATTTATTATGTCTACAAGCAATTAACATAGCATGATTAAAAATATAACTGCAATCACAATTTAAATCTCTGATCTATTACTTTTGAAATACTGATCTATTACTTTTGAAATAAAGATTTTTTAATTAACATCCGATTAATCTATACTATGAATTGATTCAAGACTTGTGTAAATACAATGTATTTTTATTTATTTATTGTTTTGTTTAATCACTTTGCAGAGTTTCATATATGAGGTTACCTCCTTAATTTAATTTAGGAATCAAGACTTGTGTAAATACAATGTATTTTATTTATTTATTGTTTTGTTTAATCACTTTGCAGAGTTTCATATATGAGGTTACCTCCTTAATTTAATTTTCTCCTATTTAAATAATTTAGTGTTTTATTCTAAACATATATTTTTTATTAATTAAGTGATCCAAAATATAAATAATAATTTTTTAAAAATATTTTGAAGTTATTTGGTTTACTCAATCGATTTAATTAATCCCGGTAACATGATAACTTTTTAAATATTTTGTAAGATACTTCTGAATATATCAAAATCTTATTGTCAAGGGAGTAAGAGTAAGCTGAGAAGTTTAAAGCATGATTTGGTTAGAAAAATTTAAAGAGGAGGAACATAGCTTGCGTCTTGAAGTTGATTAAGAGCTGAGAGGTCATATGAATTGCTTAAGGCAAGAAAAGCAATTCATATATCATCAAGGATGCTAGCTTCTTCTAGGTGCTTTCTAAAACTCATATGAGTTGGTTACAGAGAAAATCGTAAGTTAAGGGAACTTGTTGAACACATATAATCTTTAGATTGTAGATTGTATTATAACTTCAGTCTAAAGCTTGGACTGAGGATTTAAATTACAATTTTTGGTTACATTAAATTTATCGCGGTTAAGGACATAACGGATGTTATTATGATATTGCAATCGTGAATTTTCTAAATAATAGATATTATGGTGGACATAATAATTGTGGATATTACTGTTTTAAACAATATCAAAATCGACAATCACAGACTGCTATTTAAATCTCTGTAAAAGACGAAAAAGGAGAAAGTGGTGTGGCATAATCATCTGGTACCCTCTACCAGTGACAGAGCCACATGTAAATTAGGGGTCAATTGACCCCACTTGATTTGTTTTGGTATGAAATTTTCGAAGAGTTAAATGAGGTTTTGAAGGAGTTAGTATAGAATTTTTTATAAAAAATATTAGAATTGACCCTACTTGATTTGTTGGGTATGAGGTCAACAATATTTATATTGTAGTGGTATAAGAATTCTCGTACCTTATACTCTAGTCTGACCTCACTATATAAAAATCCTGGCTCCACCACTGTCCATTACATCGCATTCTTTCGTTGCTTAGATGGCACTGTTGGATAAATTTTCAATCAAGGATAAAGTGCAGAGAGGAGAAGTTATGGATGAACAGTGTTTATTGTGCTGTATGGACTTGAAGAGTAGCAATCACTTATTTTTTGGTTGCAGGTTCTCTAAAGAAGTTTGGAAAGGTGTGTTGCAGCTTTACAAAATTAGTAGAGATATTTTTAATTAGCAGCAAGAGCTTAAATGCGCCTGTACTAGGTCTAGGGTAAGGGGAAATCTTGAAACTAGCTCGGTGTGCTCTTCTACCTGATTTGAGAAGAAAGAAACAAAAGGCCTTTTCAAGGGACTTCATCTATTGAAATTCATATTGTTTTATGAACAATTTTTACTTAGAAAAAAGGGAAAGAAATTTATTTTTAATGGGTCTAGAACCCACTACCTAAAATGAAAAAAATGTGTCAATTGAAAACTTTTAACCATTTAATCTAGAGATTAATGACAAAATTTATATTCTTAATAGCATTAAATATACTGTTAACACCAGGTTACAGGAAAGAAACATTGATATAGTGGATTCTTTAAATGCCCAACTTTGTATTGATTGGTGTATTTTTGTATTGTTCTATAAAATGGGTTTGGATTCATACTATTTTTTGTAAATTTGTTCTTTGCATTAGTTTCTAATTCTTTGGATAATAAAGTTCAACCCTTGTAAAAATATGTTCTTTAATTCGAAAAGTATTTTAATCATTTGTCATTTTTTTATTTTTACCCAATAGTGTAGAATTGTAACACCTCGATCCGGATCTGAAGCGCTACATTCGGGTCACCCAAACCGACCCATCAAATTTCCAAATTTAAAATCTTAGATTTAGCCATTTTCAAAAGATCAAATCATCCATAATTTCATGTAATTAAATAAGCATTAAAAATAAGTTTACAAAACAAGAGCTCCAAGTTTAAAATACTGTATATCAAGATAATATTTCAAATAGAGTTTATAGACTCAAAACTATAAGGTCTTATGAATTCAATAGCCTAAAATAAACATCAAGTATTGTACTCTAAAGCGATGCGGTGCTGAGAAATTCCTTCCTGATGTGCTCCTAGGCCACGATCAACCTACTAACCTGCGAACGGAAACAAAGATTCCAAACACTAAGCTTACAAAGCTCAGTGGTACATTTCTACTCTACTATAATTCGTGATTATCATAAAATAAGCATGCAAGATTAATATAGTCTAGAGAGCATAGATAAAGCTTCACTATCTATGAGTCATCAACTAGCCTACACAATCTAGAGTTTTTAGATCACGTATCTCAAGGTATCATTAAAACTACAAGAAGTCTTACATGCTCTACATGGCTTCACAAAACTGGAGGTCACCCAACCCTCGAGGAAAAATACAACCTTAAGCTATCATACATGGCACACAAGACCCAACCATAACCGAGATCTCATCAGATCATCAAGGCAAAAGCACACAAGGTTAAAACCATGAACCTGGAGTGAGACTAGAGCCACACAACATCGGGAACGTACACTCTAAGCGAGACCTGGGGCCACACAACATCGGGAACATATGCTCTAAACTCTACAATACATGAGTGAGACTTGGGGCCACACAGTATTGGGAACGTACACTCTATACTCGGAATCCCCTCTCTAGTATCTTCGAATGAGAGCCGATACCATGCAGCATCAAGAACGTACATTTGACATCTCTAACCATGGTGTTTCAACACTCTCCTTGGGTATCCAGATCCCATCAATCAACTAATTCAAGCAAACAAATAACTAAATGGCATACAAGCAACGTGATCCCAAGGATCTCCCTATCGTTGCTACTCGTCATCACATCATTTATTTTACATTACCGAGTAGGGATTTAAATAGCATTCGCGGCCGCGCTGCGTTTATCGCGGTTGTGAAAATAGCGGATGCTATTGCGGTCACTGCGGGTGTCGCAGTCGTGAATTTTTTTCAAATTCGCACAACTTATTGTATAAAGCAATTATTATTATTATAATTGTTTAAATTCACTTCTAATAACTTTTAGAGTGCTTTCTAGCATTTAGATTAGTAGATAATTTGAAATTAAAAGACTACATTGAATGGAAGTAAACTTTACTCTCTAAATTAAGAAAAAATTAAGGACTAAAATAATAAAACAAAAAGGTGTCATGGCTGAAATAGAGATTTACCCACTCTAAATTAAGTTTAAAACAATTTTAATTATAATAAATTCTTATTTGAAAATTTAGAACTATATAATATATTTTAGGTGTAATTTGTTATTTATGAAAAGTTTAGTCTTTTTGTGATCTACAAATTAAATATCCTAAAAGATTTTGGGGCTAAGCCCTAGTTTCAATCTGTTTTAATATTTTTTTAAGGGCTTTAGTTAGCTGTCGTTATTGAAAATAAAGAAATAATAATTAAAACTATAAAAAGATATGCATCGTCAAACCCACCAATAAAGAACGTTTTTTGTGCATTGAAAAAATAAAATAAAAAATATAATAAAAAAAGGTAAATTAAATTCTTGAATCCGTTCATTTTCCTATCTTCATCAATACCCTGTTCATTTTTGCTCATCACTGGAATGAATAGAACGATTCATTTCCATTTTCGTCTTTTCTTTTCCTTCGTCTTTCCCACTCTACCTTTACTGTTTTTCTTCATTTTTAGCTTTGTTAGTGCTCTTCCTCTATTCACTGTTCTTCTTCATCAAAGGAGGAAATGCTTGTTGCTCTGGTGGATGGTGGTCCTTGACGACGACGACGTCCCAAAGCGCCAGAAGCATTCAAAAGCGGTCCGTTATTGTCGCGATTCACCGTTACCCATTAAATAGCGGCCTTGATCTACCGTTTTTAGTGCGAATCTGATTCCTACCGTGATTTTTGCCAATATCGGTATTGGCCGACGACGATACCGTGAAATGGAGGCCGCTATCGCGGTTGCGGCCCGCTATTTGAAACCTTATTACCGAGTTGTTAATACATTATGGGGAAATATATAATTAATCTTACTAATCCATATCATCACTTTAATCATGGTGACTCAACCAAGCAAGTTCCTACATGGCACACATCATCATTATCAATACCACCACTCTATGGTTTTTATCATTAATAAATCACCCAAAGCTTACCAAGTTATTACACATTATGGTCATACATGAGGGTTAAATCTAGGTTTCCAAGTCTTACGATTCATTTTACCAGATTAGAAGCCCCATTGGACCATCATCCTCGAATTATCAGCCCTTCGAACTCAAATTAACATTTTTGGACAGATTGCCCAGTGGGTACCGGTACCCACGACGTACTGATACCAAAATAGCTCACTGGAAATTTAGTTGCCCTCGTGTACCAGTATAGGTCAACCCATACCAATACCCCTTTGTATAGTGCACCGTACATGTTGAACACCGTACCAGTACCCTTCCAATAGTTTATCTTCAACATAACAATATTTTTTAACCCAGAACACTTAGGGTATCGGTACGGGCTCCCTATGTACTGGTATTGAAGCCTAAAAATGGCTTTCTAGCTTAGAAAATCATCCTTAAAACCCCCAAATCTCAACCAACAACTTATTAACTCGATCCTACATCTTATGGAAGTTAATTAGGTGGTTTACTACTATTTTACATATGATTAACATCAAATCCGAGTTTAACCATTTTAAAGTTTAATCCACCCAAACAACCATAAACACAAAATCTAGCAATCACAATCAAAAAATCAAGCATGCCAATTAATTTATGATCTTGAAGAAGAGTAGGAGTCAGAGATGTACTGACCTTAGCTAAAGATCTCAGATTTAAGCTTACCCACAACTTTCCTCAAACTTTCTCGTTGCCTCAAGGTTGGAAAGACCCTTTAAACTCTTTCACATGCCATACAAACATGAAAATCGAATCAAAGCTTGAACTAACCATCATGGTAAGCTTAGTTACGAAAATACAACCCTAAAATCATGGGAAAGCTCTATAGATAACCCCCAAAGATTAAACCTCTTAAAAACCCATTTTCAACACATTACCTTCCTACCTCAATATTATGCCTTTCTTGAAGCTCTTCATGGGAAGATTTACATACTGAATCTTGGACATTGGTGAGAGAATTGATTGGTAAAGTTTGCATTTTTACCTTCTTGAAACAAAGGTTGAAAATAGAGGTGTGGGTGAGGAAACAAAGATGAAAAGGAAAAGGGGTGGTCTTTCTTTTTTTTCCTCCCACATGAGAGACAATGAAATAAATGGGAGATCTGCCCACTTTTCTCCCAAGAGTAAATTTGCAACATAAAACCCTCCACTCTTACCGTTGTTACACTTTGGTCACTAACCAAGCCCATGAAGCTCAATTTTCATCTGATAAGGCCTAGTGTAACCCCTTTAACCCGGTCTAGCCGCTAGACCGAACCAAGAAAGCTACATTAGGTTTGTCGAAGCAAATCGGAGAGTTACATCGAAACCCGGTCCATTTTTTCCTTTTTATCTTGTCTAGATGCCAATTATTAATCCTACGTGTCCATGCAACACTCAGGTATAACCCCACCTCAATCGGGCATCATTTTGACATCCAATTGATCATATTTGCAATTTAGGGACGAAATTGCAAATATAGGAAATTTGCAGGATTTAAGCCACTTTTAATATACCAATCTTTAATTAGTCAGGTTCTGATCATTCAAATCAAATTTCATCTCAAATTGATCATTCAAGCTTATACAATCGCATGGATAAGATTCAGGGAATAGAATGCAAAGAAAGCAAAACTGCTGAGCCAACATTACATAAAATAGCCTCGGGTATCGGTACGGGTGTCACCATACCGGTACGCATAAAATTCCTGTACTAATACACCACGGTAGGTATCGATACGCCATAATGAACTTACCTAACTTTTGAATATTTTTAACATACGTACCAGTACGCTTACATGGGTATCGGTACACGGGTTTGGATTGAAAAAGTGAAATCCAGAGGTTAGAACGTGTACTGATACACCATTACCCGTATCGGTACGCCAGGCCAAAAATCACCTAGGCATACCGGTACTCCCTTACGCGTACCGATTCCTCAGGCCAGAAAATGCCTAGACGTACCAATACGGTCCCCCGCGTATCGGTACGCCTGGACCTGTAATGCCACAATTTGCTGGTTTTTCATCTCAAAAACATTCTCAAACCATTCCAACATGCTTATAACACCATACCAACAAGCCATACATATCACAAGCCAACTAGCAACTTCATTCCTACAGCACAACGAGCATCAAGCATCAAAAGGGAATCTATAGGCATGCTTCCTAATGTCCATTCAAGCAACATGTCAAAAAGGTAAACCAACATCAAAACAAACTTTAAAGGCCATTTTTAACCCAAGAGCAACTAAAGAAATATGCTCAAACAGGGAGTTCCACAAAACATCTCCCAAAACACAACAAGTACCCCATTGCCCTTATACATTATAGTCTAGTCTTTAACATACGTTTGTAACAAGTCTTGCCAAGATCCCCTTGCTTCTTGATGCCTTCCAAGACCTCAATTATCTGCATTGATGGACAACGAGAGCGTAAGCACACAAGGCTTAGTGATGAGTGCTCAAAACAACCACTATCAATGCATTTAAAACCATTTATTTAACATCATCCTTTAAAAACATCATCATCATGCCTCTTTTGAAAACATGCACTTTATATCATTAAAACCAGCATAATAAACCACATGCTACATGTATCATTAATCAACAGCAAATCCCATTGCTAACCCTCCACTTAAGCCTTCTCATGCAGTACTACCAAATGCAAAGCTTAAGGAGAAACATGTATAAATCACATTATACAACATAAGACATTTCAATGATACATTAACAATTATATTGGCTTTCAAGTGATCAATAACAATTTCATTAACAAAAGAGTTCATCGGATACACAGATTCAACAAGTGTTAACCCAACACTTCAAGCCATCTCAACCAGAATAGTGATACAATCACAATTGCGGTACAATAACAACCGGGTACACTTTCAACCCACAGGGAAACCCATCCCTCTCATCGGTTAGATGCTTAACCCCACTAATAGGAGTATTCAGTACAGAATATAAAACCCTCAACATCCAAGGCGACTTATTTTACAGTGCACTCAATCCTATGGCCGGCCAACTATATCCGATAACAATTTTAAAACCACATCACTTGCCAATATAATTAACCAAATAACATTCACCTCACTATTTTTAACAAGCATTAAACCATGCCATTTCCAAAGCAACAACCATGCTTTAAAACACAACATAAACCACATACTTACAAGGATCACTTACCATGTGTATCCTTCAGCATTTCATGCTTAAAAATAGTATATCAAATACTTTAAAACATTGTTAAACAGTAGGTAACATGTAAATTAGAACAAGTGCATAAAACCATTTCAAACTAGCACGTCTGAGAGAGAAATCCACTTTATACTTACTTTCGAGTATAGGTAAGCGTTTCAAGCTCTACCATAACTCCCAAAACTCTGTTCTCAAAATATCAAAACACTTTAAACCACATTTTCACTTACCGATATGCAAAACCTCGATTTGCCGACGCGAAAACAAGTGTCTGAAGCCTCCAAAGCTTCCCCGATCACTTTCAGATCCATCTCCCCTGTTTTAATCACATTACAACAAAGGATTAATGCATCTCCATGCATTTAAAACATTGCAACAACAGATCATCACGGATTCACACATTCACCTCACAACTACCCAATCACAACAACCGAAAACACCATCTAATCCTTTCCAAACACAACCTAGCCACAACCTATCAATCTAACATCACTTTTATCATCAAATAACATCTAAAAACAGAATCAAAACAACCTAACACCTCCAGCAACCAAACAGCCACCACAACACCACAAAAACACAATTCTAACAACCTAAACAATTAGAGATTCAAGAGTTTAAGGATTCCATTGTTAAAAAAGACTTATCAACATTATTATACATCCATAATATGTTTAAAATCAATCTAAATCACTGGAAAACAAATCCAATTTGGATATTTTGCTATTTCATCAATTTTACCCAATTAAATCAATTAGTTCAATATAAAAACACAAAAGCAGATTATAAACCATAAATCAAGGATCAAATACTTGGGAATATCAATAAAGAACCATTCAATAGAGGAGATCACAGACCTTACCCCTATTGTGTGATTTCTCCCTCAATTAGCTTGTTTAAAGCTAGGAAAACACAAGATTTCAATAAGGTTTTGTAAATCAAAGTTAAATAGTCAATTGTAGATCAATAATCTAAGTAAAAAGGATCCCTCACCTCTGTTTTTGATGAAAACTTGAGTGTTTTGTAGAAAAGAAGTGGAGAGAAAAGTTGAGAGAAAAGTTGTGTCAGTTTTCATTAAAACTAAATAACTAACTTTAATATCTAAAATCCCTTTTAATTAGCTTTTAAAACACATGTTAAAATGATTTAATTGAAGGGAGAAATATCAATAAAAAACTTGGTAAATTAGCTCCTTAAGGATTCTAAGAATTTGACCCTTTTCATTTTAGTCACTTTAAAAACAGTTTTCAAAAATTCCATTTTGGTCACTAGCCAAAATGTCATACCTCCAAATCTCATTTTCCAAAATTGATTCCACCAATATTAATCATATATTAAAACATGATTTTTAACCATTTTTTTGTATTTTTATCTCACCGAATAATATACAGTCCCGAATCCAACTTGAATCTCTAACCCGGTCCACCAGACCGTCTAATAAACCTCAAAACCGCTAGGCCCAAAATCAAGGCGTTACACCTAGAATTGGCCCAATAGGTCCAACAACCCAATCTAACATGAAGGTCTGTAACTTGGGTCAACATCCATTTGTTGACTAAGAAATTCAGGTCATTACAACTCTCTCCTCCTAAAAAGAAATTTCATCATCGAAATTAAATAAAGGGACAAGAAGCAAGTATCTCAGATCTACCCATTCCCCATCTCACTTACGTTGTCCTCAATTCTGAAGTTCCTCTACAAACTTCCTTAATGAAAGCTCACAACACTGGACTCCTCAACACCTCTCTCATGAATCCCTAACGATTCATTCCCAATAATCAAACAACACTCATATCGAACACTAAAACAAAACAACATAGGATGGACCCAAATGATACTGTCCAAGCATCAATCCAAGTAACTCACTTTAGATGAGTTTTAACGCCCCGAATTTGGGCCTAAGTGTTACCTAGATTGATTAGAAGGTTCGGGAGAACCGAATTAGGTGATTCGAGTTAGTTTCGGGAATTAATCCTTAATAAATGGTTTTTGGTTACAATAAAATATGGAAAAATGCTAGAAAATATTTTAATTAGTATTTTAAGGGTTTTGGGTAAACTCAATTTGAAAGAATTAAATTGAATTTTGGGACATTTTGGTCCGGTGACCAAAATGTAAAGTTTTCAAAACTATTTTGGCGACTAAATTATAAAAGGGTCAAAACTTAGAATCTTTAAGGAGCTAATTTACCAAAGTTTTTCATCATATTTTCCCCTTAATTTAGGCTATTTTAAATGGTTTTTAAAAGGTTATTAATTAAAAATAAAAGAGATTTGACTAAAAGAATTTTATTAACCAAATTCATTTTCCTACGTAACTACTTTTGCTCTCAACTTTTCTATCCACTTTCTCAGCAGCCAAACTATTAATTTTCCTTCAAAATTCTCAGGAATCATTTCTTTTTGAATCCTTTTTGATTTCCTAATTGATTCCTTGGATTCTACACTAAATCCTATTTGCTTACTTGAAGATTTCATCCAAAACTTACCAATTTAGGGAGAAATCATCAATTAGAGGTAATTTTCATTTTTCTCCTCTAATTAAAGGTTCTTTATTGAAATTACCAAGTTCTTGATTATTTACAACTGATTTTTGTTATGTTTTTATGATTAAATCATGATTAATTAGTTTTAATTGAGTTTTGATAAGAAATTTGATAAATCTTGATATGGTTCTAATTTGTGTTGATTCTAATTGATTTAGATCAATTATAAGATGTTATAATGTTATAAGAAGAGATTAACAAAAGCAATCCCGAAACTAGGTGAATTGCTAGTTTTCTAGGTTGTAAATAGTTAGATTTTAAGGTGTTTTTGGTGATGTAAGGTTGCTGGAGGTATAATGACGTTATATTATTGTTTTTGGATGTTAATAGATGATATTAAGATGTTAGAATTAATAGGTTTTGGCTGGGATTTGTTGAGATGGAGTTTGGTTGTTATTTCAGTTGTTTTAAAGAAGCGTTTGATGGTTTTTAGTGTGGCAAAGTTGAAGTGATGCGCTGGTGTGTTTAGAGATGCATGAAAGTGCATTAATCCTATGTTTTTTTCTGGGTAAAATAGGGGAGATAGATCCTTCATCCTTTAGAGAGGTTTCGAAGGCTTTGGAGACTTGATTTCACTTCGGCTATAAGGGCGTTGTGTTTTCGGTGAGTTGAAACATGGTTTTTGCTTTTAAAAGGTTTGAAGGTGATTTTTGAGAGTTTAGATTAAGTCTAAAACACTTGTCTAAGATCGAAAGTAAGTATTGGTTGTTCTTGCTCTCATTTTCGGTTTTGCAAAATACAATTTCATGCACATGTTTATGGTTTTGATTACTTACTATTATATGCATGTTCTAGAAGAGAAAGATGTTGCAAATGATCATAAATATTGATTATTATGACAAATGATTTATGAAAGAATTTTGAGAATGCTAGAATACATGGTTTAATGTATTGGAAATTGGTTTGATTTGATGCATATGTAAAACAGTAAGTTAATGTGGTTTTATTGAGTATATTGGCAAGTGCCTGAGATTAAAAGTTATCGGATATAGTTGGCTATCCATAGGGTTTAAAGTGAACTATAATAAGTCACCTCATGTGTGTCGAGGGGTCAAGAGTGTACCATGCTCCACCATGAGAACCGCAGCGGTCGAGGGGTCAAGAGTGTGCCAATTTTCCCGCTAGTGGATTTATACATCATAACCGTTGAGGGCTGCTCCGGTTCGAGGATGTATGTGAAGTGGTTGAAGGAACCACTTGGGAAATCCGTGTATCAGATGTGTTTTTGATAAAATAGAATGGAATTGGTTTTGAGTCCCTTGAATGCCAATATATGATATAATGTATCATGAGAAATGGATTATGTTTTGTTTAATATTGCTTATACATGTGTTTCTCTTTAAGCTTGCTATTTTGAGATTTTAGCATGAGAAAGCTTAAATTGAGGTTATTGGTAGAAATCCATGATACATGAGATGTAAAGGTTTAAAAATGCATATTTGGAAAGATTAAATAAGCATGAGATGTTTTGGCATGAGCTTGAATACATAATTGGAAACAAAAATGGTTTTAAATGCATTGATGAGTGTTTTTGAGATTTTCCTCACTAGGCTTTATAAGCTTACACTGTCATTTCTCATCAATGCAGAGAAGTTAGTATTTGGGCATCGAACAAGCAAGAGGCGATCCAAGGGAAAAGTGATTTCAAGTATGGGTTTTAAAGTACATTGTAGTAATAAGAAGCAATGTGACCAAGTTGTAATTGGGAGGGTTGTTATGGTTACTGTAACCCCCTCGACCCAGACTAGACGCCCGACCGAACCGAGAGAACTACATTAGGTTTGTCGAAGCAAAATGGAGATCAAATACGTAAAACTGGTCCATTTTTTCTTTTATCTTATCTAGATGTATGTTATTAATCCTACATGTTCATACTTGCAGCGGATGCATTTTCAAAGAAAACGGATCACGAAAAGGCCTTCATTTGCATAACACACGTTTTAGGGACTAAATCGCAAAACTGATAATTTTAGGGACCAAAACTAAAATTAAAGTTACCAATCCTCAATTAGTCCATTTACATACTCACATGAAAAATTTCAGGTCATTACTATCATTCAAACTCTTACAATTGCATTCAGATAACTCAAGGACCAAAATGAAAGAAACAAAAACCTTCAAAGATTCCAAAATAACCAATTTAACGGTAGTCGTACCGGTACGCCTACAGGTGTTTCGGTACGCCCTTATGATTTCAAAAACTCATATCCTAGTAACTAATACTCGTACCGAAACGCTTACTCACCTATCGAAACGTTTGGCCAAAATGCTTGAGACCGTATCGAAATACTTGCTCGAGTATCGAAACGCTATGCCTAGAAAGGCTTATCCAAATCGAAACACCCTCCCGCGTATCGAAATGCTATGCCTGAAATGGCCCAGCCGTACCTGTATGGGGACAGCTGTTTCGATACGCCTGGACCTGTAATGTCCCAAATTGCTGTCTAAGCACACTTTAATGAAGACCAAACTACGTATACATGCATTAAACACTTATACAACATCACAAGCATACATTTCCCACGAAAGCAACACATAATCCACAATCATTCATGGCAAATATACTTCTCAAGACATTCTATAGGCATGCATTCTAATATCATGTCACCAAGCAACCAAAACTCACATTTGGTACATTTAAGGCATACGTAACATGCCTGAACATTTATAGCATCACACCAAACTTGCTGGAATCATCAAACCATGGCAACTAATCAAATTCACTAGATGCATACCCTAGCACTTAGCTAGCAACAACATAGGCATGGTTCCACCAAACTCTAACAACATCAAACAAACATAAAATCCAGCACCTTACATGCTTAAAACTCATGGAAAAACAGAATTACAAATCCACAAAATATGGCGAACACATTGCCTTATTAACCAGAACCATAAACCAAGTTCATACTCAAAGTAGTCTTTGTCTTAGGATCACTTTAGCCTTGCCCTTGTAGCCCCAAACTTTAATGCTCTGCATCATTAAGAAAAAGAGAGTGTAAGCACACATGCTTAGTGAGGATGCTCAAATAACAATGATGCATTTAAAAACATTTGAAACCAAAACACTTGTTTCTAAAACATGCTTACAACCAAAGCACCTTCCTTGCCTTCAACCGAGACATGCATAAACACCCTTATGCAACATCATATACTTATCCCATGCTTAGATCCCAAAGCATTAAATAATAAATCATGCTTAAATCCCGAAGTATTATTAAATAAATCAAGCTTAAATCACAAAGCATTATATAATAGGTTTAACCATGAACTCTCAAATATATTAGCATTAATAGTGACCCGGATAGATTACCCTCTATCCAACATATCGGATACACGAATCTCTCATACCACGCCTAGTTAAACTGCATGATATCCCCAAACCTTGCCTATTTAAACCGCAAGATTTGACACCCTCACCTAGTAAACCGCGAGATTTACCACCCTTGCCTTGTTAATCCACAAGTACACCGACCTTGCCTAGTTAAACTACAAGATCACCATCAAATTGGGTTGCCTAGTTAGACCGCACGCCTAATGAGGTTCGCAACAGTCCGAGTGGCCTTGTTAAACCGCCATACCTCAAGGACCCATGGCCACAATAGATTTTTTCATATTTTATAGTGTATTTTAATCCTATGGCATGCCAACTATATCCGATTGTTTCTTACCCTGTCACATAGCCAATGTACCATTTCCAAAACCATTTACCTACTGTTTTCAATGCATCAAACCATAACCACCACATATGCAATCCACATTGCCCAAAGCAATACCCATTCCCAACCGGAATGAAAACCAATGCTCACTAGCATTTATATACATAAAATCCATTGCATATGTGTTCATAACCATGCATTTACAGTAATAAATTAAACCATGTTTAACACCAAAACATGAACTCAACATGCTCATATCTAAACCGATATTCAAGAACGAAATAAGGGAAACTTACTTTCGAGCTTAGTTAAGTGTTTCATGCTTACCCTAAACTCCCAACAACCTTTATTAAACCTTTTAAAGGTGTTTAGACCAGTTTCCACTCTCCGATACACTTTGCCTTGCTCGCCGATGTGAATCGAGTCCCCGACAAGCAACAATCAATGTCGAACTTTATCTCCTTGATTATCCCCTGTTTTAACAACATAAAACCAGAGGGAAAATGCATTACTATGCATTTAAACCATTGCCTAATAGCAATCTTGTAACCCCTCGACCCGGCCTAGACGCCCGACTGAACCGAGAGTGCTACATTTGGTTTGCCGAAGTAAACCAGAGAAAGATTACGAAAAGTCAGTCCATTTTTTTCATTTTATCTTGTCTAAATGCAAATTATTATTCCTACATGTTTATACTCGCAGCGGGTAAGTTATTAAATAAAACGATTCACAAAAGACAATCAATTACATCATATTCAAAATTGAGGACTAAAACGTAAATACGTTAAATTGCAAGAATAAAATTGAATTTAAGGTTACCAATACTCAATTAGTCCATTTACATGCTAACATGATAATCCCATGTCAATTTAATTATCCCAGTTCATAGAATTGCATTCCCAAGACTCAAGGACCAAAATGAAAGAACCAGAAACCTTCAAGATTCCAAAATAACCAATTTAACGGCACCCGTACCGGTATGCGTACTAGTGTTTTGATATGCCCTTATGTTTTCAAAAACTCAGAATCCAATAGCTAAAACCCATACCGAAATTCTTGATCGTG
The DNA here is from genome assembly GCA_019671005.1 of Hibiscus mutabilis. Taxonomy (NCBI): domain Eukaryota; kingdom Viridiplantae; phylum Streptophyta; class Magnoliopsida; order Malvales; family Malvaceae; genus Hibiscus; species Hibiscus mutabilis. The sequence continues at coordinate 24,356,823 of CM033723.1, forward strand.
TATCGAAATGCCTGGCAAAAATGCCTATGATCGTATCGAAACACTTGCTCGAGTACCGAAACGTTAAGCCTAGAAAGGTAGGCCCGTATCGAAACACCCTCCCTCGTATCGAAACACTATGCCTGAAATGGCCTAGCTATACCGGTACGGGGACACCTGTTTCGATACGCCTAGACCTATAATGACATTTTTAGCTGGTTTTTCACACAAAACTAGATGCATTTAGGTCCTAGCAACTTGCATACATACGTATAAGCATCCAACATCACATTTAACAACACTTGTACCAGGGTTTAACTACAACACAAGATTATGCCACCAAAAGATTAATCTAGAAGCATGCTCCCTATAACTCACCACCAAACATATCAAGATGCTCAATTAAGCATTTACCAGCAAGAACACCATACCAACAACACATCAATACCATACTCAACAGGATTAGTTCATCAAAGCATGTCATCCAAGCAAAACCATCTAGATGCTTACCTAGGTAACCATATAACATCAACCATAGGTAACGATGCATGATATGCGAAACATCAACAATCAAGCTCCAAAATCACAACATTATACATGCTTAAAACCAGGGAAAAATGAATTACAAAACGTAAAAATCCATGGCGAACACATTGCCTTATTAACCGAAAACTAAAACTGAGTTCACACTCAAATAGTCTTATCTTTGGATCACCTAATCCTTGCCTTTGCTGCCTCCAAGCTTTAATGCTCTGCATCATTAGAGAAAAGAGAGCGCAAGCACGCTTGCTTAGTGAGGATGCTCTTAAACGATGATGCATTTAAATCCCTTGAAAACCAACACTTGTTTTTAAACCATGCTTACGACCTAAGCAGGTTCCAATAGTTTCAAATCAAAACATGCATATCAACCATATGCAAAACAATATATATATTCCACATGCTTAGTCCCAAAGCATCAAATACAAAACCATGCTTAAAACCCAAAGCATTATATATAAAGCCATGCTTAAATCCCAAAGCATTATAAATAGATTCAACATTAGAATTCTCATATATTGGCAATTATAGTGGCCCCGGATAGCCGACCACTATCCCTGATTAGCCGACCGCTAACCTTTAGTTAACCGACTGTTAACTTTACACATCGGATACACGGATCTCCCTTAATGACCGACCATCATCAAGATTACCCCATGTCGACCGCATGAATTTACAACCTTGTCGACCGCAAGCTTTACATCAACAAGGGGAACCGACCGCTCAACCCAAGTGGTAACAACATAGCCCAGGTAGCCGACCGCTATACCTCAAGGACTCTTAACCCATGATCAATTTTTAACCATATTATAGTGTACTTTATCCTATGGCATGCAAACTATATCCGAATGTTTTCTCACCTTGTCACATAGCCAATATATCATTTACAAAACCATTTACTTACTGTTTTACAATGCATTACACAAAATCCCCACATATGCAAATCACATTGCCATAGCAATATCACATTCCTGATCGGAATAAAAACCAATGCTCACTAGCATTTAATACACTTTTAAGCCATTGCATATGTACTCAAAATCATGCATTTACAGTAAGTAAAAACAAACCATGTTTACTACCAAAACATGAATTACACATGCTCATATCTGAACCGATATTAAAGAGCAAAAGAGGGAAACTCACTTCTGAGCTTAGGAAAGTGTTTCAAACTTATCCTAAACCCCCCAAACCACTTTCAAACCTTTGAAAGACTTTTAAGACCGTTTCCACTCACCGATTTCACTTAGCCTTGCTAGCTACCGCGAAACAAGCTCCCGGCAAGTCTAGAACCACCTCAATATGCTACGCCTTGATTATCCCCTGTTTCGGCCACACAAAACTATAGGAAACATGCATTAAAATGCATCGAACACTCTGTTTCAACCCAAAATCCCGTAGCTTTCAAGATGCCCACTCAAAACTCATCAGAAACTTACCGAAATCAACCTCAAACACTACTCAATCTTAACCCAGCCATATTATAACAATTCAAAATATCAAGCTTCATCAATTGATATCTAAAACCTCATTCACAACATCCTTTTACTTCCAGCAATGATTAAACACCTTAAACAACCCAAAAACCCTTAACTAACAACCTAAACATCCTTTTACTTCCAGCAATGATTAAACACCTTAAACAACCCAAAAACCCTTAACTAACAACCTAAACAATTAGAGATTCAACCAAGTTCGGGATTCCATTATTAAAAACAACTTATCCACATTATAATACATCCAAAATAAGATTGAAATCATTCCACAAAACTGGAAAAACAGATCCAAATCGAAAATCACAAAATCCCTCAATTAAACCTCAATTAAGCGAAAATCCATAATTAATTAATCAAAACCTATTAGAAAACATATGTAAAGAGTCAGGAACTTGGGAATTTCAGTAAAGAACCTTTCATTAGAGGAGAAGAACGAAACTTACCTCCAATGAATGAGTTTCCCCTTAATTGGATGGTTTTTTCCTCTTAAAAAATAAAGAAATTCAATGAGATTTTTGGAAAACAAATTGAGAAATCATTTAGCAAATCAATGAATTAAGAAATTAAGATCATTACCTTAAATCTCTGATGGAAAAAGAGTGTTTGGCTGAGAGAGTTTTGAGAGAAAATGTGAGAAAAGAAAAGTTACGTCAAATTATGTTTTAGAAAAATAACCACCTTATAACTAAAGCTTCCTTTAATTCTTTTTAATTGAATCCTTTTTAAAATAATCCTAATTAAGAGAAAACTTAGATTAGACCAAATGGTAAAATAGCTCCTTAAAGATTCTAAGTTTTGACTCTTTACAAAAAGTCACCTTTTAAAAATAGTTTTTAAAATTTGCATTTTGGTCACTAGCCAAAATGTCACCCTTCCAAAGCCCGTTTTCAAAAATTGCTTTCACCAATATTTTTAATATAACAAAATATAATTTTTAAACATTTTTCCATATTTTTATCTTTCGGAAAAATATTCACTTCTGAATCCGACTCAAATCTCTAACCCGGTCCACTAGACCGTCTAACTAGCCCCAAAATCGCTAAGCCCAAAACTGGAGCATTACAAATCTCCCCCTCTTAAGAAATTTGGCCCTTAAAATTTACCAGGAGGAAAAAGATGCGAAAATTGCTCCAACATATCCGCCTTGCTTTCCCAAGTGGCTTCCTCGACACCTCGATGTCGCCACAAGACTTTAACTAATTCTATCGTCTTACCACGTAGAACCTTGCTGCTAGAATCAAGGATTTCCACCTTCCCCTCATCAAATGATGAATTCGGTCTCAACTCAATATACTCCACTGGCATAACATGCGAAGGATCTGACCGATCCTCCGTAACATGGATACATGGAACACATCATGTATATTCTCAAGCTCGGGAGGCATCCTCAACCGATAAGCCATAGGACCAACCCGCTCCACAATCTGATATGGCCCAATAAACCTCAGACTAAGCTTACCCTTACGTCCCAACCGTATCACCTTTTTCTATGATGACACCTTTAAAAACACACGATCGCCTACCACATATTCAATTTCCCTAATCTTTAAATCTGCGTAAGATTTCTACCAATCCGTAGCCGCTTTCAAGCGTTCACACACAGGCTTAACTTTCTAATCCGCGTTTTTCAACACATGTGGCAAGGAAACATGCTTTTCTCCTACCTTGTCCCAACACAAGGGCGTAAAACACCTCTGGCCATACAATGCCTCAAATGGTGCCATATGTATACTCGCTTGATAGCTGTTATTATAAGCAAATTCCACCAACGGCAAATGCTTCTCCTAGGTTCCTTGAAACTAAATAATACAACACCTTAGCATATCCTCAAAGACCTGGATAACACGCTCATACTGCCCATCCGTCTAAGGATGATACGCGGTACTGAAACTCAACCTCGAACCCAAAGCCTGATGTAAACATCTCCAAAACCTTGATGTGAACCTCAAATCTCTATTCGAAACGATCGACTTTGGTACCCCGTGCAAAAACACAATATCAGAGATAAACAAATCTGGTAGCTTGTCCAAGGTGTACATCATATGCACTGGCAGAAAATGTGCACACTTCGTAAACCGATCGACAATCACCCAAATGGAATCCTTTTTAGCTGGTGTCAATGGCAACCCTGACACAAAATCCATAGTGATTCTCTCCCATTTCTACTCCGAAATTCTCAACGATTGCGACAACCCAGATGGAAACTGATGTTCAGCTTTAACCCCCTGACACACCATACACTTGGACACAAACTCTACCATATCTTTTTTCAAACCAACCTAATAGTACCTTTCCTTCAAATCACGATACATTTTGGTACTATCAGGATGCATAGCAAAAGGAAAAGAATGTGCTTCTGCCAAAATAGTATGCCTGAGCTCTGGGGCTTCCGGCACCACTATTCGACCCTTGAAGCATAAAACACCATCATCAACAAAATGAAAATTCGTTGGATTACCTTCTGCTATGTCCTTAACATGAGAAACCAAGGAATCATCATATGGTTGCTTGGCCTTAATCAACTGTGACAGCGTAGGCTTAACTTGCAATCCAGCCAACAACCCACATTCCCGCGTCACACTCAACCTTGCAAACATTGCCCTAAGCTTAACCGCCACCCAACGACTTAACGCATATGGAACAACATTGGCTTTTCTAGGATGATACTCAATTGTCAAGTCGTAATCCTTAAGAAACTCCAACCACCTTCATTTCTTAAGGTTCAAATCCTTTTAAGACATCAAATATTTCAAACTCTTATGATCCGTAAAGACCACACACTTCTTTCCATAAAGGTAGTGTCGCCAAATCTTCAAGGCAAACACCACAGCAGTAAGCTCCAAATCATGAGTTGGATAATTGCGCTCATGAACCTTCAACTGCCTCGACGCATAGGCCACAACCTTTCCATCCTGCACCAGCATGCAACCCAAACCAACATACGATGCATCACTATAAACCACAAACTCATTCCTAGATTCTGGTTGAATCAACACAGGAGCATGTGTCAAAACCTCCTTCAACTTCTCAAAACCCTGTTGTTGCTTCTCCGTCCAAACGAAAGAAACAATCTTTTGTAGCAACTTTGTCAACAGAGCCGCAATACTAGAAAACCCTTCCAGAAAACGGCGATAATAACCTGCCAACCCAAGGAAACTACGCACTTTCGACACAGTCTTAGGTTGTTTCCAATTGAGAATAGCCTCAATTTTCTGTGGATCGACACGAATTCCCTCCGTGGATACCACATGTCTGAGAAACATCACCTCTTTAAGCCAAAACTCGCACTTGCTCAATTTGGCATACAACTCATTATCCTTCAAGACTTGCAACACAATCCACAAATGCTGATCACACTCCTCCTCGACACCAGAGAAATGAGTATATCATCGATAAAAACCACCACAAACCAATCAAGGTACTCATGAAACACTCTATTCATCATGTCCATGAAAGCCGCTGGGGTATTTGTCAAACCAAAGGGCATCACCAAAAACTCATAATGCTCGTACCTCGTAAGAAATGCCATCTTATGAACATCCACATCCTTAACTTTCAACTGATAATACCCCGACCTTAAATATATCTTCGAAAACACTGCTGCTCCGCAAAACTGATTGAACAAGTTATCAATCCGCGATAACGAATACTTGTTCTTCACTGTCAACTTATTCAACTGAAGATAATCAATGAATATACGCATCGATCCATCCTTCCTTTTCACAAAGAGAACCAGAGCACCCTAATGAGAAACACTCGGTTGAATGAACCCATGATCCAACAACTCCTGAAGCTGCAATTTCAACTCTTTTAACTCATTCGATGCCATCCGATAAGAAGCAATGGACACCAAAGTTGTACCTTCATAAGTTTCAATACGAAACTTCACCTCCCTATCTGGAGGTAAACTCGACAACTCTTCATGAAAAACTTCCAAATAATCACAAACAGCTTGAATGTCTTGTAGCCGAACACCCTTGGCTTTTGGATTCATAATAATAGCCAAATAAGCTTGGCAACCATAAAACATCATCTTCTCCACTCGGGTAGCCGAAACAATATTGGACAAGAATTTCACATTCTCACCCACCACCATGACTTCATAATCATCGACCAACTTCAGAGAAATACTTTTGGACTCACAATCCACCACCACCTTGTGCTCACTTAACCAATCCATACCCAAGATAACGTCAAAACCATGAAATGGCAACTCCATCAAATTCGCGGCAAACTCATGACCTTGCACCGCCAAAGGACAATACCTATACAACCTTTTAGTTGTAACCGTCTCCCCAAAAAAACTAGTTACTAACATGCCAACATCCAAGATCTCAACAGGAACATTCAACAATGATGCATGATCACTTAAGATATATGAATGAGTAGACCCCGAATCAATCAAAGAAAACAACAATAAAGATTGCAAGGTGAAAGTACCTGCGATCACATCTGTGTCGTTGCGCCTCTCACGATGAGCATAGATCCATGCTGGTCCACCATTCTCTGGTTGTACAACAACAGCATAAGCCACAGCTCTCTGATCATCCTCGCACCTCTGAAAATTACCCCTGCCACGACCTCAGCCCCTATTAGGTACAATAGCCCGAACCGGTGCATCACCCACAGCACGAGAACAGTCATGCTTCATGTGACCAGGAGATCCACATATCCAACAACTCATGGTATTTCCCCAACTCTCACCCGTGTGGCATCTACCACAATGCTCACACTCAGCTACAATACAAACACCTTGGTTATCGTGGCCACCACCACGCTTATGCCCCTAATCTTGAAACCTCATGTTACCTCTCCAAAAGTACTGTTTTTAATGCCAATCTTACAATGCTTTTGCTAGTTTTTAGGTACATTTAGTTGCATTAGGATGTTAAAACCATGCATTTGCATAAGGAGTTTAGAATTATGTCTATGCTAGTGTGAAGGGTTGTTTTGTTGGCAATTTTGCAAGTTTGGCAGATTATTTGGCCCAGAAAGCAACACAGAAAGGAATGCCAAAGAGAATACGGAGTGTTGTTGGCATAGATAGACCAGACAATGCCAAACACCGGTTGGTAGAGAAGTGAACTTGATGCCATGCCGAGAGGCTATTGGACCCCAAAAAAAATAGTATAAGATCAGGCTCTAAAAAGATAGCAATTGGATCAATATCCAGAAAAATAGCGGATAAGATGGTGCCAAGAGTGGTTGGCAGATCCATGCCAAGCTTGGATGCCAAGACAACGTTGGCAGTATGACATCACCACTAACTTGATAAACTCTCATTCAAATTGGGATAAGATGATTATCTCTTATCCCTTCAGCATTTAAAATTCCAATGAGGATCTTATCATATCCCTTCCTTGCACTCCTATTTAAACACCAACCAAGGAGGATCTAGGAAGCGATTCATAGACGATCAGAGTGAGGAGTTGGTGTGCAACGATTGACAACTGGCTACACCTTGGAAGGGTGGTTTGACCAGCTTGGCCGAGAAGCCTGGATCTTGAAAGGCTACATCAAGAGACCCCTTCTAGCCCATTTTCTCTTTCAAGTTATTTTATTTTGTTTTAAATGAAGATGTACTTGGAAAACGTTTATGGTTTTTTGGTTAAGTCCCTCACCATGAACTAATTTTATAGTTGGCGGGGGATGTCTTGCGTTGAACACTATTTCATGTTTTAGTTTTTAATAATAAATCTGCCTTTGGCATTGTTTTATCTATTCGGCATACTTTACTATTTTCTAAATACTATGCCAAGCGAGAGCTGGCACTGTTGGCCTATTGCTCCTCAATATCTTAACAGACTTGGGGTGGCAACGATCAAGTTGTTGAATACTAAGGAGAGAAGCTTTGAGAGAAGTCATTCAAGTAGATGAACTTACTTCGGGAGTGAAATCTTCCCCTTAGGAGTAGAGATTGGATCTTAATCAAATTGGTTTATTTAAAAGCATGCACTACAGAGATATAGAGGTTTTTACATGATCAATTTAGGGCAATGACCATCGAGAGAGGCTTTGCTAATTTTGAATCTGCTCTGCAAACAATGCCAAGACAGGTTGTTATTAAAGATAGCACGACATGAATAGCATGAAAACCAGGCATTCCCTTCCAACACTCATCATTCATTAAATCACCTTCCTTGCCAACGTCTTACTTTATTTTACTTTCATTTATTTTATTTTTCAATTATTTCTGAAACCACTTCAAAACAAACAACTTTTTCGCAAGGTAAGTAACAATCAAAGACAATTGGATTCCAAGTCAATATTTGTGGGATCGATACTCAGCTTAACTATTGTATTACTTGCAGACCGTGTATACTTGCACGCAAAAGATTCATCTTGGCATTGTTTTATACTTTTGCAATACATATTTTATGCCCCTTTTGCCAGCATTCACTTAAAGAGTCTACAATTTTTGGCACCGTTGCCGGGGATTGCAACAGGGTTGGTTGTTTTTAAATTTTTACTTGTATTTCTTTTATTTTTTATATTTTACTTTTGTTTTTATCGGTGTATGACCAGAAGCCATCTTGTGGTGGACGAGTGGCCATACGATCCGAAAATTGAGAAAACATTGCGGAGGTTAAAAAGAAGATTCCGGTAGATGAATAATCAAGGTAATAGAGGGAATGGTGTGGTGAAAAATAAAGGAAATTCACTCAACAATGTGATGTTACCACCGGTCAATGAAGAAAGACCTATTAGAGAACATTCGGCACCAACCATTGACAATCTGATGCCAGGACTGGTTGGCGTAGAGGTAAATGCTGTTAATTTTGAACTTAAGCTGGTATGATTCAAACTCTTTTGAATGTAGGTCAGTTTGATGGAGCACTTACTAAAGATCTGAGGCAACATCTGAAGCATTTCATGGAGATTTGCCAGCTATTTCAACAAAATGGAGTACCTGAAGATACCGTGAAGCTGAAGTTATTCACTTTTTCCTTAAGAGATAGAGCTAAGGGTTGGCTCAATTCCTTGCCACCTGGCTCAGTCACTTTATGGGGAGACCTATGCCAGAAGTTCCTAACAAGATTCCAGCCGCCGACACTCACTGCCAACCTGCGGGGTGAGATCATTACATTTAGGTAGGCTGAGGATGAGACCTTATATGATGCTTGGGAAAGATTTAAAGACCTGTTGAGGAGGTGTCATATGCATGGATTCCTGAATTGGACCCAAATACAAACTTTCTACAATGGATTGAATGTACAAACGAGGACTGTTATTGATGTTTCAGTAGCCGATTCATTACTGGACAAGACGTATACCGAGGCTGTTGACATTCTTGAAAGAATTGCAATCAATGATTTTGAATATCCTGTTGCTAGACTTGGGACCGGAACCAAAACTAGTGGGAAATTTTATGTTGATGAATTAACGTCCATCCATGCTGAGATTTCCAATCTTACCAGCATGGTGAGAACGTTGCAAAAGAACAATGAGTCCCAAGAAGTTAAACATTAAAACCATTTTGTACACTTTGTGGAGAAAGCCACTATGTGGATGAATGCCTTGCCAACCCTGAATCAGTAAATTTTGTTGGCAACGTTAATCGATGCCACAGTTCCATTGTCTCCAGTTCAAGTCAAGTCTGCCAGTTCTGAGTCTTCATCTGAATCAAAGGAAACCAAAGCCAAGTCTACCAAAGCCAAGTCGCCAAAGACACCTGCTATACATACGCCATCTGATGCCACCGATGCACCTGCTACGTCGGAACCTGCCAAGAAAAAGGAGGATGTTGGAGCCTACACTGCCACTTCACAACCAATCATGAAAGGAAAGAAGCGAATGACCCCTGCTCATGGCCAATTTCTAAAACGAAAGACCCGTGCCATACGAGAAGAAGTCTCCGAAGGGGAGTCCTCTTCTATCTAAACTCATTTACATTTCATTTTATTGCATTTACATGATCATGCATTTTTATTTTTATGTTTTTCTTGTATATATGTTTTGTTTCATGCATTGAGGACAATGCACATCTTGGGTTTGGGGGTATGCATTTCCTCACATTTATGCCATGCCATACATTTCATGTTTAATTTCTGTTGTCATGCCATTTAGGTCATTTAGAGTAGATGCATACCAAACCACTAAAAATGAAAAAGAAAATTTTGCCTCGATTTAATCTTGAAAATGTTAACATTTGTTAGGCAAGTTTAATTTGATCTAGGTGTCTGTCCAATGAGGAAATTTTAATCTTTAGTTGTCATGCCATGCCAGCACAGTAGTATGCCAGTTAGCTTGGCCATTGATCTATAGTTTAGGGAATTGAAACTTCACTTTACACATAGTATGTATCTAGTTCCTTAGCAAACTTAGACTCTTTGAAACTATGCTAAGATTTAAAAAAAATCAAATGATGCCAGGGTAGAAGAAACTAATAAGGCAGCAATGTTCTGCCAGGGCAATGAAAAAAATGAACTCTCCTCTGCCTAGGGATAATAAGTTACTTGGAGCTTCGTGGTTTGCTCTCCCTTAGTTCTCAAGTCCAAAACCTTAAGGTATGAGTTGAAGAAAGCCTAGTGATGTCTAGATTAAGGTGGGGATTCATGGTATGCTCCCTCTTATCTCTCACGCTAATTAGTTTCACGAAGCATGCTTAAATTAATGCCAACAGAAACCGTTGGCAAGAAACAAATTTAAAAATAAGAATATGAGTTTAGGTAGTAAAATTGGCTAAGGGATTGAAAGAATACTCGATGCATATTGCCTACACATCATGAACTCTTCATGAACTTAGAATAGAGTTATATTGCTGCACTTGAATTACTTCCTGCTTGGCATTATTGCACTGAGATACTGAGGACAGAAATAAAGTCAAATTCTGCTTGCCAGCACACGTTGGCATTCAACCAAAATTTTGTCGAGGTAACATTTGCTTGGCATTATTGCACTGAGATACTGAGGACAAAAATAGAGTCAAATTCTGCTTGCCAGCACACGTTGGCATTCAACCAAAATTTTGTCGAGGTAACATTTTCACAGTTTTGTTTTTATTTTAATTGCATTACTTGAGGACGATCAATGAGTTAGGTTTGAGGGTGTGTTACCTCTCCAAAAGTACTATTTTTAATGTTAATCTTATAATGCTTTTGCTTGTTTTTAGGTACATTTAGTTGCATTAGGATTTTAAAACCATGCATTTGCATAAGGAGTTTAGAATTATGTCTATGCTAGTGTGAAGGGTCGTTTTGTTGGCAATTTTGTAGATTTGGTAGATTATTTCGCCCATAAAGCAACACAGGATGGAATGCCAAAGAGAATGCCGAGTGCTGTTGGCACAAATGGACCAGACAATGCCAAGCACTAGTTGGCAGAGAAGTGAACTTGATGCCATGCTAGAAGGCTGTTGGACCCCGAAAAAATAGGATAAGATCAGGCTCCAAAAAGATAGCAATTGGATCAATCTCCAAAAAAATAGCGGATAAGATGGTGCCAAGAGTGGTTGGCATGTAATACCCCAAAGATTGGTCTAGTGGAATACTACATCGAACCTTGAATTAAATTGTGATAGAACTTTAAGTTATAAAATTAAAAGAAGTTAAGGACCAATTTGAAAGGAAGGAAAGAAGGATTGCCGATTCTAATGGACTGAATTGTTAAGCATGGAAATATGGATGTTGCATGCTAAAAGAATTCTTGGGTGTGTTCCTTACATGTGTCATTGATTTAAACCTCTTAGGACAGAATTTTCGGTGAAGAAAATTAACCAAATTTATCCTCCATCTTCTCCATCTAGACACCCGAGCTTGAGAGAAAGAAAGAGAGAAAATATTGCCTCATTGTAGGAGTTTTACTTCCATTCGGTTAGATCACTCTTGAACTTATTCTTATTGAAGGTAAATTACTTTAAATCCCTTCTAGATAAAGACATGTATGCTAGATTGAGTTTTGATGCTTCATGTATAGTTGTTTTGAAACAATTGTTGGATAAAGAGTACAAGTTATGTGATTAGGTGTGTAGTTTCTTTCATGGTCGAGTGTTGATTCAATGGAAATTAGAAAAATTTCATATATGAATAATGTTATTAGATTTTAAAGTAAAGTCTGTGGATGTTATCGAATAGTGTACTAATCTTCCGGTAACTTTGAATGTAATTAAGGTCTGATTAGGGGAGTAGAAAACGGTGGAATTGCTTAATGATAAGTACAAGACTGTTTTGAAGTATTTGAATATGTATGTTATGGTAGGTAATGTTTGCTATGACCATATGGCTAATGGGCAGCTTTATAAACAAAAAGGTGGTTACATATATGCTAGGGAGTTATGGAAATAAACTAAGGAAACAGGGGATTGATTTATAGGCATGTATGTTAGGAATGTTTTTGCAAGATAAAATCGGTTATGTGCACAAGTGAGCGTGAAACTTCATGGATTATGTTCTAAACTTTTTTAAAGGCCATTTTGATGAGTTATGGACTGATCTAAGCTTGTATAAATAAGTAAATAAGTTGAATTAACATGTTTGAAATGTCATCTAAGTGATTAAAGTGGCTAGAAACTTAACCTAGTGTAATCTGCCCAGAATACCTTGTTTTGGGCAGTAACTTTGAAAAATCTCTATAAATTGTACAAATGTGGTTGAAGGCTGCAAATTTAATGGATAGTACCTTAATATGTCTAAATTCATTAGGAGAAAACGGAATTGAATTTGGGATTGTAGAAATGAAACACTAAGGACAGTGCAAGCTGTCCAGTGTTGTAATTACCCTGTTTTTAAGTAAAAATCTGTATTAATTGGTAAAGAACTAAAATGCAAGGCTTATATGGTTAGAAGTAAAATAAATTTATCTTTTTAATGGTGTAAACCAATTTAAATTCTAACGTACAAAATGAAAGATATGCATGTTTAAGTAAATTGTGCACATGTTGCCTGGCAGTAGTAGCAGCCTTGATGTTTTGAAATGTATGTTGAATGAATTATGTGTATTGTTGTCTTGTTTTGAATAAATGAATGTGCTTGTCTTGACCATGATTTACTTGTATGAAATGTTAGAACGAGAAGGGAACATTGGAGAAGGGTCTAAGGAGGAGCATTCGAAAGCTAGAAACAAGGGGATTTGGATCCAAGATTAGCTAAGCTTGGAGTATTGTGATTGTAGTTTACAATAGGGTTAGGACTTAGGTCCTAACCAAACGTGCATGATTATCTTCTTGCCATTGATATGCCATGTTAATGATCTCAATTTTAACTTGAATATGAATAAAAGGGAAGAATGGACTAATCTAAAATTGTGAATAAGTAATAGCATGCAAATTTGAGAAATTAATTAGAAAGAAAAGTGAAAACAAATGTATGCTTCCATGCCTTGGATATGACTTGTTATAATGCTTGCTTGATAGTGCTCTTTGATACAAATGCTTGAACCTTGATGCCTTGATTGTGATCATTTTCGAATGAGTGCTTAAATGTACTTTTATGATTTAATTACTTGTTAACATGATATAAATCATGAACTTAAGATCTTGCTTGATGCCTAAGAGATGGCATATGTTAATTGCTTGCTTGAATGACAAGATTAAATTGCAAAGTGTAGAGCTAAGGCTCAATTGGCCTAAGGGATGTGTATATGAACATGATCTTGCAATGTATCACTTGAATTGATCCTTGAATAAGCTATTGCTTGACATGAACATGTTATACTTGAATAAGTGATTCATAATTGAACAAATCCTTGGTTGTTAGTGGTCATAGGTAGAAGGGCATGCCTTAGAGTCTAGAGCTTATTGTGTCAGGGTGGACTACGGTCCAAGGCTAAGGCCCCTAATTGGTGACAAATAGAGGGTACGTATGTGTGGTCTTTGGCGACAGTAGGAGGGTTGACCAGTGCTACGGCACATCTTGTGGTGACAATTAGTTGGAGACTCGATTACCTAGACAACTAAATACCAAAGGCATAAACTAAAGAAAGCAAATGAGAAATAACTAAAGAATAAAGCTCCTTGATACTTGAATTATTTGTTAACTTGATTCTTGAATTACATGATACTTGAGATACTTGATTTTGAATTACATGATACTTGAGCCACTTGATTCTTGAATTACATGATACTTGAGCTATTGATTTTTGAACTACTTGATACTTGCACTACTTGATACTTGAATTGCTACTTGAATGGGTCATAAACCCTCTTGCATTGACGTGTGCCTAATGTTTTGCTTGAAATGATATGTCACTAAATTTGAAAATGATAAGTATTTATTTGAAGCTTGAATTCGAATTGCTTCCAACCTTGACTAGGCTCAATTTAGCTAATTGATACATGTCTTAACAATTGGTTAGAACTAGTTGCTACCTCACTAAGTACAATCTTATACTTATCACTCTTGTTTTCATTCTTCCCAACCACTGATTAAGGATTTCGATTGTTGCTTGATCCTGAAGTCTAGTTTCCTTGAGCTTGAAGCAAGACACAAGATTTTGCTAAAGTATGGTTCATACTTGTTTTGTACTCCCCTAGTTGGTGGCACTTAGTAGTATATAATGTCTAGTGCATGCATTTTGAACACTTGATCTTGTATATATGTATATATGTCTTGAATGGCCATCATGCTATGAACTTGGTGATTAATGTAAATTAAGTAATGAACTATAATTCTATGTAATGGCAATGTATCTTGCTGCGCATACAAGTATTGATATGAGTCTAATGAATGTTCAAAGGAATTGACCTAGACTATTATGCTATTCGAATGGCTTGTATAAAGTGATAATTACTTGTGTGATCATGTCATGTTGTATATGTAACTTTTATAAGCTTGTATGGTAATTGCCGAATGGTAAGGGTGGAAAATGCTTGCTTGGAATCAAGGTATGTACAATGGATGTTGTTTAGTAAGTATGCATGAAATGTTATATGAAATCAAGTTAACGAACAATGAAATGAAATGGAAGCATGTGTACTCCCCTAAGATATTCGAATGATAATAGTTGTATGATGATGTTGATTGAAAATTTTTAGTAACCTATAATGTATGTATGGTTACTTGTTAGTCAAGTAACTCATCCAATAGGGATGAGTAAGCCCATTCTTTCTTGTTCATGCTTGTATTGTTCCTTGGTAATGCTCCCGAATCGGTTTCCTGCCAACCCGGGTAAGGGGGCAGATCCATGCCAAGCTTGGATGCCAAGGCAGCGTCAGCACTAACCTGATCAGCTCTCATTCAAATTGAGATAAGATGATTATCTCTTACCCCTTCAGCATTTAAAAATCAAATGAGGAGCTTATCATATCCCTTCCTTGCACACCTATTTAAACACCAACCAAGGAGGATCTTGGAAGCGATTCATAGACGATCGGAGTGAGGAGTTGGTGTGCAACGATTGACAACCGGCTGCACCTTGGAAGGGTGGTTCGACCAACTTGGTCGAGAAGCATGAATCTTGAAGAGCTACATCGAGAGACCCCTTCTAGCCCATTTTCACTTTCAAGTTATTTTATTTTGTTTTAAATGATGATGTACTTGGGAAACGTTTGTGGTTTTTTGGTTAAGTCCCTCACCATGAACTAATTTCATAGTTGGTGGGCGATGTCTTGTGCTGAACACTATTTCATGTTTTAGTTTTTAATAATAAATCTGCTTTTGGCATTGTTTTATCTTTTCGGAATACTTTACTGTTTCCTAAATACTATGCCAAGCGAGAGCTGGCACTGTTGGCCTATTGCTCCTCAATATCTTAACATACTTGGGGTTGCAACGATCAAGTTGTTGAATACTAAGGAGAGAAGCTTTGAGAGAAATCGTTCAAGTAGATGAACTTACTTCGGGAGTGAAATCTACCCCTTAGGAGTATAGATTGGATCTTAATCAAATTGGTTTATTTATAATCATGTACTATAGAGATATAGAGGTTTTTACATGATCAATTTAGAGCAATGACCATCGAGAGAGGCTTTGCTAATTTTGAATCTGCTCGGCAAACAATGCCAAGTTAGGTTGTTATTAAAGGCTGCCACGACATGAATAGCGTGAAAACCAGGCATTCCATGCCAATGCTCATCATTCATTAAAGAACCTTGCTTGCCAACGTCTTACTTTATTTTACTTTCATTTATTTTATTTTTCAATTATTTTTGAAACCACTTCAAAACAAATAACTTTTTCTCAAGGCAAGTAAAAATCAAAGACATTTGGATTCCAAGTCAATCTCCATGGGATCGATACTCATCTTAACTGCTATATTACTTGCAGACCGTGTATACTTGCACGCAAAAGACTCATCTTGGCACTGTTTTATATTTTTACAATACATATTTTCTGCCCCTTTTGCCAGCATTCACTTAGAGAGTCTACACCTTCTATTCTACCTCCCATAATAGCTAGAGTCAACTCCTCACTTATTCGATGCCATACCCGAACCTTGTCCCGACACCCTCAAGGATAGGTCAATATCCTTAGCACGGTTTACAAGAACATCAAAATCTGTGTAGTCCGCCGCCAATAGGTATGTTTTGATATCCTTTACTAACCCTTAGCGGAACCTGTTGCACCTCTCAAGATCATCCAGAACCAACTCCGTGGTATACTGACTCAACCGAACAAATTTTACCTCATATTCAGCCACCGACATGCCCCCTGAACCAAGGCCATAAACTCACGTTTCCTCGCATCTAGATACTGAGGACCAAGATACTTCTTCTTGAAAGCTCTTCGAAAGAACTCCAAAGTTACATCCGCCTCTGGGACATTAGCAATTGTGGTCACCCACCAATGATAGGCATCACCATGCAACAGCGACACTGTACAACCCAGCTTACGCTCATCATTACAACCCATTTGATTCATAATACGAATCGTACTCTCCAGCCAACCCTCAGCTCCCTTAGGGCTCAAACCCCTAAACTCAACACCTCCCAAACTACAGAGACGCTCCAAAGGTAACCCTAGGTTAACCGCAATAGTAGGTGCTAGTGCCCGCGTATGCACTCCAGCCATCGCTGCTTGAAAAGCTCCCGTTATTGCCTGAACTAATGGAGTCAGATCACCAAATACCGGCACTTGATGAGCCCGGGGCACAACACCAGCCCCAACATCGACCAGCGGAACCAACAAAGGAGGATGAGGTAAAACATTAGTGGGATTCTCTTTCTCAACGTTATTGTACCCGATTCTGGCATTACCAGCCATAGAATGTGTCTCACGTCAAGCCATGCTAACAAAAGCATCAAAACAAATTAAAGTCAGGCTAACATAAGGCAAATGACCATCTTATAAAACATTAAAAAACCTCGGTAATAGGCAATGTGTTCCCAGTTCATACCCAACATGATGTAAATCAATCACCGTACATGTACACAATCACCATGCATAACCAGCAATGATTTAAAACCAAACAACAACATCCCAACCTTTTGTAACCTGGCTCTCATACCAACAAATGTAACCCCCTCGGCCCGGCCTAGATGCCCGACCAAAATGAGAGTGCTATATTAGGTTTTTTGAAGCAAATCAGAGAAAGGTTACGAAAAGTCGGTCCATTTTTTTCCTTTTATCTTGTCTAAATGCAAATTACTATTCCTACATGTTCATACTCACAGTGGGTAAGTTCTCAAATGAAACGAGTCACAAAAGACAATCAATTGCATCATATTCAAAATTGAGGAATAAAATGTAAATACTTTAAATTACAAGACAAAAATTGAATTTAAGGTTACCAATCCTCAATTAGTCCATTTACATGCCGACATGATAAATCCCAGGTCAATTTAATCATCCCAATTCATACAATTGCATTCCCAAGACTCAAGGACCAAAATGAAAGAAATAGAAACCTTCAAGATTCCAAAATAACCAATTTAACGGCACCCGTACCGGTATACGTACTAGTGTTTCGATACGCCCTTATGTTTTCAAAAACTCAAAATCCAGTAGCTAAAACTATACCAAAACGCTTGATCGCGTATCGAAACGCCTAGCAAAAATGCCTATGAAAGTATCAAAACACTTGCTCGAGTACCGAAACGTTAAGCCTGGAAAGGTAGGCTCGTATCGAAACATCCTCCCGTATATTGAAATGTTATGCCTGAAATGGACTAGCCGTACTGGTACGGGACACCTGTTTTGATATTCCTGGACCTGTAATGACAGTTTTAGCTGGATTTTCACACAAAACTAGATGCATTTAGGTCCTAGCAACTTGCATACATACATATAAGCATCCAACATCACATTTAACAACACTTGTACCAGGGTTTAACTACAACACAAGATTATGCCACCAAAAGATTAATCTAGAGGCATGCTCCCTATAACTCGCCACCAAACATACCAAGATGCTCAATTAACCATTTACCAGCAAGAACACCATACCAACAACACATCAATACCATAATCAACATGATTAGCTCATTAAAGCATGTCATGCAAGCAAAACCATCTAGATGCTTACCTAGGTAACCATATAACATCAACAATAAAGCTCCAAAGTCACAACATTATACATGCTTAAAACCAGGGAAACTGAATTACAAAACCCAAAAATCCATGGCGAACACACTGCCTTATTAACCGAAAACTAAAACCGAGTATATACTCAAATAGTCTTATCTTTGGATCACCTAATCCTTGCCTTTGCTGCCTCCAAGCATTAATGCTCTGCATCATTAGAGGAAAGAGAGCGTAAGCACACTTGCTTAGTGAGGATGCTCTTAAACGATGCTGCATTCCTTGAAAACCAATACTTGTTTTCAAACCATGCTTACGACCTAAGCAAGTTCCAACAGTTTCAAATCAAAACATGCATATCAACCATATGCAAAACAATATATATATTCCACATGCTTAATCCCAAAACATCAAATACAAAACCATGCTTAAAACCCAAAGCATTATATACAAAACCATGCTTAAATCCCAAAGCATTATAAATAGATTCAATATTAGAAGTCTCATATATTGGCAATTATAGTGACCCCGGATAGTCGACCACTATCCTTGATTAGCCGACGACCAAACTTTAGTTGACCGACTGTTAACTTTACTCATTGGATACACGGATCTCCCTTAATGACCGACCATCATCAAGACTACCCCATGCCGACCACATGAGTTTACAACCTTGCCAACCGCAAGCTTTACATCAACAAGGGGAACCGACCACTGAACCCAAGTGGTAACAACATAGTTCGGGTAGCCAACCGCTATACCTCAAGGACTCTTAACCCATGATCGGTTTTTAACTATATTATAGTGCACTTTATCCTATGGCATGTCAACTATATCTGAATATGTTCTCACCTTGTCATATAGCCAATATATCATTTACAAAACATTTACTCACTGCTTTACAATACATTACACAAAATCTCCACATATGCAAATAACATTTCCATAGCAATATCACATTCCTGACCGGAATAAAAACCAATGCTCACTAGCATTTACTATACTTTTAAGCCACTGCATATGTACTCAAAATCATGCATTTACAGTAAGTAAAAACAAAGCATATTTACGACCAAAACATGAATTACACATGCTCATATCCGAACCGATATTAAAGAGTAAAAGAGGGAAACTTACTTCTGAGCTTAGATAAGTGTTTCAAACTTACCCTAAACCCCCAAAACCACTTTCAAACCTTTGCAATACTTTTAAGACCGTTTCCACTCACCGATTTCACTTCGCCTTGCTAGCTACCACGAAACAAGCTCCCGACAGGTCTAGAACCACCTCAAGATGCTACGCCTTGATTATCCCCTATTTCAGCCACACAAAATCAGAGGAAACGTGCATTAAAATGCATCCAACACTCTGTTTCAACCCAAAATCCCGTAGCTTTCAAGATGCCCACTCAAAACTCATCTAAAACTTACTGAAATCAACCTCAAACACTACTCAATCTTAACCCAGCCATATTATAATGATTCAAAACATCAAGCTTCATCAATTGATTTCTAAAAACTCATTCACAACATCCTTTTACTTCCACCAATGATTAAACACCTTAAACAGCCCAAAACCCTTAACTAACAACCTAAACAATTAGAGATTCAACCAATTTTGGGATTCCATTATTAAAAACAACTTATCCACATTATAATACACCCAAAATAAGATTGAAATCAATCCACAACACTGGAAAAATAGATCCAAATCGAAAATCACAAGATCCCTCAATTAAGCTAAAATCCATAATTAATTAATCAAAACCTAATAGAAAGCATATGTAAAGAGCCAAGAACTTGGTAATTTCAGTAAAGAACCTTTCACTAGATGAGAAGAATGAAACTTACCTCCAATGAATGAGTTTCCCCTTAATTGGATGGTTTTTTCCTCTTGAAAAACAAAGAAATTCAATAAGATTTTTGGAAAACATATTGAGAAATCATTTAGCAATTCAATGAATTAAGAAATTAAGATCATTACCTTAAATCTCTGATGGAAAAAGAGTGTTTGGCTGAGATTTTTTTTAGAAAATGTGAGAGAACAAAAGTTACGTCAAATTGTGTTTTGGAAAAATAACCACCTTATAACTAAATTTTGCTTTAATTCTTTTTAATTAAAACCTTTTTAAAATAATCCTAATTAAGAGAAAACTCATATTATACTAAATGGTAAAATAGCTCCTTAAATATTATAAGTTTTGACTCTATATAAAATAGTCACCTTTTAAAAAACGTTTTCAAAATTTGCATTTTGGTCACTAGCCAAAATGTCACCTTTCCAAAGCTCGTTTTCCAAAATTGCTTTCACCAATATTTTTAATATAATAAAATATGATTTTTAAACATTTTTCCATATTTTTATCTTTCAGAAAAATATTCGCTCCTAAATCTGACTCAAATCTCTAACACAGTCCACTAGTCCGTCTAACCAGCCCCAAAATCTCTAAGCCCAAAATCGGGGCATTACAACTACCCCCCTCTTAAGAAATTTTTCCCTCAAAATTTACCTGGAGGAAAAAGATGCAAAAATTGTAACCCCCTCGACCCGGCCTAGCCGCAAGACTGAACCGAGCGAGCTACATTAGGTTTACCGAAGTAAGCCGGAAAGGAGAACTTGGAAAAATCAACCATTTTTTCCTTTATCTTATCTAGATTCTGGTTATTACTCTACGTTTCATACATACAACCAAAGAAAACCCAACTCAATCGGGCATCGAATTGATATCCAATTGGCCACATTATAAGAATAGGGACCAAAATGTAAATCTATAAATCTATAAGGTTTAGCTTGTAATTTGCTTTACCAATTTCCGATTAGTCAGGTTACAAGTATATATGCCAAATTTCAACTTAAAACGATCATCCGAACTCATCTAATTGCATACATAACATCTAGGGACCAAATTGTAAATTCTACTATTTTGAAGGACCAATTCCATAATTAAAGTTACCAATCCTCAATTAAACTAATTACATGAATACTGGTGACATTTCGGGTCAAAATGGTCATTCAAACTCATTTAATTGCAAGTAGAACAATCATGGACTAAAACGGGAGAAAATAGAAACCTTAAAACATACTTTTAACTAACTTAACCACTGACCGTATCCATACACGGGAAAGTGTATCGATATGCCTGAGCTTTCTCAAAATTCTAGATTCCAGTAGCTCAAAACCGTATCGATACACCTTCACGTGTATCGATACACTCTTCCTGAAACCGTAGACCCGTATCGATACAGTCACCTTGGTACCGATACGCTAAGCATGAAAATGTGCTATCGATACGATGTGCCTGGAAACACTTACCTGTATCGATACGGGCACAGAAGTATCGATATCCCTGACCTATAATGTTAAAATTTGCTGGGTTTTAGCCTCGTTTTGGAATTCTAACACTTAAGCATGCTTCTAACAATCAAATAACATAATCATTGGTCATTTACCATCAACTACCATAAACCAAACATCAAGAAACAATCATCATGCTTCAAAGGTAACTATAGGCATGCTTCCTAATACTCAAGCAACCAAAGCTTGATCCATATGCAAAATGCAACAAACCAAGCTTATCACAAGTCCAAAGCAACAATATAAGCTTGCTCAAACGGAGAAGCAACCACTCAAACCCTCCCAACAACATTTAAGCCACATTGCCTTTATTACTGCTTTAAAACCCAAACATACTTTGGAAAATCAAGTCTTGGAATTCCTTCCTTGCTTGCTAGGCCACTTGCATTCAATCAATCTGCATTGATGATAAAAGAGAGCGTAAGCAATCATTGCTTAGTGAGGAGCGCTCAAGAATATAAAGCATCACCCAATGCAACTTAGAACCATTTCAAACCATCATGCCATTCCTTCAAAACATGCACTTAATCTTTATAAAATCAGCATATTAAACTATATGCAACATGTACTATGGATTCCACAACATAATCCCATATGCAATTCCCTTTACTTAAGCTTTCTCAAGCATAACATCCTATATGCAAAGCGTAAGGAGTATACCACGTATAAATCACGTCATTCAAACCAACCCATCAACATGATACAATTTAAAACATTATATTGGCTTTCAAGTGATGTATTTCAATATTCATCCTTTCCATAAATCATCATTAACATCGGATACACGGATTTCCCAAGAGATTTCGCAATCTCTTGCAGCCCATTGGCATGGAGTCGTGCAACACATGCACCACCTCTACACTACCAAGGCTAATCCTCCAACTTGGAGTACACACACTTGACACATCAATCTCTACAGCTCATAGCTGGATTAAAAGCCATCTAAGTGTTACCTCAACAACATTGGGGTTCACATGATCGGGGTAAGTACCTACAACCATGGGCGACTTATTATAGTACACTTTAAATCCTATGGCCGGCCAATTATATCCGATAACATTTTCATAACATTTTCAATTCATCACTTGCCAATATAATCCACTTTTATAACCATACCTCACTATTTTCTTATGCATCATTGAAATCATTTCATTTTGCATTAAACCATGCATAAGCCATGTTCACAAACATTCTTTAAAATCATGCATTACTTTCCAAATGCATCTAACATCATTTCATATCAATTCCCAGTATTGAGCCATGCTCATTTCATGCATAAAATAGGAGGTAAAAAATCATTTAACAGGTGCATTCATAAATCATTTGCTAACCGAAATTGAGAAAGAAATCCACTTTACTTACTTCCGAGCCTTAGACCAGCGTATCAATCTTAATCTAGACTCCTATTAAACCTTTTCAGATCTTTGAAAAGCCATTCTTATCCGTTTCACTCACCGATAAAGCAACGCCTCTCTTGCCGATGCCAAATAAGCTTCCAGCAACTCCTCAACACCAAGGTTCACTTTCGGATTAACTTCCCCTATTTCAAACACATCACAACAGAGGATCCAATGCATTATAATGCATCCAAACTCACAGTAACCATCAATTAACATTTTTCTAACTATAATCCCCACAAAACCACAACCTATAAACCGAAAACATCCTCGATTCACCAAAAACCTCAACCCAGCCCACAACTACAAATCTCAACCTTCAAATAACATAAATTAACATCAAAACAAAAACGTAAAACAACCTTATACCTCCAGCAACCAATAATTAACCTCAACACCTCAAAATCTCTTAACTACCAATCTAACAAACTAGAGATTCAATAGATTCCGGGATTCTATCATCAAAACTCACTTCATTATCATATTAAACATCAAAATCAAGGTACAAGCCAATCATTAACTCAGCAAAAACAAATCACTATGGATTTCTTCAATTATTCATCATAAACCATCAATTAAACCATAAATCCGAGTTTAATTAATCAAAACCCAATGAAAATAATATAAAATGGATCAAGAACTTAGGAATATCAATAAAGAACCTTTCATTAGAGGAGAATAAAGAATTCTTACCTCTAATGCTGATTTCTCCCCTCAATTGCTGAAGAAATTGAAGCTGGAAATGTGCTTGGCTGGAGAGAATTTGAGAGAAAGAAGTTACAAAGTTAGTTACGTGAAATTCTTTTAAAAAACTTAATCGTGTTTAATTAATTCTCTCCACTATCTATACTTCTTAAAAACTTAATTAAAAATAATTAATTAAAGGGAGAAATCTGATGAAACCCTTTAGGATTATTAGCTCCTTAAAGATTCAAAGTTTTGACCCATTTTCAAAACAGTCACTAAAAATAGTTTTGCAAACTTTACATTTTGGTCACTAACCCAAAATGTCCCATTTTTGAATTCCATTTTCCAAAATTGTTTTTACCAAAATCATTTATATATTTAATAATGATTTTAGACTATTTTTCCATATTTTTATCTTCAAAAAAATATTTAATCCAATTTAAATCCGGAATTCGACTCGAACCTCTAATTCTGAAAATCGGGGTGTTACAGAAATTGCTCCAACATATCTTCCTTGCTTTCCCAAGTGGCTTCCTCGACACCTCGATGTCGCCACAAGACTTTAACCAGTTCTATCGTCTTACCACGTAGAACATTGCTGCTGGAATCAAGGATTTCCACCGGCTCCTCATCAAAGGATAAATCCGGTCTCAACTCAATATGCTCCACCGGCATAACATGCGAAGGATCTGACCAATACCTCCGTAACGTGGATACATGGAACAGATCATGTATTTTCTCAAGCTCAGGAGGCAACCTTAACCAATAATCCACATGACCAACCCGCTCCACAATCTCATATGGTCCAATAAACCTCGGACTAAGCTTACCATTATGTTCAAACTGCATCACCTTTTTCCATGGTGACACCTTTAAGAACACACGATTGCACACCGCATATTCAATTTCCCTACGTTTTAAATCTGTGTAAGATTTCTACTGATCCGCAGCCGCTTTCAAGTATTCACATACAAGCTTAACTTTCTCTTCCGTATCTTTCAACACATGTGGCAAGGAAACAAGCTTTTCCCCTACCTCGACCCAACACAAAGGCGTACGACACCTTCGACCATATAATGCCTCAAATGGTGCCATCTGTATACTCGCTTGATAGCTATTATTATAAGCAAATTCCACTAACGGAAAATGCTTTTCCCAGGCTCCTTGAAACTCAATAATACAACTCCTTAGCATATCCTCCAAGACCTGGATAACACGCTCAAACTGCCCATCCATCCGAGGATGATACGCGGTACTGAAACTCAACCTCGAACCAAAAGCCTGATGTAAACATCTCCAAAACCTTGATGTGAACCTCAGATCTCTATCCTAAACGATTGACTTTGGTACCCCGTGCAAACGCACAATCTCAGAGAAAATGTGCAAGGTGTACGTCATATGCACTGCAGAAAATGTACACACTTCGTAAACCGATCGAGAATCACCCAAATGGAATCCTTTTTAGCTGGTGTCAACAGCAACCCTGACACAAAATCCATGGTGATTCTCTCCCATTTCCACTCAAGAATTCTCAACGGTTGCAACATCCCGAATGGAAACTGATGTTTAGCTTTAACCCGCTGACACACCATACACTTAGACACAAACTCCGCCACATCTTTTTTCAAACCAACCCAATAGTACCTTTCCTTCAAATCACAATACATTTTGGTACTACCAGGATGCATAGAAAAAGGACTAGAATGTGCTTCCGCCAAAATAGTATGCCTGATCTCCAGGAATTTCGAAACCACTATTCGACCCTTGAAGCACAAAACACCACCATCATCAAAAGGAAAATCTGTTGGATTACTATCTGCTATGTCCTTAACATGAGAAACCAAGGAATCACCATATGGTTGCTTAGTCTTAATCAATTGTGACAGCGTAGGCTTAACTTGCAATTCAGCCAACAACCCACCTTCCCGCGTTACACTCTACCTTGCAAACATTGCCCTAAGCTCAACCGCCACCCTACGACTCAACGCATCCGCAACAACATTGGCTTTTCTAGGATGATACTCAATTGTCAAGTCGTAATCCTTAAGCAACTCCAATCACCTTCGTTGCTTAAGGTTCAAATCTTTTTGAGACATCACATATTGCAAACTCTTATGATCTATAAAGACCACACACTTCTCTCCATAGAGGTAGTGTCGCCAAATCGTCAAGGCAAACACCACAGCAGCAAGCTCCAAATCATGAGTTGGATAATTGCGCTCATGAACCTTCATCTGCCTCGACGCAAAGACTACAACCTTTCCATCCTGCATCAACACACAACCCAAACCAATATACGATGCATCACTATAAACCACAAACTCCTTCCCAGATTCCGGTTGAATCAGCACAAGAGCATGTGTCAAAACCTCCTTCAACTTCTCAAAACCCTGCTGTTACTTCTCTGTCCAAACGATAGGAACACTCTTTTGCAGCAACTTTGTCAATGGAGCCGCAATACTAGAAAAACCTTCCACAAAACGGCAATAATAACCTGCCAAGCCAAGGAAACTACGCACTTCTTAAATGGTCTTAAGTTGTTTCCAATTGAGAATAGCCTCAATTTTCTGTGGATCAACACGAATTCCCTCCGCGGATACCACATGTCCGAGAAACATCACCTCCTTCAGCCAAACCTCTAATACCGGTCCACTGGACCTTTGAACTAACCCTTAAACCATTCAAGCCCAAAACCGGGGCTTTACAACTCTCCCCCTCTTAATAAATTTCATCCTCAAAATTTACCTGGAGAAAAAAAACATGAAAATTGCTCCATCATATCCGTCTTGCTTTCCCAACTTGCTTCCTTGACACCTCGATGCCGCCACAAGACTTTAACAAGTTCTATCACCTTGCCACGAAGAACCTTACTACTGGAGTCAAGGATTTCCTCCGGTTCCTCATCATAGGATAATTCCAGTCTCAACTCAATATGCTCCACCGGCATAACATGCGAGGGATCTGACCGATACCTCTGCAACATAGATACATGGAACACATCATGTATTTTCTCAAGCTCGTGAGGTAACCTCAACTGATAAGCCACCGGACCTACACACTCCACAATCTCATATGGTCCAATAGACCTCGGACTATGCTTACCCTTACGTCTGAACCGCATCACCTTTTTTCATGGCAACACTTTCAAGAACACCCGATCGCCCACCGCATATTCAATTTCCCTACGCTTTGAATCCGCGTATGATTTCTAGCGATTCGTAGACACTTTCAAGCTATCACACACAAGCTTGACCTTTTCATCCATGTCTTTCGATACATGTGGCAAGGAAACATGCTTTTCCCCTACTTCAGCCCAACACAAGGGTGTACGACACCTTTGGCCATACAATGCCTCATACGGTGCCATATGTATACTTGCTTGATAGCTATTTTTGTACGCGAATTCAAACAAGGTAGATGTTTCTCCCAGGTTCCTTGAAACTCAATAATACAACATCTCAGCATATCCTCCAAAATCTGGATAACCCGCTCAGACTGTCCATCCGACTGTGGATGATACGCAGTGCTAAAATTCAATCTCGTACCCAAAGCCCGGTGCAGACTCACACAAAACCTCACTGTGAACCTTGGATCCCTATCTAAAATAATGGACTTTGGCACCTCATGCAAATGCACGATCTCAAAAATGTACAAATCCGCTAACTTGTCCAAGGTGTATGTCGTATGCACTGGCAGAAAATGTGCACACTTCGTAAGCCGATCTACAATTACCCAAATGGAATCCTACTTAGCTGGTGTCAAAGGTAACCCTGACACGAAATCCATGGTGATTCTCTCTTATTTCTATTCCGTAATTCTCAACAGTTGCCGCAACCCGGATGTAAACTGATGTTCAACCTTAACCCACTAACACACCATACACTTAGAAACAAACTCCGCCACATCCTTTTTCAAACCAACCCAAAAGTTCACTTCCTTTAAATCATGATACATTTTGTTACTCCCCGGATGCATAGCAAAAAGACTAGAATGCGTCTTCTCCAAGATAGTGTGCCTAAGCTCTGAATCCTCCAGCACCACTATTTGGCCCTTAAAGCACAAAACACCATCATCATCAAAATGAAAATCTGTCGGATTACATCCGCTATGTCCTTAACATGAGGAACCAAAGAATCATCAAAAGTTGCTTTGCTTTAATCATCTGCGACAATGTAGGCTTAACCTGCAACTCAGCCAACAAACTACCTTCCCGTGTTACGTTCAACCTCGCAAACATTGCCCTAAGCACAACAGCAACCTTACGACTCAGCGTATCCGCCACCACATTGGCTTTTCCAGGATGATAGTTGATCGTTAAGTCATAATCTTTAAGCAACTCCAACCATCTTCGTTGCCTAAGGTTCAAATCCTCTTAAGACATTAAATATTTCAAACTCTTATGGTCCATAAAAACCACACACTTTTCACCATAAAGGTACTGTCTCCAAATTTTCAAGGCAAAAACCACAGCCGCAAGCTCCAAATCATGAGTTGGATAGTTGCGCTCATGAACCTTCAACTGTCTCGACGCATAGGCCACAACATTTCTGTCCTGCGTAATCACACAAACCAGGCCAACATACGATGCATCACTATAAACCACAAACTCCTTCCCAGATTCAGGCTGAATCAACACATGAGCATGTGTCAAAACCTCCTTCAACTTCTCAAAACTCTGCTGCTGCTTTTATGTCCACACATATGAAACATTCTTTTCAATAATTTCTTCAACAGTGCTGCAATACTCAAAAACCATCTACAAAACTAATGTAATAACCAGCCAGCCCAAGAAAACTGCAAACCTTTGAGACAAATTTAGGTGACTTCCAATTAAGAATAGCCTCAATTTTCTGTGGATCAACACGAATACCCTCCACGGAAACCACCTGACCTAAAAACATCACCTCCTTGAGCCAAAACACGCACTTGCTAAACTTGGCGTACAACTGATTATCCTTCAACACTTACAACATAATCCGCAAATGCTAATCATACTCCTCCTCGGTACGAGAGTACACGAGTATATTATCGAATAAAACCACCACAAACTGATCAAGGTACTCATGAAACACCATATTCATCATGTCCATGAAAGCAGCCGAGGCATTCGTCAAACCAAACGGTATCACCAAAAACTCATAATGCTTGTACCTTGTACGAAACACGGTTTCATGCACATTCACATCCTTAACCTTCAACTGGTAATACCCCAATCTTAAATCAATTTTGAAAACACTGCCGCCCCATGAAATTGATCAAACAAGTCATTAATCCGCGGCAATTAGTACTTGTTCTTCACTGTCAACTTATTTAATTGTCGGTAATCAATACACATACGCATCGATCCATCCTTGTTCTTCACAAAAAGAACTGGAGCACCCCAAGGTGAAAAACTAGGTTGAATGAACCGATGGTCCAACAACTCTTGAAGCTGCGTTTTTAACTCTTTTGGTGCCATCCGATAAAGAGCAATGGACATCGGAGTCGAACCTTCAGACGTCTCTATATCGAATTCTACCTCCCTATTAGGCGACAAACCCGATAACTCTTTAGAAAACACCTCCGAAAATTCACACACAGTCCTAATGTCCTGTACTCGAACCCCTTGGCCTCCGAATTCATGACGATAGCCAAATAGGCTTGGTAGCCGTCAAACATCATCTTTTCCACTCGAGTAGCCAAAACAACATTAGATAAGAACTTCACATTCTCACCAACCACCTCAACTTCATAATCATCGGCTAACTTCAAGGAAATCCTTTTGGATTCACAATCCACCACCGCCTTATGCTCACTTAACCAATCCATACCCAAAATAAAATCATAACCATGGAATGGCAATTCCATTAGATCTGCGGCAAATTCATGACCTTGCACAACCAGAGGACAACGCCTATACAACCTTTTAGTAGTAACTGTCTCCCCAAAGGAACTAGTTACAAACATTCCCACCTTTAAGATCTCAATAGGAACGTTCAGCAATTACGCATGCTCACTTAAGATATATGAATGAGTTGACCCCTAGTCAATCAAAGAAAATAATGAAAAAGATTGCAAGGTAAAGATACCTGTGATCACATCGGTGTCATTGCGACCCTTGTTATGAGTATAAACCTGAGCTGGTCCACCATTCTCTGGTCGCACAGCAACTGCTTGTGCTACAGTCCTCTGCCCATCCTCTCCCCTCTGGAAAATACCTCTACCTTGGCCTCTAGCAAGTGAAGCAACATGAACCGGTGCATCCCTCACTGCACGAGGACAATCTCACTTTAACTGCTCAGAAGATCCACATATCCAGCAAACTCCAGCAGTACCCTAACACATACCCGTGTGGCGCTTTCCACAACGCTCACACTCTGGTACAACACGAGCTCCCTGACTACACTGGCCAACACCGTCACTACGCATGTGATCTGGCCTACGTCTCTTGTCCTGAAACCCTTTATTTTGCTTCCCAGAATAGCTAGAGTTAGCCACTCTCTTACCCAAACTCGCACCCGCAACCTGAACCGATGTACCCAAACACTGCTCAATATCCTTCACCCGATTAACCAATACATCAAAATTTGTGTAATCCGCGGCCAACAGATATGTCTTTCATCAAACCATAGCGGAACCTATCACATCTCTGTTGATCATCAGGGACCAACTCTGGGGCATACTGACTCAAACGAACAAACTTCACCTCATAATCGACAATAGACATGCCTCCTTACGTCAACAACATAAACTCATGCTTCTTTGCATCTAAATATTGGGTACCAAGATACTTTCTCTTGAAAGCTCTCCGGAAGAACTCCCAAGTCACATCCGCCTTCGATACTCCTACAATTGTGGTCACCCACCAATGATATGCATCACGCTGCAACAACGAAACCATGCAACCCAACTTGCGCTCCTTATTACAACCCATCTGGTTCAGAATACAGATTGTTTTCTCCATCCATCCCTCGGCCGCTTCAGGAATCAAACCCTTGAATTGCTCGCCTCCCAAACTACAAAGATGTTCCAAGGGTAAACCTTGATTAGCTACCACAACAGGTGCTGGTGCTTGCACTTACACTCCAGCCATCGTTGCCTAAAATGCTCATGTCATGGCTTGGATTAATAGACTCAAATCACCAAATACTGGCACTTGATGAACCTGGGTACATCACCAGCCCCAACAACGATAGGAGGAACCAACAGAGGAGGAGGAGGTAAAACATTAGGGGGATTCCCTTACTCAACGTTATTTTGCCCGACTTCGGCATTAATAGCCATCGAACGCATATCACGTCGAGCCATGCTAACAAAATCATAAAAACACATTAAAGTTAGGATAGCATAAGGCAAAAGATCTAAGACAACCTTATAAAACATTTTAAAATGTCGGTAATAGGCAATGTATTCCCAATTCATACCCCAACATGATATTAAACAATCACTGCACATATGCACAATCACCATGCAATTCAAACACCACTTACTAAACAAAAAACAACATCCCAAATTTTTGCAACATGGCTCTGATACCAAAAATGTAACCCCCTCGACCCGGACTAGACGCCCGACCGAATCGAGAGAACTACATTAGGTTTACAGAAGCAAACTGGAGATCAAATACGTAAAATCGGTCCATTTTTTCTTTTATCTTATCTAGATGCAAGTTATTAATCCTACATGTTCATACTTGCAGCGGAGGAATTTTCAAAGAAAACAGATCAGGGAAAGGCCTCCATTTGCATAACATACGTTTCAGAGACTAAAATGCAAAACTGATACTTTTAGGGACCAAAACTAAAATTAAAGTTACCAATCCTCAATTAGTCCATTTACATGCTCACATGACAAATTCTAAGTCATTATGATCAATCAAACTCTTACAATTGAATTCACATAACTCAAGGACCAAAATGAAAGAAACAGAAACCTTCAAAGATTCTAAAATAACCAATTTAACGATAGCCGTACTGGTATGCGTACAAGTGTTTTAGTACGCCCTTATGATTTCAAAAACTCAGATTCCAGTAACTAATACTCGTACCGAATAGCTTACTCGCGTATCGAAATGCCTGGCCAAAATGCTTGAGACCGTATCGAAACACTTGCTCGAGTACCGAAATACTATGTCTGGAAAGGCTTGTCCATATCGGAACACCCTCCCGTATATCGAAACGCTATGCCTGAAATGGCCTAGCCATATCGGTATGGGGACACTTGTTTCGATATTCCTGGACCTCTAATGTCCCATATTGTTGTGTAAACCGACTTTAATGAAAACCAAACTACTTATACATGCTTTAAACATTTATACAACATCACAAACATACATTTCCCACCAAAGCAACACGGAATCCACAATCATTCATGGCAAATATACTACTCAAGACATTTTATAGGCATGCATTCTAATATCATGTCACCAAGCAACCAAAACTCACATTTGGTACATTTAAGGCATACTTAGCATGCCTGCACATTTATAGCATCACCCCAAACTTGTTGGAATCTTCAAACCATGGCAACTAATCAAATTCACTAGATGCATACCCTAGCACTTAGCTAGCAACAACATAGGCATGGTTCCACCAAACTCTAACAACATCAACAAACATAAAATCCAGCACCTTACATGCTTAAAACTCATGGAAAAATAAAATTACAAATCCCCAAAATATGGCGAACACATTGCCTTATTAACCAGAACCATAAACCTAGTTCATACTCAAAGTAGTCTTTGTCTTAGGATCACTTTAGCCTTGCCCTTGCAGCCCCAAACTTTAATGTTCTGCATCATTAAGAAAAAGAGAGCGTAAGCACACATGCTTAGTGAGGATGCTCATATAACAATGATGCATTTAAAAACATTTGAAACCAAAACACTTATTTCTAAAACATGCTTACAACCAAAGCACCTTCCTTTTCTTCAACCGAGACATGGATAAACACCCTTATGCAACATCATATACTTATCCCATGCTTAGATCCCAAAGCATTAAATTACAAATCATGCTTAAATCCCGAAGCATTATTAAATAAATCAAGCTTAAATACCAAAGCATTATATAATAGGTTCAACACATGAACTCTCACATATATTGGAATTAATAGTGACCCGGATAGATTACCTTCTATCCAACATATCGGATACACGGATCTCTCATACCACGCCTAGTTAAACCGCATGATATCCCCAAACGTTGCCTAGTTGAACCACATGATTTGACCCACCCAGTTAAACCGCGAGATTTACCACCCTTGCCTTGTTAATCCGCAAGTATAGCGACCTTGCCTAGTTAAACCGCAAGATCACCATCAAATTGGGTTGCCTAGTTAGACCGCACGCTCAATGAGGTTCGCAACAGTCCGAGTGGCCTTATTAAACCTCCATACCCCAAAGACCCATGGCCATGATCGGTTTTGTTCATATTTTATAGTGCACTTAATCCTATGGCATGCCAACTATATTTGATTGTTTCTTACCCTGTCACATAGCCAATGTACCATTTCCAAAACCATTTTCCTACTGTTTTCAATGCATCAAACCATAGCCACCACATATGCAATCCATATTGCCTAAAGCAATACCCCATACCCAACCGGAATGAAAACCAATGCTCACTAGCATTTATATACATAAAATCAATTGCATATGTGTTCATAACCGTGCATTTACAGTAGTATATTAAACCATGTTTAACACCAAAACATGAACTCAACATGCTTATATCTAAACCGACATTCAAGAGAGAAATAAGGGAAACATACTTTCGAGCTTAGGTAAGTGTTTCATGCTTACCCTAAACTCACAACAATCTTTTTTAAACCTTTTAAAGGCGTTTAGACCAGTTTCCACTCACTGATACACTTCGCCTTGCTCGCCAATACGAATCGAGTCCCCGACAAGCAACAATCAATGTCGAACTTTGTTGCCTTGATTATCCCCTCTTTTAACAACATAAAATCAGAGCGCAAATGCATTACTATGCATCCAAACCATTGCCTAACAACAATCTCCCGTAACTCTAAAGTTGCCCACTCAACAACCATCTGAAACATATCAAAAACATCATCAAACCCTTTCAAAACTTAACCCAGCCATAATGTAACGATTCAAAACCATTAAGCTTCATCAATTAACATCTAAAAACCCATTCCCAACATCCTTTTACTTCTAGCAATGATTAAACACCAAATTCATCCCACAAACCCGTAACTAACAACCTTAACTATTAGAGATTCAGCCAATTTCGGGATTCCATCATTAAAACCAACTTATCCACATTATATTGCATCTAAAATAAGATTAAAATCAATCCTCAACACTAGAAAAATAGATCCAATTCGAAAATCACAAGATTTCATCAGTTAAACCTCTATTAAGCAAAATCCCATAATTATTCAGTTAAATCGCATTAGAAAACATATATAAATAGTCAAGAACTTGGGAATTTTAGTAAAGAACCTTTCATTAGAGGAGAAGAACGAACCTTACCTCCAATGAGTGAGTTTCCCCTTAATTGGATGTTTTCCTCTTGAAAAACAAGGAGATTCAATAAGATTTTGGAAAACAAGTTGAAGAATCATTCAGCAAGTCAAAGAGTTATGGAATCAAAATCATTACCTTATATCTCTGATAAGAAAAAGAGTGCTTGACTGAGAGTATTTTGAGAGAAAATATGAGAGAAAGAAAGTTACGTCAAATTGTGATTTAGAAAAATAACTACCTCTTTAACTAAATCCTTTTAATTCCCTTAATTAAAACTCTTTTAAAATGATACTAATTAAGAGAAAACTCATATTAGACCAAATGGTAAATATCTCCTTAAAGATTCAAAGTTTTGACTCTTTACAAAATAGTCCATTTGAAAACAGTTTTCAAAAGTTGTATTTTGGTCACCAGCCAACATGTCACTCTTCCAAAGCCCATTTTCCAAAATTAATTTTACCACAATCATTATTATATTAAATAATAATTTTACAACATTTTCCCATATTTTTATCACCTTTAAAAATATTTATTCTGATTTAATCCTAAAACTAACTCGAACCTCTAATACCGGTCCACCGGACCTTCGAAACAACCCTTAAACCATCCAAGCCCAAAACCGTGGCGTTACAGTTACTCCCTGGTTTGGACAAGTTACATTTGATGTTTAGACTTGTATGATGTTTAGTATCTTGCTTTGAGGGGTTGGGATATATTTTGCATGCTTGGGTAGAGATCATGCCTATAAGATCTTTGTTTGGATATGCTATGTTGTGAATGATCCCCCTACCTTGTTCTTATGTTTGTGGAAATGATGCTTGAGATGTTATATGATGTTTAAGAGATGTTTGAAGTTATTTGGAGTGAGCCAAAGAGTCATATATTGGACTTAGAGGTTATTACAGGCCTTCGCGTACTGGTACGAGTACCTA
The DNA here is from genome assembly GCA_019671005.1 of Hibiscus mutabilis. NCBI lineage: Eukaryota > Viridiplantae > Streptophyta > Magnoliopsida > Malvales > Malvaceae > Hibiscus > Hibiscus mutabilis. The sequence goes on from CM033723.1 coordinate 24,392,073, forward strand.
GGGATCGGTATGCAGGGCTTGAAATGGTTCTATTTTAAGGATAAAATGCCTAGGGGTACCGGTACAGTTAGCCGAGTATCGGTACACCCCTTGGAATTTGCACATCAGAACCGGTACACGGGTTTGAGTACCGGTACGACCCCTTCATTTTTATAGCTTCGTACTGATACACAGGGTACCGTATCGGTACGCATTGTGGTACTGGAAATTGAGGTTTTTAAGGAAAAAGGGGGAATCAGTACGAGAACTATGTTGTATTAGTACGGGTTGTTTTATGCATCGTATCAATATGGTGGCTAGTGTATCGGTACGTTTGGGGCTTTGGTCCGTTGAGCCATATCGATACGGGGCTTGCCCGCGTCGGTACACATTGTTGATTTCCTTGTGTTTTTGCCTGTTGAAGCTTGGAAATGTGCAATTTAGATCCCGAATGTCATATATGCAATTGTATGAGTTTAGTTTATTGTTTTAAGTTGAAATTTAACCAGTATGCATGAAACTTGACTAATTAAGGATTGGTAACTTTAATTTTATGGAAGACCTCCTAATTTTTTAGAAATTTCAATTTGGTCCCTAATGTACGTTCTTGATCAATTGGATGTCAATTCGACACCCGATTGAGTTATAAATTTTACCGCTGCCAGTATGTTCACCTTAGGACCTAACTATGCATTTAGATAAGATAAAATGAAAAAATAGACAATTTTCTACGAAATTCTTTCAGGTTTGTCTTGGCAAACCCAATGTAGCTCGCTCGATTGCCTATGGCGTCTAGGTCAGGTCAAGGGGTTACATGAGTTTTGTAACCCCCTCTACCCGGCCTAGACGCCCGACCGATTTGAGTGAGCTACATTAGGTTTTCTGAAGCAAACTAGCGAAAGGTTACGAAAAGTCGTTCCATTTTATTCTTTTATCTTGTCTAGATGCAAATTATTAACCTTACATGTACATACTCACAGCATGTGAAATTTCGAAGGAAACAAATCACAAAAAGGCAACCAATTGCATCATATTCACCTTGGGGACCAAAGCATAAATACTTTAAATTATTGAACCAAAATTGAAATTCAGGTTACCAATCCTCAATTAGTCAATTTACGTGCCCATATCTCAAATTTCAGGTTAAAATGATCATCCAGTTGCATACAATTACATTTGCAATACTTAGGGACTAAAATGCAAGAGACCAGAAGCTGGAATCCATGACATTACTTGTAAAAAAACTACCACCCATACCGATACAAACACATTTGTACCAATACGGAGCAACCACGCGTACCGGTACACAATGTACTGTATTGGTACGCCACGTCGGGTTTCTAAATATTAAAGTCGTATCGGTACGAGTCCTTGGTGTTTCGGTACATGGGTTTTTCCCCAAAAGCAACTTTATATGTAACGAGTTCCCGTACTGATACACCTTATCTGTACCGGTATGCAAAGCTTAAATTGCTTATCCGTACTAGTACTCGAATACCCGTATCGATGCTGAAAGCCTTGGTTTGCCTAGCCGTACCGATACGGTCCCTTGAGTATCGGTACGCATAGGCTTGTAATGTCATTTTCTACAGATTTTTCACTTAAATCTAGATGCATTTAGATCATAGCAACTTGCATACATGGATATAAACATTCAACAATACATATATCAACACTTGCACCAAGGTTTAGCTACATAACAAGCTTATGCTACCATATGGTTTAATCTATAGGCATACTCCCTAATACACTTCACCAAACATAACAAAATGCTCAAGTAAACATTTACCAGCACAAGCATCATAACAACATCACTTTAATACCATATTCAACATGTTAAGCTCGTCAAAGCTTGCCATCCAAGCAAAACCATCTAGATGCATGCCTACACAACCACATAACATCAACCATAGGTAACGATGCACAACATGCTTAACAACATCAATCAAACTCTGAAATCACAGCATTACGCAAGCTCAAATGTAACACCCTTGACCCGGATGTTACATTTGGGCCACAAACCTAAAACCCGACCATCAAATTCCTTACCTAGTTTAGCCCAATCCACAATAAGCTTAAATCCATTTTATTTCAATCCAAATAAATACAAGTAACATTTGAAATGTATACATGGAGCTCCTTTTAAACAATTACATTATAAAACTTTTGACTCAATCAATTGAAAATCCGGATACAATTTACAATATACAATAGGTTCTTACGAATACATAGCCCAAGGACCTAAATATTGTACTCTAAAGAGACGAGGCGCTGTAATCCTTCTGTGATGGTGCTCCTCCAAGAACGAGCCAATCCTACTAACCTGAGAACGAAAACAACGATTCCGAACGCTGAGCTAATAAAGCTTAGTGGATACACCGCCACTCAACCATGTTTCATGCAAATCATAAATAAAGCAAAGCTACATGAATAACATCATGGCAAGATAACAATGCGCTACCATAACCGCCTAAACACATAGCATTATGAATGTATGATCATGCACACCGCTCATACATGTACCTCATACGTTTACATAGCATCACACAGATAACACCAACAACATTAAGTGAGGTTCGCGTTCACAAAGCATCGAAATCCTACACTTGAGTGAGTCCCGCGTCCACAAAGCATCGGGATCCTACACTACGAGTAAGGCCCGCGTCCACATAGCATCGGGATCCTATACTCAAGGGGATGAGACCCACATCCACATAGCATCGAGATCCTACATCCATGCCCGGAATCTCTCATCAAGCATCTTCGAATGAGGCCTGCATCCACAAATCATCGGAATCCAACATTCAGGAATCTTTAAGGTGTTGCAACACACTAGGGTATCCAAATCCCAACCACAAGGGATGACTCGACTATCTAGGCGTCCCATCCTCACACAGCAAGGACCCTAGTCACCACACAACACACAACCTTGACACAAGGGTCTTACCGCATACAGCTCTAACACACTTACCTTCACCTTATGGTTTCTACGATTATTATACCACCCTATTGAGCTTATCTATTTATTAGTATGTTATGAAGGTACACATTAGCTGTTCTTATTAAATTATCTTATTATTCAATAAGACTTAACTTTATTGGCACCCCTTCCGCACACAGCAAAAGCCCAAATTACCACACATCATCAATCGATCCACCTAGAATCCCTATGGGTTACCACCTCATACAGCTTACACAATATATATCGAGTCATTAGCCATTTATTTCATACACGGGGTTTAAATCTCTATTTCTCGGTTTTAATATTCATTTTACATCTTAACAGACCCCCAAGGCATTTTGCCTCAAATTATAGCACCCCCGAACGTAACCTCAAAATTCTTAGGCAGATTGCCCAGCGAGTACCGATACTCCTATGTAGGTATCGGTACTCTCCTCTGGGTACCGATACTTATCCATGAGTACCGATACTCAATTTAGACTCTAAAGGTCTAGTACAACAAGGCGTACCGATACGCTAAACCCCCGTATCGATACTCACTAGCGGTACTTATCCATCCTGTACCAATCCCAACCTGTATCGGTACCCTTACCCTTGCATACCGGTACGCAAAGCCTCCCTCAGACAATATAACATTGGGTACCGATACACCCCATGTGTACCGATACGCAAAAGTGTTACTAGAATCCTTAATATGCAAGGGGTACTGTTACACGAGCAGGTGTACCGATACTCCCCTCACAACCCTTCCCCCTTTTACACTAGGCGTACCGATACTCGGGTCCCAATACAGGTAGACGAGCCCGAGTTTTGAACTTTAGGTGCGGGTTTTACCTATAAACCCTATTTTACCATTGAGGTTAAACCCCAAACCGTTCCTACAAGTTATGGTGATAGCATTAGGTGGATTACTACTGATTTTAGGCCATTACAACAACAATTCTATGATTTACCATTAACAACCACTCAAGCTATTCCAAGGCCAAAAACACCAAATCATGCTTCAAAGCTTAACTTCATGATTTCCAGGAAACTTTGAGAGTTAGTAGTGTACTAACCTTGAATAAAAGCTGATGAAGAAACCCTCAAAGATCCCTTCTCGTTCTTCTTCTTCAAAACCCTAGCTAACCCTATTCCACCATCATTCCAAGCAAAGCTTACCTCTAAATAAGATCCTCTGCTGCTGAACAATCTTCCCTCAAGCACTAATCCGAGATTCTTGCATAAAAAGATCAAAATTTCATCTTTTAACTAGGTTCTTAAGGAATAGGATGAATGAAGATAGAGGGCAAAAAAAAGGGAATAATGGGACAAGGTGATCTCACCTCACCCCTTTTTCTGCCACAAATAAAGATCCGCAGTCCCTTTTACATCAAATTTAGGTTATTACGTTTCTACCCTCCATTACTCTTCCTAACTCAAACTATCAACACAAGCCCAACAACCAAGATCAAGACCAAACACACCCTCAAGGGCCCAAAATCACGGCCCAAATGCGAAGCCCATGCCTCGGGTCAACTCGACCCTTGGATCCAAAATCTGGGCCGTTAAAAGAAAATTACGTCCCCAAAATTTAGACAATGGAAGAAGTGCAATTGCCAATGCTCCAACCAACCTCTCGTTGACATTTGTCTATGCGACTCTCAGGTTCACCAAAAACCTTCCTAACCAAAACTCTCAACACAAATTCTCCACTTTCTACAAGCCTCCTCAACAAGACAGTCCCAACGTCTAAAACAACACTCATATTAAACCTGGAGATGGATTAACCAACGATAATCTCAACAGCATTATCAAACATCGACACTCTGAACTCACTTTGGATGAATCACAACTCGGTGAACGAACCTCTCTACCAACACTAGGATTTCCAAAGTCTTGAACTTAACCCTTATCTGTGTCCATAACGCGACACTTCTTCAAGGTATACCACATAGCACTTTCTCATATATAATCACCATAACCTACGTGTTCAGGAATAACAAACCATATCAATCATGTTCTATCATCCATCTAACATGAAAATACAACCTTCTTTCACAACTTGGTTAACTAATACAGAACTTAACACCTCATTTACTTGAACCTAATACGACATAAGCATATGCGAATCCACGATCAAGCGATTCTACTAGCCAAGACACTTCGGTTCCAAAAGAAAATTGTTACCACAACCAAGCTCTGCTTGGGATCAAACCACCAAACTGTCCTTAAAGATCCGAACACTCTCTTTCACTCCCAACCACCAAATTCTAACTAGCATTGGTGCTAAAACTTTAGAAAGTCCTTCAAGATTCCTAATGGTTCTCCAAGCACAACTTATTACAACACACGAATCCGATTCCATACAACATTAACCAAAACCCATATTTCCTTGAAGCCATTCGGAACATCTTTACACTGTCACCATGCATGAAAGCAATCCATCTCAAATCCAAATAAGCAACCCTCTATTCATCGAACTTAAGATTATCTCGACGCATTCGTATGTCCAAAACACTCTTCAACTTGCCCTTTGAGCTCAAAAAGCGCATCAAACCCCAAATTTTAACACTAATTCTCCGTAACCTTTAACTTACGAGACCAACATCCTGAACGATCATACGAGAATCTCAAAACTCTTCAATATTAACAAGATCATCAACCCTAAAAAATAAATATTGCCCTTCCATTGTTATACACCGACCCACAACAACTAACACCACTATATCTTGCTATAACAACGTAAGCACGTCCCAAGCTGAACCCCTTGGCGACATCTCCTGTGCCCACTCCTCTACCAAGGAGTCCTCACAAAAGAGGTTCGGTAGATGTCAGACCACAAGGTGATAAACACTTAATACCAAACTCAACAGATAAGCTGAAGAGATAGGATATATTCGCGCACAATACTGACAAACTGGTTTATTCCAAACCCCAACTTTAAGATTCTTGCTTGAAAACCAAGGCACCTCTCACACTCACGTGACCAACCTGTACCAAGGGTAAGTCTAACAATTCTATAGGGACTGTTACTCTAAACCATACACACCACCCACGGTGGAACCTTTACTTACCAATACTTATCAATCCATTAATTTACCAAAGCAATATCAACCTCGATAAAACTTATCACAGAACCCGCTCAATAAAATCTCTGCCAAGGTAAGAACAAGAAATCAAACTGCCATCAAGAAACTGAAAACCACAATAGGACCAAATCATTTAACACATTCTCGGTAACAAGCTTGTCATTTATGTCACGAATGACATATCGTCTAACAAAAGCTCGTACGATGACTCTAACTATAGATCTCACCTGACCTCTACCCTGATCCTTCGACAACGACCCAACAACACTTCTCGAAGAACCTTGACCATGCCCAGAAGAAGTCAGCCTCAAAGACTGAAAGGTAAATACTCATCCACGAATGAGCGGTCCTTTGCATGTGACTCGTTGTTTGGCACTCATAGCAAATTCCCCAAGCAAGAAACATACCTTAAGGTGATGTCAACCACAAGGCTCATGAACCGGTGTGAAGGACACTAGGGTCAAACCATCAACACTCTCCATTATAGTAGAAATCAATAAGCCCCTATAATTTAGATTTTTGACCAACCCTCAGTTGATCTAAAACAACTCTTTTTTTGATCCGCTTAAAGCACAAACCCTCCCCTCTTCGGGGCCTGCGAAGAATCTTATGATGATCTGATTCCCCAAAACACGATCTACAGAATCCTTAAGTGACTAAATATTGGTTGTAAGGTCACTCGAGTGCTTCGTACTAACGACTAACTCAGAGAATATCCAAGGTGAAACTGTTATCCCGTGCATCAATTTGTCAACTTTGAATCCACATCTAACCTCAACCACCTTTACTCTTCGATAGCAACAAACTTTGGGCATAACAACTCAATCGTAGAAAAATCTTACTCATACCCATCGCTGCTTGACACCTTAAACCAACTGCAAGAACTGATCACTCATCTTCTTCATAAGAGCTTCCCTGACATACCTTTTTCCTGACTCACCCAAGGAACATCCCATGTTGAGAAAAATAGGTTGTGGCCCTAACTCTACGATCTTTCACCAATCGTATTCATTGTCCTTAAGAAAAAGACGATACAGTCAGGATTTCCTTAAGACTATTTCACGTCATCCTCAGATCCCTCTAAGTGTTTCTTAACCATCAATCCGATTGATCAGGTTATCCTTTCTCAACCCTCTGTTACTATACTTAGATTCGTAACAATAATGCTCCTCCCATTAAAGGAACATAACTCCCTTCACAACTCTCCTTGGTCAATCTCGAGCCGTCAACCCAACTGGTCTGAACTGCATTCAAAATATGGTAGTTTGTCTTTCCCATTACCCTGGGTTTGGTTCCCCTAAACCTCGAAGCTTCCAACACTACACTTGCCATCTCAAGCTAGCTCATGACCGGACAACAATCGATGGCCAAGATCATATCAATTCATTTAGAAGACAACTCCATTATATCTATCAACCATGTATTCTCAAGTCTTACTCAATTATCGCCTCACGCAAAACCCACGATGCCCTTCCGACCACTACTATAAACAACCGCAACAAGCATACCTTGTTTGAGATCTCAGGGCATTCAGCTTACTAAGAGCGTACATAAGACCTCACAACCATCACGTACCTCTCCATATTAGACAGAAATACATATCTGCCAGGCGTGCTACATCCCCATCACATGGTACCCATCATTAAGGTTCACTTACTATGAATGATGGGACCCTTGATCGACCCTCTACCACTGGTCAATCAAAAGCAAGTCCTCTTACCCGTTTCATAAGGTCGTCTACCACCATGTAGAATCTCACCATAGGAGATTCTCACCATAAACTCAAGGCTTTAAGGTAACTTACGACACATTACCATGATTACTTCTCAAGCAATGGGAGGAGGGCACACCCTCAACTCCTCCATTCCTTCATAACCGAAGCTTAACGTCTGAGATAACTCCAATCTCAAAATCATTCTCAAAGGAATCAACCATCATCATGGCCCTCACGACTGCGATCGAATCTATCTTAATGTCGCAACCAGCGACACACATGAACACAGGGCACACCATTTAGATTCCAGTCTTGAAAGAGTACAACTTAGACACACGGGCTTGTATTTGCTAGACACCTATTCACGACTCCTAACCACCCCAGGGTTTTCCTATAATCAGCTAAACCTAGGCTATGATATCACTAAATGTAACACCCTTGACACGAATGTCACATTTGGGCCTCAAACTTGAAACTCGACCATCAAATTCCCAACCTAGTTTAGCCCAATCAATAATAAGCTTCCAAAATCCATTTTATATCAATCCAAATAAATACAAGTAAAATTTGAAATGTATACAGTGGAGCTCCTTTTAAAAATTACATTATAAAACTTTTGACTCGATCATTTGAAAATCTGAATACAATTTACAATATACAATAGGTTCCTACGAATACATAGCCCAATGACCTAAATACTGTACTCTAAAAAGACGAGATGCTAAAATCCTTCCCTGATGGTGCTCCTCCAAGAACGAGCCAAACCTACTAACCTGCGAATGAAAACAACAATTCCGAACACTGAGCTAACAAAGCTTAACGGATACACCGCCACTCAACCATGCTTCAAGCAAAATCATAAATAAAGCAATGCAACATGAATGACATCATCGCAAGATAACAATGGCGCTACCATAACCGCCTAAAGACATAGCATTATGAATGTATGATCACGCACACCGCTCATACAAGTACCTCATACGTTTACATAGCATCACACATATAACACCAACAACATTAAGTGGCTTGCTTTCCCAAGTGGCTTCCTCAACACCTCGATGTCGCCACAAGACTTTAACTAGTTCTATCGTCTTACCATGTAGAACTTTGTTGCTGGAATCAAGGATTTCCACTGGCTCCTCATCAAAGGATAAATTCGGTCTCAACTCAATATGCTCCACCGGCATAATGTGCAAAGGATCCGACCGATACCTCCGTATCATAGATACATGGAACACATCATGTATTGTCTCAAGCTCGGGAGGCAACCTCAACTGATAAGCCATAGAAACAACACTCTCCGCGATCTCATATGGTCTAATAAACCTCAGACTAAGCTTACCCTTATGTCCAAACCGCATCACCTTCTTCTACAGTAACACTTTTAAGAACACACGATCGCCCACCGCATATTCAATTTCCCTACGCTTCAAATCTGCGTAAGATTTCTGCCGATCCGCAGCCGCTTTCAAGCGTTCACACACAAGCTTAACTTTCTCATCCGTGTCTTTCAACACATGTGGCAAGGAAACATGCTTTTCCCCTACCTCAGCCCAACACAAGGGCGTATGACACCTTCGGCCATACAATAACTCATACGGTGCCATCTGAATTCTCGCTTGTTAGCTGTTATTATAAGTAAATTGAACCAAAGGTAAATGCTTCTCCCAGGTTCCTTGGAACTCAATAATACAACATCTCAACATATCCTTCAAGACCTGGATAACAGGCTCAGACTGCCCATTCGTCTGAGGATGATATGCGGTACTAAAATTCAACCTCGATCCAAAAGATTGATGTAAACATCTCCAAAACCTTGTTGTAAATCTCAGATCTCTATTTGAAGCAATAGACTTTGGTACCCTGTGTGGATGCACAATCTCAACTACATACAAATCTGCCAGCTTGTCCAAGGTGTACGTCGTATGCACTGGTAGAAAATGTGCACACTTTGTAAACCGATCGACAATCACCCAAATGGAATCCTTTTTAGTCGGTGTCAACAACAACCCTGTCACAAAGTCCATGGTGATTCTCTCCCATTTCCATTCCAGAATTCTCAACGGTTGCAACAACCCAAATGCAAACTGATGTTCAGTCTCATACACTTGGACACAAACTCCACCACATCCTTTCTCAAACCAACCCAATAGTACCTTTCCTTCAAATCACGATACGTCTTGGTACTACCCAGATGCATAGCAAAATGACTAGAATGTGCCTCCATAAAAATAGTATGTCTGAGCTCCGGGACTTCCGACACCACTAATCGGCCCTTAAAGCACAAAACACCATCATCGTCAAAATGAAAATCCGTTGGATTACCATATGCTATGCCCTTAACATGAGGAACCAAAGAATCATCAAACAATTGCTTAGCCTTAATCATTTATGACAAAGTAGGCTTAGCTTGCAATTCAGTCAATAACGCACCTTCTCAGGTCACACTCAACCTCGCAAACATCGCCCTAAGCTCAACCGCAACCTTACGACTCAACGCATCTGCAACCACATTGGCCTTTCTAGGATGATACTCAATTGTCAAGTAGTAATCCTTAAGAAACTCCAACCGCCTTCATTGCCTAAGGTTCAAATCTTTTTGAGACATCAAATATTTCAAACTCTTGTGATCCGTGAAAACCACACACTTTTCACCATAAAGGCAGTATCGCCAAATCTTCAAGGCAAACACCACAGCCGTAAGCTCCAAATCATGAGTTGGATAGTTGCGTTCATGAACCTTCAACTGGCTCGACACATAGGCCACAACCTTCCTATCCTGCATCAGCACACAACCCAAGCCAACATACGATGCATCACTATAAACCACAAACTCATTTCCTGACTCAGGTTGAATCAACACAGGAGCATGTGTCAAAACCTCCTTCAACTTGTCAAAACTCTGCTGCTGCTTCTCCATCCACACGAAAGGAACACTCTTCTACTGCAACTTTGTCAACGGAGCTGCAATACTAGAAAACCCCTCGGTAAAACGGTGATAACAACCAGCCAACCCGAGAAAACTATGCACCTCCGACACAGTCTTAGGTTCTTTCCAATTGAGAATAGCCTCAACTTTCTGTGGATCAACACGAATACCCTCTACGGATGCCACATGTCCAAGAAACATCACCTCCTTGAGCCAAAACTCGCACTTGCTCAACTTAGCATACAACTGGTTATCCTTCAGCACTTGCAACACGATCTGCAAATGCTGGTCATGCTCCTCCTTGGTATGAGAGTACACGAGTATATCATCGATAAAAACCACCACAAACTGATCAAGGTACTCATGAAACACTCTATTCATCATGTACATGAAAGCCGCCAGGGCTTTCGTCAAACCAAACGGGATTACCAAGTCATCATCCTTTACCTCTTTCAACTGGTAATACCCCGACCTTAAATCAATCTTCGAAAACACTGGCTTATGCACATCCACATCCTTTACCTTAAACTTGTAATACCCCGACCTTAAATCAATTTTCAAAAACACTGATGCCCTGCGAAACTGACCGAACAAGTCATCAATCCACCACAATAGATATTTATTCTTCACCGTCAACTTTTTCAACTAGCGGTAATCAATGCACATGTGCATCAATCCATCCTTCTTCTTCATAAAGAGAACCGGAGCACCCCAAGGAGAAACACTTGGTCGAATGAACCCATGATATAACAACTCCTAAAGCTGAGACTTTAACTCTTTTAACTCCTTCGGTGTCATCCGATAAGGAGCAATAGACACCAGAGTTGTACCTTCGAACGTCTCAATACGAAATTCCACATCTCTATCTGGAGGTAAACCCAACAACTATTTAGGAAAAAACTTTCAGATAATCACATATAACCCGAATATCTTGCACTCGAACACCCTTGGCTTCTGGATTCATAACAATAACCAAATAAGCTTGGCACCCATCAAACATCATTCTCTCTGCTCGAGAAGCCGACACAACATTGGACAAGAATTTCACATTCTCACTAACCACCAAAACTTCTTAATCATCAACCAACTTTAGAGAAATCATTTTGGACTCACAATCCACCACCGCCTTGTGCTCACTTAACCAATCCATATCCAAGATAACATCAAAACCATGAAATGAAAACTCTATCAAATCCGCAGCAAATTCATGACCTTGCACTGCCAAAGGACAACGCCTATACATCCTTCTTGTTGTAACCGTCTCCCCAAAATAACTAATTACTAACATGCCAACATCTAAAATCTCAACAGGAACATTTAGTAATGATGCATGCTCACTTAATATATGTGAATGAGTAGACCCCAAATCAATCAAAGAAAACAACGACAAAGATTGCAAGGTAAAAGTACCTACAATAAAAGCAGTGTCATTATGCCCCTCACAATGAGCATAGATTTGCGCCGGCCCACCATTCTATTGTTGTACAGCAACAGCATGAGCCACAACCCTCTGACTATCCTCGCGCCTCTAAAAATTACCCCTGCCACAACCTCGGCCCCTAGCAGGTACAGTAGCCCAAACTAGTGCATCAGCCATAGCACCAGGACAATCACGCTTCATGTGACTAAAAGATCCATATATCCAGCAACTCATGGTATTTCCCCAACACTTATCCGTGTGGCGTCTACCACAACGCTCACACTCAGCTATAATACGAACACCTTGGTTACCATGGCCAACACCGCCACCACGCCTGTGATCCAACTTATGTCTCTTATCACGAAACCTTGTTTCCCGAAATTAACAAAATCAGCCCCACGCTTGTTCTAGCTCACGCCTGAACCTTGTCCCGTTACCCTCAATGACTACTCAATATCCTTAGAGCAGTTCACAAGCACATCAAAATTTGTGTAGTTCGCAGCCAACAGGTATGTTTTGATAACCTTCACCAACCCATAGCGAAACCCGTTGCACCTCTCAAGATAATACGGAACCAACTCCAAGGCATACTGGCTCAAACGGACAAATTTCACCTCATATTCAGCCACAAACATGTCGAATTGTTCCAAGGCCATAAACTCACGTTTCCTCGCATCCAGATACTGAGGACCAAGATACTTCTTCTTGAAAGCTCTTCGAAAGAACTCCCAAGTTACATCCACCTTTGGAACACTAGCAATTGTGGTCACCCACCAATGATAAGCATCACCATGCAACAACGACACAGTACAACCCAGCTGCGCTCATCATTATAGCCCATCTGATTCAGAATACGAATTGTACTCTCCAACCATCCTTCGACTACCTCAGGGCTCAAACCCCTGAACTCAACACCACCCAAACTGTAGAAACGCTTTAAGGGTAACTCTGGATTAACTGCCACAGCTGGTGTCAGTGCCGCACATGTACTCCAGCCATCGCCGCTTGGAAAGCTCACGTTATTACCTAAACTATCAGGGTTAAATCACTAAATACTGGCACTTGATGAGCCTAGGTACACCACCAGCCCCAAAAATTGATATGAGGAACCAACAGAGGAGGAGGAGGTAAAACATTAGGGGGATTCTCTTCCTCAACGTTATTCTGTCCAATTTTGGCATTACCAGCCGCTGAACGTGTTTCACGTTGAGCCATGCTAACAAAAGTATCAAAACACATTAAAGTCAGGCTAACATAAGGTAAAAGATCCAAGACCATCTTATAAAACATTTTAAAACCTCAGTAATAGGAATGTGTTCCCAATTAATACCCCAACATGATATAAATCAAACACCGTACACGCACACAAGCACCGTGCATAACAACCAATGATATACAATCAAACAACAACATCCCAACCTTTCGTAACCTGGCTTTAATACCAACAAATATAACCCCCTTAACTCGGCCTAGATGCCCGATCAATTTGAGTGAGCTACATTAGGTTTGCCGAAGCAAACCGAAGAAAGGTTATGAAAAGTTGGTCCATTTTTTTCTTTTTTCTTGTCTAGATGCAAATTAATAACCTTACATGTACATACTCACAGCAGGTGAAATTTCGAAGGAAACGAATCACATATTCACCTTGGGGGACCAAAATGTAAATACTTTAAATTATTGAACCAAAATTGAAATTAAGGTTACCAATCCTCAATTAGTCCATTTACATGCCCATATCTCAATTTTCAGGTCAAAATGATCAACCATGTGCATACAATTACATTTGCAATACTTAGGGACTAAAATGCAAGAGACCAAAAGTTGGATTCCATGACATAACCTGTAAAAACTGCCACCTGTACCGATACAAACATAGTCGTACCGGTACGGAGCAACACACACGTACCGGTACATAATGTACCGATCGGTATACCACGTCGGCTCGCTAAATATTAAAGTCGTGCCGATACGAGCCACTAGTGTTTCGATACACGTGTTTTTCCCATAAAGCAACTTTCTAGCAACGAGTTCCCGTACTGATACACCTTATCTCGTACCGTACGCAAAGCTTAAATTGCTTATCCGTACCGGTACTTGAATACCCGTACCGATGCTAAAAGCCCTGGTTTGCCTTGTCGTACCGCTATGGTCCCTTGCGTATCGGTACACATAGGCCTGTAATGTCATTTTCTACAGATTTTCACTCAAATCCAGATGCATTTAGATCCTAGCAACTTGCATACATGAATATAAACATTCAACAATACATATGTCAACACTTGCACCAAGGTTTAGCTACATAACAAGCATATGCTACCATATGGTTTAATCTATAGGCATACTCCCTAAAACACTTCACCAAACATACCAAAATGCTGAAGTAAACATTTACTAGCACAAGCATCATACCAACATCACTTTAATACCATATTCAACATGTTAAGCTTGTTAAAGCATGCCTCCAAGCAAAACCATCTAGATGCATGCCCAGGCAACCACATAACATCAACCATAGGTAACGATGCACAGCATGCTTAACAACATCAATCAAACTCCGAAATCACAGAATTACACATGCTCCAAACTAGGGAAAAATAGAATTACATATCCCAAAATCCATGGCGAACACATTGCCTTATTAACCAAAAACATAACCGAGTTCATACTCAATATTGCTTTGCCTCTTGGATCACTACGACTTTGCCTTTGCTGCCCCAAGCCTTAATGCTCTGCGCCATTAGGAAAAAGAGAGTGTAAGCAAACTTGCTTAGTAATGATGCATTAAAACCCTTGAAAACCAACACTTGTTTTCAAACCATGCTTATGACCTAAGCAAGTTCCAATGATTCCAATTCAATACATGCATATCGACCATATGCAAAATGATATATTCCACATGCTTAAATCCCCAAAGCATTTTATACAAACCATGCTTGAACTCCAAAGCATTAAAAATAGATTCAACATTAGAATTCTCATATATTGGCAATTATAGTGACCCCGGATAGTTGGCCACTATCCTTGATTAGCCGACCACTAATCTTTAGTTAACCGACCGTTAACTTTACACATCGAAAACACGGATCTCCCTTAATGACCGACCATCATCAAGAATACCCCATGCCGATCACAAGCTTTACATAAACAAGGGGAACCGACCACTCAACCCAAGTGATAACAACATAGTCCGAGTAGCCGACCGCTATACCTCAAGGAACCTTAACCACAATCGATTTTTTAAGCATATTATAGTGCACTTTATCCTATGGCATGCCAACTATATCTGAATGTTTTCTCACCTTGTCACGTAGCTAATATATCATTTACAAAACCATTTACTCATTGTTTTACAATGCATTACACAAAATCCCCACATATGCAAATCACATTGCCATAGCAATTTCACATTCCCGACCGGAATAACAACCAATGCTCACTAGCATTTAGTATTCTTTTAAACCACTGCATATGTACTTATAAATCATGCATTTATAGTAAGTAAAACCAACCATGTTTACGACTAAAACATGAATCACACATGCTTATATCCGAACCAATATTAAATAGCAAAGGAAGGGAACTTACTTCCAAGCATAGGTAAGTGTTTCAAACTTAACCTAAACTTCCAAAACCACTTTCAAACCTTTAAAATACTTTTAAGACCGTTTCCACTCACCGATTTCACTTCTCCTCGCTTGCTACCGTGAAACAAGCTTCTGGCAAGCCTCAAACCACCTCAAGATGCTACGCCTTGATTATTCCCTATTTTGGCCACATAAAACTAGAGGAAACATGCATTAAAAGATGATTTTTAACTATTTTCCATATTTTATCTTACTGGAAAATATACGGTCCCAAATCTGACTCGAATCTCTAACCTGATCTACCAGACCATTTAATAAACCTCAAATCTGCTAGGCCCCAAAATTGAGGTGTTACAACTCTCCCCCATTTAAGAAATTTCGTCCCCGAAATTACCTGGAGGAAACATATGCAGAAATTGCTCCTTTAGCTTCCTCAACACCTCGGTGTCGCCACAAGACCTTTACGAGCTCTATCGTCTTACCACGTATATTCAACTTTCTTGCTGGTATCAAGGATCTCTATGGGTTCCTCATCAAAGGATGAATCTAGCCTCAACTCCACATCCTCCACCGGAAAAACATATGATGGATTTGATCGATATCTCCTCAACATCGAAACATGGAACAAATTATGAATTTTCTCCCAGGTTCCTTGGAACTCAATAATACAACACCTCAGCATATCCTCTAAAACCTGGATAACCCGCTCAGACTGCCATTTCCACTCCAAAATTTTCAGCAGTTGCAACAACCCGGATGGAAATTGATGTTCAGCCTTGACCCGCTGACATACCATGCACTTGGAAATAAATTCAACCATGTCCATTTTCAACCCAACCCAGTAGTATGCCTCCTTCAAATCACGATACATCTTAACACTACCAGGATGCATAGCAAAAGGACTGGAGTGTGCCTCTGTCAAGATAGTGTGCCTCAACTCTGGATCATCCGGCACCACTATTCGACCCTTGAAACACAAAACTCCATCATCATCAAATTGAAATTCCGTCAGATTACCATCATCTATGTCCTTAAAATGCTCAACCAACGAATCATCATACGGTTGCTTAACTTTAATCAACTGTGATAATGTAGGCTTGACTTGCAATTCAGCCAGCAAACTGCCCTCCCGTGTCACACTCAACCTTGTAAACTTAGCTCGAAGCTCAACTGCAACCCTACAACTTAATGCATTTTCCACCATATTGGCTTTACCAGGATGATACTCATTTGTCAAGTCGTAATCCTTAAGCAACTCCAACCATCTAAGTTGCCTAAGATTCAAATCTTTTTGGGACATCAAATACTTCAAGCACTTGTGATCTGTAAAGATCACACACTTCTCACCATAGAGGTAATGTCGCCAAAATTTTAAAGCGAAGACCACACATGCTCCAAATCAAGAGTTGGATAATTGCGCTCATGAACTTTCAACTGCTTCGATGCAAAGGCCACAACCTTCCCATCCTACATTAGCACACAACCCAAGCCAACATATGACGAATCACTATAAACCATAAACTCCTTCCCAGATTTAGGCTAAATCAACACAAGAGCATGCGTCAGAATTTCCTTCAGCTTCTCAAAATTGTGTTGCTGCTTCTCTGTCCACACATAAAGAACATTCTACTGAAACAAATTAGTCAATGGTGCTGCAATACTCGAGAACCCGTCAACGAAACGGTGATAGTAACCAGCCAACCCAAGAAAACTATGCACCTCCAATACAGACTTAGGTGGCTTCCAATTGAGAATAGCCTCAATCTTTTGTGGATCAACACAAATACCCTCCGAAGAAACCACATGACCAAGGAATGTTACTTCCTTAAGCCAAAACTCGCACTTGCTCAACATAGCATATAACTGATTATCATTCAACACTTGCAACACTATTCGCAAATGCCAAACATGCTCTTCCTCGATACGGGAGTACACGATAATATCATCTATGAACACCATCACGAACTGATCAAGATACTCATGGAACACTCTATTCATCATGTCCATAAAAGCAGCCGGGGCATTTGTCAAACCGAAAGGCATGACCAGAAACTCATAATGCCCATACCTCTTACGGAACGCGGTTTTATGCACATCCACATCCTTAACCTTCAACTGGTAATACCTTGATCTTAAATCTACCTTGGAAAATACCACTGCTCCACGAAACTGATCGAACAAGTCATCAATCTACGATAATGGGTACCTGTTCTTTACCGTCAACTTGTTCAACTGACGATAATCAATGCACATATGCATCAACCATCTTTCTTTTCATGAAGAGAATAGGAGCACCCCACGGAGAAACACTTGGTCGAATAAACCCACGGTCCAACAACTCCTGAAGCTGTGACTTCAGCTCCTTCAATTCTTTCAGTGCCATCCTATAAGGAGCAATAGACACCGGTGTTGTACCCTTGTATGTCTCAATCTGAAACTCCACCTCCCTATTCGGAGGTAAACCCAACAACTCCTTAGGAAAAACCTCAAGAAAGTCGTAAGCGGTCCGAATGTCCTGCACTCGAACACCCTTGGCTTCTGGATTCATAACAATAGCCAAATAAGCTTGGCAGCCATCAAACATCATCTTCTCCGCTCTTACAGCTGAAACCATATTGGACAGAAGCTTAACATTCTCGCCAACCACCACAACTTCATAGTCATCGGCCAACCTCAAGAAAATCCTTTTGGATTCACAATCCACAACTGCTTTGTGCTCACTCAACCAATCCATGCCCAAAATGATATCAAAACCATGGAATGACAATTCCATCAGATCTGCGACAAACTAATAACCTTGTACCACCAAAGAACAACATCGGTACAACATTTTTATTGTAACCGTCTCGACAAAGGAACTTGGACTAACATGCCAACATCTAAGATCTCAAAAGGAACATTCAGCATAGATGCATGTTCACTCAAGATATATGAATAGGCAGACCCTGAATCAATCAAAGATAACAATGACATTGATTGCAAAGTAAAAGTACCTGTAATCACATCCATGTCATTACGACCCTCATGGTGAGCAAAGACCCAAGCTGGTCCACCACCTTCAGGTCTCACCGCTGCAGCATGAGGCATACCCCTCTGACCATCCTCACGCCTCTAAAAATTACCTCTGCCATGGCCTCGACCCCTAGCAGGCTCAGCAACCTGTGCTGGTGCATCTCTCGCAGCCCAAGGACAATCACTCTTCAAGTGATCAGATGAACCATAAATCCAACAAGCTCTAGAATTACCCTAACACATACCCGCATGGCGCCTACCGCATCGCTCACACTCCGGTGTAACACGAGCTCCCTGAGCACCCTAGCCAACTCCACCACCATGCTTGTAATCTGGCTTATGTATCTTGTCCCCGAACTTCCTATTCTGCCTCCCAAAATAGCTAGAGTCAGCCACTCTTTTACCCAAGTTCACACTTGCAGCCTGAACTGGTGCACCCAAGGACTGCTTGATATCCTTGGCCTGATTGACCAACACATCAAAATTTGTGTAATATGCAGCCAGGAGATACGTCTTAATGTCCTTAACAAGACCATAACAGAACCTGTCACATCTCTGCTGGTCATCTGGAACCAACTCCAGAGATACTGACTCAGTCGAACAAACTTCACCTCGTATTCAGCAACAGACATGCCTCCTTGAGATAGAGAAATAAACTCACGCTTCTTCATATCCAAATACTGGGTACCAAGATACTTCCTCTTAAAAGCTCTCCGGAAGAACTCCCAAGTAACGTCCACCTCAGGAACGCCAGCAACTGTGGTCACCCACCAATGGTATGCATCCCCATGCAGTAGAGATACAGTGCAACCTAACTTGCGCTCCTCAATACATCACATCTGATTCATGATGCGAACCGTCTTTTCCAGGCAACCTTCGGCTGCCTCAGGGCTCAAACCTTGAAACTCCTGACCTCCTAAGCTCCTCAAACGCTCCAAGAGTAAACCTTGATTTACCACCACAGCAGGTGCTGGTGCCTGTGCTTGCACTTCCGCCATTGCTGCTTGGAAAGCTCCATTTATTGCCTGAACTAACGGAGTCAAATCACCTTACACAGGCACTTGGTGAACCTAGGGAGCTTCACCCACCCCAACGTCAACTGGAGGAACTACTGGAGGAGGAGGAGGTAAAACATGAGGGAGATTCTCTTCTATCTCATTATTTTGCCCAACCCCGGTAGTATTAGCCACTGATGGTGTCTGACGTCGAGCCATGCTAACAAAAGCATCAAAACACATTAGAGTTATGCTAGCATCAGGCAAAGGATCCAAGTCAAATTTAAAACGCATTTAAAATCCTCGATAATAGGTAATATGTTCCCAAAACATACCCCAACAGAATATTAAACTATCATCGAACATATACACAATCAATGTATAGTTTAAACAACATCAGCTAGTCAAACAACAACATCCTAACTTTTCGCAAACCTGGCTACGATACCGACAAATGTAACCCCCTCAACTCGGCCTAATCGCAAGACCGAACCAAGCAAGCTACATTAGGTTTACCGAAGTAAACCTAAAAGATGGCCATTTTTTACCTTTTATATTGTCTAGGTGCATTAATTCTTTCCTACATGTTCATACTATCCACAAGTGAGCACTCATCTCAATCGGGCATCGTAATGACATCCAATTGGCCACAAACACAAATTAGGGTCCAAAGCGCAATTCCTGCAATATAAAAGGGCTTTTCTAATTTTTAAGTTACCAACCTTTAATTAAGTACATTTCATGCTTATATGTCAAAAATCAGCTTCAAACAATCATCCATGCTCAAAAAATTGGTAAAACAAGATTCAGGGACTAAAATGATAAAAACCAGAACTGCCTTTCCAAGACATTAACAGAAACAACGATATCCATATTGATACGCTGAGTCCTGTATATATACAATTTTGAACTCATCATTTCAATACGATAAGACCTGTACCGGTATGCCACTTCTAGTATAAAATACATTTTTAAATCCTTAAACACCGTACCGATACGGTCACCTGGTGTTTCAGTACACGGCCTCATTCCCAAAAAATGAAATTCCAGTAACCATTAGGTGTATTGAAATGCCCCTACCTATACCAAAACACCCTGGCCTTATTTGCCTAGCCGTACCGATACGGTCCCCCGCGTATCGATATGCCTAGGCCTGTAATGTGAAAATTAGCTGATTTTTCACACAATTCTAGATGCAATTGGCCCCTAGCAACTTGCATACACGCATAACAACATTTGAGCATACATAAACTATCATTTATACCAAGGTTAGGCAAACAAAACAAACTCATACTTCCAAAGGACCACTCTAGAGGCATGCTTAGACCATTTTGCCAAACATACCAAAATGCACAATTAGGCCATTCTCAGCATAAGCAACATGCCAACACATTCAACATAGCAAATTAAACCTGGACAAACCAGCACAACATAGCAATCCACAAGGGAACTCTAGATGCATGCCTATACATCCATTCAACCACAACTATAGGCAAGTAATAACATCAAGCTGAGCAACATCTAACCATCATCAAAAACCAGCATAGAATCATTCTAAAAACCACAATGCAACAAATTTATAACTCCCAAGAACCATGGCGAACACATTGCCTTATTAACCGGAAACATATGTCGAGTTCATACTCAAAAGTAGTTTATCCCTTGGATCCTTGCAAACCTTGCCTTTGCTGCCCCTAACTTTAATGCTCTGCATCAGTAGGAAAATAGAGCGTAAGCACACATGCTTAGTGAGGATGCTCATAAAACAATGATGCATTAAAAACCATTTGAAACCACATGCTTGTTTTCCCCAAAACATGCTTACAACCTAAGCATTTTTCCATGATTCCAACCGAATCAAAACATAATAACCTTTATGCAACATCATGTACAATCCATGCTTAAATCCCAAAGCATTTTAAACAAACCATGCTTAAATCCCAAAGCATTATAAACAAGGTTCAAACACATGAACTTTCACATATATTGGCATTTACAGTGACCCAGATAGACTACCTCTATCCTATACACATATCGAATACACGGATCTCTCATACCATGCCTAGTTAAACCGTAAGATATCCCAAACCTTGCCTAGTTAAACAGTAAGATTTGACACCCTCGCCTAGTTAAACCGCGAGATTTCACCCTTGCCTAGTTAAACCGCGAGATCACCATCAATTTGGGTTGCCTAGTTAAACAACATGCCCCAAATGAGGTCCCAACAGTCCGAGTGGCCTTGTTAAACTGCCATAGCTCAGGGACCCATGGCCACGATCGATTTTGTTCATATTTTATAGTGCACTTTGAATCCTATGGCATTTCAACTATATCTGAATGTTTTCTCACCTTGTCACATAGCTAATATATCATTTTCAAACCATTTACAACCATTTACTTACTGTTTTACAATGCATTAAACAAAACATCACATATGCAAATCTCATTGCCAATGCAATAACACCATTCCCAACCGGAATGAAAACCAATGCTCAATAGCATTTAATATACTTTCAATCCCTGCATAAGTACTCAAAATATGCATTTCCAGTAAGTAAATCATACCATGTTTATCCCCAAAGCATGCAAACAACATGCTCATATCCAAGCCGATATTCAAGAGCAAAATAAGGGAAACTTACTTCCGAGCTTAGGTAAGTGTCTCATGCTTACCCTAAACTCCCAACAACCTTTACAAACCATTGTAAAGCATTAAAAACCAGTTTCCACTCACCTATACGCTTTGCCTTTCTTGCCAACGCAATACAAGCTCCCGGTAAGCCACCAAAACAACGTCAAGCTTTTTCGCCTTGATTATCCCCTATTTTAAACACATAAAACCAGAGGATAAATGCATTAAAATGCATTCAAACCATTGCCTAACAACAATCTCCCACAACTCCCAAGTTGCCCACTCGAAAACCATTAGAAACATACCAAAATCATCACCAAACGTTTCTGAAACTTAACCCAGCCATAAAACAACAATTCAACCCATCAACCAACATCTAATAACATCCAAAAACCCTTTCCTAACATCCTTTTACCTCCAAAAAAGATTAATCTCGATTATATCCACAACAACTCAAATCTAGCAACCTAAATAATTAGAGACTCAAGAGTTTCGAGATTATATTGATAAAAACAACTTATCAACATCAAAACACATCCAAAACATATATTAAATCAATCTCAAATACTGGAAATCAGATCCACTTTGGAAATTACCATGTTTCATCAATATTTCCAAAATAACTCAATTAAACATTGATAAAACATTAAAATCACATTACAACTTATAAATCAAAGATCAAATACTTGGGAATATCAATAAAGAACCATTTAACAGAGGAGATCATGGACCTTACCCCTGTTATGTGATTTCTCCCTCAATTGGCTTGTTTAAAGCTAAGAAAACATAAGATTTCAATGAGATTTTGCAAAACAAAGTTAAAGAATCAAATTAAAATCAACAATTTGAGTGAAAAGAGTCCATCCCCTCTGGATTTTGATGAAATTCTGAGTGTTTGGAAGAAAAGAAGTTGAGAGAAAAGGTTTAGGAAAAAGTTACGTAAATTTCTTTTAAAAGCTAATAACTAACTTTAGATATTTAATCCTTCTTAACACCATTTTAAAACATATGTTTAAAATGATTTAATTGAAGGGAGAAACACCCAGCAAACACTTGGTATATTAGCTCCTTAAGGATTTTAAGGATTTGACCCTTTTGATTTTAGTCACTTTAAAACAATTTTCAAAAATCGCATTTTGGTGACTAACCCAAAATGTCATATTTCCAAATTCCCTTTTGTAAAATTGATTCCACCAAAAATCAGTATATATTAAAAGATGATTTTTATCTTACCGTAAAATATATGGTCCCAAATCCGACTCGAATCTCTAACCCGATCCACCAGACCGTCTAATAAACCTCAAATCCGCTAGGCCCAAAACTAGGGTGTTACAACCCGCCATAATATAACGATTCAATACATCAAACTTCATCAAATAACATCTAAAAACCCTTTTACAACATCCTTTTACTTCTAGCAAAGATTATGCTCCGAAAACAACCCAAAAACCATTAACTAACAATCTAAACAATTAGAGATTCAACCAATTTCGGGATTTCATTATTAAAAACAACTTATCCACAATATAATACATCTAAAATAAGATTGAAATCAATCCTCAACACTGGAAAAACAGATCCAATTTGAAACTCACAAGATTCCATCAAATAAACCTCAATTAAGCAAAATTCCATAATTAATTACTTAAAACCTGTTAGAAAACCTATGTAAAGAGTCAAGAACTTGGGAATTTCAGTAAAGAACCTTTCATTAGAGGAGAAGAACGAAACTTACCTCCAATGAGTGAGTTTCCCCTTAATTGGATGTTTTCCTCTTGAAAAACAATGAGATTCAATAAGATTTTTGAGAAAACAAGTTAAAGAATCATTTAGCAAATCAAAGGATTAAGAAACAAGATCATTACCTTGAATCTCTGATAGGAAAAAGAGTGTTTGGCTGAGTGTATTTTGAAAAAAATATGAGAGAAAGAAAGTTACGTCAAATTGTGATTTGGAAAAATAACTACCTTTTAACTAAATCCCTTTTAATTTATCTTAATTAAAACCCTTTTAAAAATAATCCAATTAAAAGAAAACTCAGGTTAGACCAAATGGTAAAATAGATCCTTAAAGATTCAAAGTTTTGACTCATTAAAAAACAGTCACCTTTTAAAAATAGTTTTAAAAAATTGCATTTTGGTCACTAGCCAAAATGTCACCCTTCCAAAGCTCATTTTCCAAAATTGATTTCACCAATATTTTTAATATATTAAAATAGGATTTTAAACATTTTTCCATATTTTATCTTTTAGAAAAATATCTGCTCCCAAATTCGACTCGAATTTCTAACCCGGTCCACCATACCGTCTATCTAGCCTTAAAACTGCTAGACCCAAAACCGGGGCGATACAAGTTTCATCTCGATTAAAAATCTTCTTACCCTCATCCGTGGTTCAAAACTCTTTAACTCAAACCTCATATGTGTTGGAACGTGACACCTCTTCAAAGATATACTACTAGGAACACTTCTTCGTCTATCATTAACACTATGACCAAACGTTTGAAGAACACATGAAACTTTGACGATCAAACTCAGCCATCAATCTATCTTAAATTAACAACCCTTCTTCCTTGACTTGGCTTCCCACTTTACTTGAACTCACCCCGACTCAAACGAAAGATAACTCACAGTCATTCAACTCCACTAATCGAACCATTTTGATTCCAACTGAAAACTGTTGCCACTTATGAACTCTACTAGAGATCAAAAAGCATCCAACTGCCCTCAAAGATTCAAACATTCTCTTCCAAACCAACCACTTAATTCCAACAAACCATTATGTTGAAACTCTAACGAGCCCACAAGGATATCAAATGGTTCTTCCAAAAAGATTTGCTTCCACACAAGAATCTGGTTCCACATAACTATAGCCGGTAAACTATACTTTCGCTACGCTACTCTGACAAAATGAACACTATTTTATCATACATGTCAACAATCCATTCAAAAACTCGGTAGAGCAACCCTTCAATTCATCGAGCTCAAGATTATACCGACACACTCATGAATCTAAACTATTTCATGACTTGTCCTTGGAGTCCAATTATCACATCAAACACAATCTTTATCACGACTTCTCTAAAACCTTCCACTTATGATACTCAACCTTTAAACCATCATACAAAACCTCAAAAGTCAATGACTAATTGCAAGGTAATCGACCTTAAGGAATGGGTAACGGTCCTTCATCGCTACTTAGCAGCTCACAATATTCAACGCCAGCACGCTTCGCCATACCACTATTGATAATAACACAAGCACGTCCCCAGGTGAACCACTTGGCGACGACACCCATATTCACTCACTTTTACAAATGAGTCCTCACACTAGAAGTTCAGTCAGTTTCATACTACAGGGTGATGGACACTAACACCGAACTCGACATTACCTCCATCATGGGTTCTAACCCATGATCAGTAGGTAAGCCCTGTCATTCCTCAGAAAATACATCAACAACCTATTAATTTTTCGCAAGCTCTAAAACATCACTCTCAACCCTTGTATCCATTGCGTGGGTTGGGGATGTCTCATAACTTACAAAATTGCTTTTTAATTAACATAATAATCCATCAGTATTCCCCTCAGAAGCATAAACTAAAGAACCCTTACGAATCCTTGGTCTAGATCCTTGACCGGCTCTTGGTAGCTAATCTGAAGTAAATCTCTTTGAACCTCTTACAGTACAAAACTTTCTAGACGAAGCATGGGAAGGACTTATGACGTCATGGGTCCCAGAAAATGGCCCCTAAAATCCTCAGTCTAACTGGATGTTGAACTTTGAAGTCGCTCGAGCACCTTCGCAATTTTGGATAACTCTGAGAATATCCTGAGTGGACCCACTTTCACATGCATATGTAGGATAATCTTTAATCTATGGTTAAACCTCTTACACCTCAACTCTTTAGTGGCAACTAACTCTAGGGCGAATTGGCTCAACGTCAAAAAATCTTGCTCATACTCAAATATTGATCGGTCTCTTTGGACTAGGTGTAAAAACTGATCTCTCATCTCATCCATGTGAACCTTACTGATGTACTTTTTCCTGAACTAGTCCAAGAAGTGTAACCCCCTCGAGCAGGCCTAGACGCCCGACCGAATCGAGTGAGCGACATTAGGTTTGCCAAAGCAAATCAGAGAAAGGTTACAAAAAGTCGGTCCATTTTTTTCCTTTTTATATCTTCTAGATGCAAATTATTAATCTTACATGTACATACGCGCAGTAGGAGAGATTTCGAAGAAAACAAATCACAAAAAGGCAACCAAATGCATCATATTACTTTGAGGACCAAAACGTAAATACTTTAAATTATAGGACCAAAATTGAAATTAAGGTTACCAATCCTCAATTAGTCAGGTTACTTGCTCACATGACAAGAATCGGCTCAAAAATAATATCCATACTCATTTAATTGTATCGCCAACATTTATGGACTAAAATGAAAAAAAATAGAACCGCGTATCCATGACATTAACCGAAATAACGGCCACACGTATCGATACGCTACCAACCGTATCGATATGGCCCCCTAAACCAACAGCCCTCGTTTTGGTACACTAGGTACCGTACCGGTACGCCTAACTAAAATTAACGACCAGTTAAAGATACCTAGCAACCATACCGGTATGACTTATGGGTGTTTCGGTACGCGAGTTTTGAACCAAAAAGGCAATTCCAGTAGCAATGAACCGTACTGATGCATCGACCCCGTACCCAAACACCTGGCCTATTTTTGCCTAGCCGTACCGATACGGTACCTAGCTTATCGGTACACCTCGTTGTAATGTCTTTTTTAGCTTTTTTTTCACACAAATCTAGATGCATTTAGGTCCTAGCAACTTGCATACATGCATATAAACATCCAACAATACATCTATCAACATTTGTACCAAGATTTAACCACCATACAAGCTTAGGCCACCGAAAGGATTAATCTAGAGGCATGCTCCGTAAAACACTCCACCAAACATACCAAGTTGCTCAAATAAACATTTACCAGCACTAGCATCATATCAATATCACTTTAATACCATACTCAACATTTTAAGCACATCAAAGCATGCCACCCAAGCAAAACCATCTAGATGCATACTTAGGCAACCACATAACATCAACCATAGGTAACGATGCACAACAGGCTTAACAACATCAATCAAAATCCGAAATCACAGCATTACACATGTTCAAAGCTTGGGAAAAACAGAATTACATATCTCAAAATCCACGGTGAACACATTGCCTTATTAACCGGAAACATAAACCAAGTTCATACTCAAAATTGCTTTGTCTCTTGGATCACAATAACTTTGACTTTACTGCCCCAAGCCTTAATGCTCTGCATCATTAGGAGAAAAGAGAGCATAAGCACACTTTCTTAGTGAGGATGCTCTTAAAACAATGATGCACTATAACCCTTGAAAACCAATACTTGTTTTCAAACCATGCTTATGACCTAAGTAAGCTCCAATGATTCCAATTCAATACATGCATATCGACCATATGTAAAACAATATATTCCACATGCTCAAATCCCCAAAGCATTTTATACAAGACCATGCTTAAATCCCAAAGCATTAAATACAAAACCATGCTTAAATCCCAAAGCATTTAAAAATAGATTCAACATTAGAATTCTCATATATTTGCAATTATAGTGACCCTGAATAGTCGACCACTATCCTTGATTAGCCGACCGCTAATCTTTAGTTAATCAACCATTAAATTTACACATCGGATACACGGATCTCCCTTAATGACCGACCATCATCAAGACTACACCATGCCAACCGCCTGAGTTAACAACCTTGCCGACCGTAAGTATTACATCAACAAGGGGAACCGACCACTCAACCCAAGTGATAACAACGTAATCCAAGTAGCCGACCGCTATAGCTCAAGGACCCTTAACCACGATCGATTTTTGAACATATTATAGTGCACTTTATCCTATGGCATGCCAACTATATCTGAATTTTTTCTCACCTTGTCACGTAGCCAATATATCATTTACAAAACCATTTACTCACTGTTTTACAATGCACTACACAAAATCCCCACATATGCAAATCACATTGCCATAGAAATATCACATTCTCGACCGGAATAAAAACCAATGCTCACTAGCATTTAGCATGCTTTTAAACCACTGCATATGTAATTCGAAATCATGCATTTATAGTAAGTAAAACCAACCATGTTTATGACTAAAACATGAATCACACATGCTCATGTCCGAACCGATATTTTATAGCAAAGGAGGGAAACTTACTTCCAAGCTTAGGTAAGTGTTTCAAACTTGACCTAAACTTCCAAAACCACTTTCAAACCATTGAAAGACTTTTAAGACCGTTTCCACTCACCGATTTCAATTCGCCTTGCTTGCTAACGCGAAACAAGCTCCTGGCAAGCCTCAAACTACCTCAAGATGGTACGCCTTGATTATCCCCTGTTTTGGCCACACAAAACCAAAGGAAACATGCATTAAAATGCATCCAACTCTCTATTTCAAACCAAAATCCCGCAGCTCTCAAGATGCCCACTCAAAACTCATCTGAAACTTACCGAAATCAACCTCAAACACTTCTCAATCTTAACCCAACCAAAATATAACGATTCAATACATCAAACTTCATCAAATAACATCTAAAAACCTTTTTACAACATCCTTTTACTTCCAGCAAAGATAAAACTCCAAAAAAAAAACCAAAGACCATTAACTAACAACCTAAACAATTAGAGATTCAACCAATTCTGGGATTTCATTATTAAAAACAACTTATCCACAGTATAATACATCCAAAATAAGATTAAAATCAATCCTCAACACTGGAAAAACAGATCCAAATAAAAATCACAAGATTCCATCAAATAAACCTTAATTAAGCAAAATTCCATAATTAATTACTTAAAACCTATTAGAAAACCTATGTAAAGAGTCAAGAACTTGGGAATTTCAGTAAAGAACCTTTCATTAGAGGAGAAGAACGAAACTTACCTCCAATGAGTGAGTTTCCCCTTAATTGGATGTTTCCTCTTGAAAAACAATGAGATTCAATAAGATTTTTGAGAAAACAAGTTAAAGAATCATTTAGCAAATCAAAGAATTAAGAAACAAGATCATTACCTTGAATCTCTATTAGGAAAAAAAGTGTTTGGCTGAGAGTATTTTGAGAGAAAATATGAGAGAAAGAAAGTTACATGAAATTGTGATTTGGAAAAATAACTACATTTTCAACTAAATCCCTTTTTAATTCCTTTAATTAAAACTCTTTTAAATATAATCCTAATTAAGAGAAAACTCAGATTAGACCAAATGGTAAAATAACTCCTTAAAGATTCAAAGTTTTGACTATTTACAAAACAGTCAGCTTTTAAAAATAGTTTTCAAAAATTACATTTTGGTCACTAGCCAAAATGTCACCCATCCAAAGCTCATTTTCCGAAATTGCTTTCACCAATATTTTTTTAATATATTAAAATAGGATTTTTAAACATTTTTCCATATTTTTATCTTTCAGAAAAATATATGCTCCTGAATCCAACTCGAATCTCTAACCTGGTCCACCTGACCGTCTAACTAGCCTTAAAACTACTAGGCCCAAAACTGAGGCGTTACAACTCTCCCTCCTTAAGAA
This sequence comes from Hibiscus mutabilis, assembly GCA_019671005.1. Taxonomy (NCBI): domain Eukaryota; kingdom Viridiplantae; phylum Streptophyta; class Magnoliopsida; order Malvales; family Malvaceae; genus Hibiscus; species Hibiscus mutabilis. The sequence continues at coordinate 24,422,004 of CM033723.1, forward strand.
ATTTTGTCCTCGAAATTTACCTGGAGGAAAAAGATGCGAAAATTGCTCCAACATATTCGCCTTGCTTTCCCAAGGTATACGTCGTATGCACTGGCAGAAAATGTGCACACTTTGTAAACCGATCAACAATCACCCAAATGGAATCTTTTTTAGCCGGTTTCAACGAAAAACCCGTCACGAAATCCATGGTGATTCTATCCCATTTTCATTCCGGAATTCTCAACGGTTGCAACAACTCGGACGGAAACTGATGTTCAGCTTTAACCCGCTGAAACACCATACACTTGGACACAAACTCCACCACATACTTTTTCAAACCAACCCAATAGTACATTTCCTTCAAATCAAGATACATCTTGGTACTACCCGGATGCATAGCAAAAGGACTAGAATGTGCCTCCGCCGAAATAGTATGCCTGAGCTCCGAGACTTTTGGCACCACTATTCGACCCTTAAAGCACAAAGCACCATCATCATCAAAATGAAAATCTGTTGGACTACCGTCCGCTATGTCTTTATCACGAGGAACCAAAGAATCATCAAACGGTTGCTTAGCCTTAATCACTTGTGACAACGTAGGCTTAACTTGCAATTCAGCCAACAACCCACCTTCCCGCGTCACACTCAACCTCGCAAACATCTCTCTAAGTTCAACTGCAACCTTACGACTCAACGCATTCGCAACATTGGCATTTATAGGATGATACTCAATTTTCAAGTCGTAATCCTTAAGCAACTCCAACCATCTTCATTGCCTAAGGTTCAAATCCTTTTGAGACGTCAAATATTTCAAATTCTTGTGATCTGTAAATACCACACACTTTTCACCATAAAGGTAGTGTCCCCAAATCTTGAAGGAAAACACTACAGCCGCAAGCTCCAAATCATGAGTTGGATAGTTGCGCTCATGAACCTTCAACAACCTCGACGTATAGGCCACAACCTTTCCATCCTGCATCAGCACACAACCCAAGCCAGCATACGATGCATCACTAGAAACCACAAACTCATTTCCTGACACAGGTTGAATCAACACAGGAGCATGTGTCAAAACCTCATTCAACTTCTCAAAACTTTTCTACAGCTTCTCCGTCCATACGAAAGGAACACTCTTCTGTAGCAACTTTGTCAACGGAGCTGCGATACTAGAAAACCCCTCAACAAAATGGCGATAATAACCAGCCAACCCAAGAAAATTACGCATCTTCGATACGGTCTTAGGTTGTTTCCAATTGAGAATAGCCTCAACTTTCTGTGGATCAACACGAATACCCTCCGCGGATACCACATGTCCAAGAAACATCACCTCCTTGAGCCAAAACTCGCACCTACTCAACTTAGCATACAACTGGTTATCCTTCAGCACATGCAACGCGATCTACAAATTTCAGTCATGCTCCTCCTCGGTACGAGAGTACATGAGTATATCATCGAGAAAAACCACCACAAACTGATCAAGGTACTCATGAAACACTCTATTCATCATGTCCATGAAAGCTGCAGGGGCATTCGTCAAACCAAACGGCATTACCAAGCCTGGCTCTGATACCAACAAATGTAATCCCTTCGACCCATCCTCGACTCTCGACCGAATCGAGTGAGATACATTAGGTTTGCCTCGGCAAACCTGAGAAAGGTTACGAAAATTCGGTCCATTTTTTCTTTTTATCTTGTCTAGATACAAATTATTAATCTTACATGTTCATACGCGCAACATGTGAGATTTTGAATAAAACAAATCACTAAAAGGCAACCAATTGCATCATATTCACTTTGGGGATCAAAATGTAACTAATTCAAATTATACGACCAAAAATGAAATTAAGGTTACCAATCCTCAATTAGTCAGGTTACCTTCTCACATGACAAGAATCGGCTCAAAAATAGCATTAATACTCATTCAATTGAATCACCAACATTCAGGGACTAAAATGGAAGAAAATAGAATTGCGTATCCATGACATTAACTAAAATAACGGCCACACGTATTGATACGCTACCAACCGTATCGATACGGTGCCCTAAACCAACAACCCTTATTTCGGTACATTAGGTACCGTACCGGTATGCCTAACTGAAATTAACAGTTAGTTTAAAAATACCCAGCAACTGTATCGGTACGCCTTATGGGTGTTTCGGTATGCGAGTTTTGAACCAAAAAGGTAATTTCCAGTTGCAATAAACCGTACTGATGCATCGAGCCCATACCAAAACGCCTGTCCTATTTTTGCCTAGTCGTACCAATACGGTCCCCAGCGTATCGGTACATATGGGCATGTAATGTCATTTTTAGCTGGTTGTTCACACAAATCTAGATGCATTTCGGTCCTAGCAACTTGCATACATGCATATAAACATCCAAAAATACATTTAACAACACTTGTACTAAGATTTAACTACCATACAAGCTTAGGCTACCAAAAGGATTAGTCTAGAGGCATGCTCCCTAAAACACTCCACCAAACATACCAATTTGCTCAAATAAACATTTACCAGCACTAGCATCATACCAACATCACTTTAATACCATACTCAACATGTTAAGCTCATCAAAGCATGCCATCCAAGCAAAACCATCTAGATGCATACCTAGGCAACCACATAACATCAACTATAGGTAACGATGCACAACATGCTTAACAACATCAATCAAACTCCGAAATCACAGCATTACACATGCTCAAAGCTAGGGAAAAATAGAATTACATAACTTAAAATCCATGGTGAACACACTGCCTTATTAACCGGAAATGTAAACCGAGTTCATACTCAAAATTGCTTTGTCTCTTGGATCACTACGACTTTGCCTTTGCTGCCCCAAGCCTTAATGCTCTGCATCATTAGGAAAAAAGAGGTCGTAAGCAGACTTGCTTAGTGAGGATGCTCTTAAAACAATAATGCACTATAACCCTTGGAAACTAACACTTGTTTTCAAACCGTGCTTACGACCTAAGCAAGTTCCAATGATTCCAATTCAATACATGCAGATCGACCATATGCAAAACAATATATTCCACATGCTTAAATCCCCAAAGCATTTTATACAAAACCATGCTTAAATCCCAAAGCATTAAATACAAAATCATGCTTAAATCCCAAAGCATTAAATAGAAAATCATGCTTAAATCCCAAAGCATTTAAAAATAAATTCAACATTAGAATTCTCATATATTGGCAATTATATTGACCCTGGATAGTCGACCACTATCCTTGATTAGCCGGCCGCTAATCTTTAGTTAACGAACCGTTAACTTTACACATCGGATACACGGATTTCCCTTAATGACCGACCATCATCAAGACTACACCATGCCGACCGCAAGAGTTAACAACCTTGTTGACCGCAAGTATTACATCAACAAGGGGAACCGACCGCTCAACCCAAGTGATAACAACATAGTCAAAGGAGCCCACCGCTATACCACAAGGACCCTTAACCACGATTGATTTTTGAGCATATTATAGTGCACTTTATCCTATGGCATGCCAACTATATCCGAATATTTTCTCACCTTGTCACATAGCCAATATATCATTTACAAAACCATTTACTCAATGTTTTACAATGCATTACAAAAAATTCCCACATATGCAAATCACATTGCCATAGCAATATCACATTCTCGACCGGAATAGAAACCATTGCTCACTAGCATTTCATATACTTTTAAACCACTGCATATGTACTCAAAATCATGCATTTACAGCAAGTAAAACCAACCATGTTTACGACTAAAACATGAATCACACATGCTCATATCCAAACCGATAATTAAGAGCAAAGGAGGGAAACTTACTTCCAAGCTTAGGTAAGTGTTTCAAACCTTTGAAAGACTTTTAAGACCATTTCACTCACCGATTTCACTTCGCCTTGCTTGCTAACGCGAAACAAGCTCCTGACAAGCCTCAAACCACCTCAAGATGCTATGACTTGATTATCCCTTGTTTTGGCCACACAAAACAAGAGGAAAAATGCATTAAAATGCATCTAACTCTCTGTTTCAAACCAAAGTCCCGCAGCTCTCAAGATGTCCACTCAAAACTCATCTGAAACATACCGAAATCAACCTCAAACACTTCTCAATCTTAACCCAGCCAAAATATAATGATTCAATACATCAAACTTCATCAAATAACATCTAAAAACCCTCTTACAACATCCTTTTACATCCAGCAAAGATTAAACTCCCAAAAGAACCCAAAATCATTAACTAACAACCTAAACAATTAGAGATTCAACCAATTTCGGGATTTCATTGTTAAAAGCAACTTATCGACAATATAATACATCCAAAATAAGATTGAAATCAGTCCTCAACACTGGAAAAACGGATCCAATTCGAAAATCACAAGATTCCATCAAATAAACCTCAATTAAGCAAAATTCCATAATTAATTACTTAAAACTATTAGAAAACCTACGTAAAGAGTCAAGAACTTGGGAATTTCAGTAAAGAACCTTTCATTAGAGGAGAAGAACGAAACTTACCTCCAATGAGTGAGTTTCCCCTTAATTGGATGTTTTCCTTTTGAAAAACAATGAGATTCAATAAGATTTTTGAGAAAACAAGTTAAAGAATCATTTAGCAAATCAAAGAATTAAGAAACAAGATCATTACCTTGAATCTATGATAGGAAAAATAGTGTTTGTCTAAGAGTATTTTGAAAGAAAATATGAGAGAAAGAAAGTTACGTCAAATTGTGATTTGTAAAAATAACTACCTTTTCAACTAAATCCTTTTTAATTCCTTTAATTAAAACTCTTTTAAAAATAATCCTAATTAAGAGAAAACTCAGATTAGACCAAATGGTAAAATATCTCCTTAAAGATTCAAAGTTTTGAAACTGCTAGGCCCAAAACCGGGGCGTTACAAGAAGACATCCCAGGTTGAGAGTGCAAGCTGCAGGCTTAACTCAATAGTCTCCCACAACTCATGGGCATTACTCTGAAGAAGGGAAACAATACAATCGACGTCATCATCCAGGCTCCCCATTATTTGTCTTGGACTCCTCTAAGTTTCTCTTAACCACTAGTCAACCTTGATCAGGTCATCCTTACTCGAACCTTTAAAATTTTTAGGTCAATAATGGTGAAGCCTCTCTATAAGGGCCTTGCAAGGTGTATTAGAAGACCTCGGTATAGCTTGCACAACTTGTAAAAAGCTGAGGTAAGATTATAGAGGTGGTTTTCCCCTCAGCTTTTGGTATCTCCCAGAATGATCATGTTCCCAACATCCGAGACAAAATATTTACCAAAGTCTTTCACTTGAGAGACATGGCTCTCTTCACGACCTTTCTGTTCATGTCCAGCGTCACCAGCCACCAAAATTTTGAAATCACAAGTACACAAGGCAACATCAAGATTCCCAGTCTTGGAAGAATACAACTTAAATTTAAGGGCTTGTATTCACTAGATACCTTACCAAGACTTCTATACCACCTTGAGGTTTTCTAGAACCAGCTAAACCTATTCTCTGATACCATTAAATGTAACACTCTGATCCGGGTCTAGATCCGAATCGCTACATTCGGGTTACCCAAATCGACCCATCAAATTTCCAAATTTCAAACCTTAGAGTTAGCCATTTTAAAACATCAAATCATCTATAATTTCATGTAATTAAATATGCATTAAAAATAAGTTTACAAAATATGAGCTCTAAGTTAAAAATACAGTATATCAAGATAATATTTCAAATAGAGTTTACAGACTCAACCATTGTAAGGTCATATGAATATAATAGCCCAAACTAAATAACAAGTACTATACTCTAAAGCGATGCGGTGCTGGGAAATCTCTTCTACATGAGCAACCTTTAACCTACGAACGAAAACAACCATCCTGAACGCTAAGATTACAAAGATTACAAAGCTTAGTGGTACATTTATACGCTACCACAATTCGTGAATATAGTCTAGAGAGCATAGATAAGGATTCACTATCTATGAGTCATCACTAGCCTACACAAGCTAGAGTTCTTCGATCACCTATCTCAAGGTATCATTAAACCTACAAGAAGTCTTGCATACTCTACAATGCTTCACAAAACTTGAGGTCACTTAGCCCCTTAAGGAAAAATACAACTGTAAGCTACCATACATAGCTCACAAGACCCAACCATACACGAAACCTCATCAGATCATCAAGGCAAAAGCATACAAGGTCAAAACCACAAACTTGGAGTGAGACCCAGAGCCACACAACATTAGAAACATACACTCTAAGCGAGACCTAGGGCCACGTAACATCGGTAATATACGCTCCAAACTCTGTAATACTTGAGTGAGACTCGGGCCACATAGCGTCGAGAACATACACTTTATACTCAGAATCCACCATCGAGTACCTTCGAATGAGACTTGATGCTACACAATGTTAGGAATGTACTTTCAGCATCTCTGGCCATGGTTTTGCAACAATCTCCATGGGTATCCGAATCCCATCAATCAACTAACTCAACTAAACAAATGCCTACCCGGCATACAAGCAACGTGATCCCAAGGATCTCCCTATCGTAGCTACTCATCATCACATCATTTATTTTACATTACCGAGTTGTTAATACATTACGGAGAAGTATATAATTATTCTCATTAATCCACATCATCACTTTAATCAAAGTGACTCGACAAATCAAGTGCCCTCATGGCATACATCATCATTATCAATACCACCACTCTTTGGTTTCTATCATTAATAAATCACCCAAAGCTTACCAAGTTATAACACATTATGCTCATACATGAGGGTTAAATCTCGGTTTCTCAGTTTTACAATTCATTTTTACCACATTAAAAGCCCATTGGACCACCATCCTTGAATTATTAGCCATTCAAACTCAAATTCACATTTTTGGGCATATTGCTAGTGGGTACTTGTGTTGGTCCTTGCATATAGGTATGGTACCCACGGCGTACCGATACCAAAATAGCTCATTGGAATTTTAGTTACCCTTGCGTACCGGTACAGATCGACCCATACAAATACCCCTTTATATGGCATACTAGTATAGGTTAAACACCGTACTGGTACCCGTCTAATAGTTCATCTTCAATAAAATAGTGTTCTTCAACATAGAACAAATAGGGTACCGGTACGGGCTCCCCGTGTACCGGTACTGAAGTGTAAAAATGGCTTATTAGGCTCAGGATATCATCCCCAAAGCCCCCAAATTTCAACCAACAACTCTTTAACTCGATCCTATATCTTATAGAAGTTAATTCAGTGGTTTACTGCCATCTTAACACATGATTAACATCAAATCCGATTTTTAGCATTTTAAAGTCTCATCCACCCAAAATGCACCCAAACAACCATAAACACCAAGTCTAGCAATCCCATTATAAATTCAAGCAAGGCAATTAATATATGATCTTCAAGAAGAGTAGGAGTCAGAGATGTATTGACCTTAGTTAAATATCTCAAATTTAAGCTTACCCACAACTTTCCTCAAGCTTTTTGTAATATCACAAATTTTGGTCAGTGACCAAATTGTAAATTTTGAAAGTTTTAGAGTTAAAATTGTAAATTTTGGAAAATTTTTGGGACTAAAGTGTAAATTTCCCCAATAAATAATTTTATTCAGTATAAGAGTGAATCGTTTCGAAATAAGTACCTTGATATCGGTTTTAAGAATTAAGATACAGTAAAAGGTACTGGATTTGGATCGAATAAAATTGTTAAGCGTGCTTAGGCCAAGGAAATGTTCGGATGGGTGACCTCCGGGAAGGTCCCATAAAAGTGTTTCTGATCGATATTTTGGACTCAGTAAGAGTAGAGAATATTTGTATGGATTATCGATAAAGGATTTCTAAGTGAAAATTTATTCTATAAAGATTTTCGATAATTATCAGAATAATAGACTAAGTTAGGAAAATTCAGTGTAAGTTCTTGGGAAAGGAAATTTTTATGAGATGGTAGTATGGATTTCCTGAATATGGAAATATAGAATTTTCGGAATAAATTTGATAGCTCGGTAAAGGTAAAATTGCAGTAGAGATATTTTATGAATATCGGGATATCGGATCGAACTGAAATTTCAGAGGTTGTTCCATCAGCCATGGAAAAGTCATAAAATAAAATTTATGGAATAGTGGCCGGTTGGAAATGAACTAATTTAGTTGAATTGTAGTGGGATGGCAATTTTGAAACAAACTAGTAAATAAAAGTAAATGGAGGGCAAATTGGTCATTTTGCCCCAATGGCATTTTTGAAATATTTAAAAAGTTACAAGGATAATTTTGGAAGAAGGAAATGGAAGAGTAAATCTTGGCCCTTGATTAATGATAAGATCAATCTCAACCGTTGGATTAAAACGGTATTTTAGTAATTTCACTATTTAAATAAATTTAAAATTCATTTATATTTACCAGTGGCATATTTAGAAGAATTAGAAACAAAATGGTCAAAAAAGATGAATATTTAATCATCTACAATTTCGAAAATGAGGGGAGAAAGAGAGAAATATGGAGAAAATTTTCTAAGCTCGAATCAAGCCTCGAAACTCGATTTTCAGGTAATCTTTTCAACTACAAAGTTGTTATACTCTTCAAGCTCTATCTTTTGATGTCAATAATTCATGGAATACATGCTTGATTGATGAGAATTTTGATGAAAAAGAAATTAGGGTTTATGGACTAAATTGGGGGGTTTGAGATTTTATGATTCTTTGTTGAAATTAAGTTGTTATGATGATAAAATCATGTTTTTTGAGTTGGGATTTGAAACCTACATATTTTAGTTTGTATAAATATGATTAGGTTTTATGGATTCAAATTTGATCTAGGGTTTGTGGTATTGGATAAATGATCTAGAAAGCTTGAATTTGTTATTTGGAAGCAAAACCCTAAATTAAAGGTGTAAGGACCATTTCAGAAATTCTAAAAGTTATAGGACTAATCTGATTTTTATGATTTGAAGTGTATTTATGTTATTATTAATGTTGGAGATGTGAAATTGAAGTTAGAATGCAAAACTGATGTTAAATCGAGTTAGTGACCATTTTGACAAATTGTCAAAGTTAAGTGACCAATTCGGAAATGAGGTTTTAGAGAAGGAATAAATCTGATTTTTAGTTGAAATAATAAAATTCAAGTAGTAATGTTGATTTATGACGAATTTTTAAACTCAATTACAGTGTTGTAATTCGAAACAGACTGGTGCTCTGTTTTCTAATCTTGTCACTTAAAAATTCATATCTTTTGACTCGGAACTCGAAATCAGTTTCCGTTTGTTTGAAACAAAACTAGACGAACAAATCTTTACATCTGTATAACATTCACCTTCTAACCATTTTTGTAGAATTTATGGTGAATTTTCAAACTTACTGCCAAATCCAGTTTTCCTACACAACTTCCATAAATAACTTCAAACTTTATACTAATTTCTCCTTACTTTGCTATTTTTCAATTTAGTCCCCTTACTTGATTCAAACCACTAATGTAACACTTTCTTCATCAAATAATTCTTCAAAAATAGTTCCTTCTAATTTTTCGTTCTTTCCGAAATAGTAACTAAAAGTGTAAAGATAAGGATTCAAGCTTCTTAACTTTACAAATTGGTCCTCAAATCAACATTACTACTTGAATTATATTATTTCAAATAAAAATCATATTTAGTCCTTCTCTAAAACCTCATTTTCAAATTGGTTACTTAATTTTGACAATTTGTCAAAATGGTCACTAACTCGATTTAACATTTGGTTTTGCATTCTAACTTCAATTTCACATCTCCAACATTAACAATAACATAAATAGACTTCAAATCATAAAAATCAGATTAGTCCTCTAACTTTCAGATATTTTGAAATGATCCTTACACCTTTAATTTAGGGTTTTGCTTCCATATAACAAATTCAAGCTTACTAGATCATTTATCCAATATCACAAACCCTAAATCAAATTTGAATCCATAAACCCTAATCATCTTTATACAAACTAAAATATGTAGGTTTTAAATCCCAACTAAAAAACATGATTTTATCATCATAACAACTTAATTTCAACTTAAATTTCAACATAGAATCATAAAATCTCAAAACCCCCAATTTAGTCCATAAACCCTAATTTCTTTCTCATCAAAATTCTCATAAATCAGCCATGTATTCCATGAATTATGGACATCAAAAGATAAATCTGGAAGAGTATAACAACTTTGTAGTTGAAAAGATTACCTGAAAATCGAGTTTCGAGGTTTGAATCGAGCTTAGAAAATTTTTCTCCATATTTCTCTCTTTCTCCCCTAATTTTCGAAATTGTAGATGAATAAATATTCATCTTTTTTGACCATTTTGTTTCTAATTCTTCTAAATATGCCACTTGTAAATATAAATGAATTTTAAATTCATTCAAATAGTGAAATTACTAAAATACCCTTTTAATCTAACGGTTGAGATTGATCTTATCATTAATCAAGGGCCAAGATTCACTCTTCCATTTCCTTCTTCCAAAATTATCCTTGTAACTTTTCAAATATTTCAAAAATGCCATTGGGGCAAAATGACCAGTTTGCCCTCTAACAACTTTTATGTACTAGCTTGTTTCAAAATTGCCATCCCATTACAATTCAACTAAATTAGTTCATTTCCAACCGGCCACCATTCCATAAATATTTTTATGACTTTTCCATAGCTTATGGAACAGCCACTAAAATTTTAGTTCGATCCGATATCCCAATATTCATGAAATATCTCCACTGCAATTTTACCTTTACCGAGCTATCGGATTTATTCTGAAAATTCTATATTTCCATATTCAGGAAATCCATACTACCGTCTCATAAAAATTTCCTTTCCCAAGGACATAGACCGAATTTTCCTAACTCAGTCTATTATTCCTATAATTATCGAAAATCTTAATAGAATAAAATTTCTCTTAACAATCTTTTATCGATAATCAATACGAATATTCTCTACTCTTACTGAGTCCAAAATATCGTTCAGAAACACTTTTATGGGACCTTCCAGGAGGTCACCCATCCTAACATTTCCCTGGCCTAAGCACGCTTAATAATTTTATTCGATCCAAAATCAGTACCTTTTACTGCATCTTAATTCTTAAAACAGATATCAAGGTACTTATTTCGATCCGATTCACTCTTATACTGAATAAAATTACTTATTGGGGCAATTTACACTTTAGTCCCTAAAATTTTCCAAAATTTACACTTTTAACCCCAAAACTTTCAAAATTTACAATTTGGTCACTGACCAAAATTTGGGATATTACAATTCTTACCCCTTAAGAAAATTCATCCTCAAAATTTCAAAACTATACGTGTTTCAAACAATTCCAGATATTGCTCCCTCATTTTCTTCTCAACCTCTCAAGTGGCTTCTTAAATCTTGTAATTATTTTTAGGGCCTTGACCAATGTAATTTTTCTTATTCCTTAATTCTTTAATTCCATAAACTAACATTTCTACTTACTCCTTCGTGATCAAATCTAATTACAACTCAATTTCTTCAGGAGTGATGACACATGAATAATCCAATCAATGCCCCCAAAACATAAGTACATATACTATAAACTTTGCTCTCTTCTGGAGATAAGATCCATTAATTATGCCCTTGGTCCAACTCTTTCACGATTCCTTAAGGTATAATAATTCTGAAACCAAGGTTTTCCCTTTTTGACTTGCGCAAATCATCTTCTCTGAAAGTGGTACTTTTCCTCTTTTTCTCTTCTTTTAGCTTTTAACTACTAAAGATCAACCTTTCATTTACATCTTACTTCTATGTTAGTCATCGGTAACCAAATTATCTTAAAATTGGTCTTAAATTCTCAGATTACTAGCTTTGTTCCCAGCTTTACTAACAATCAGTTCTTATAATTTCTTGTAATTCATGTCTATACTGCAAATCATTTATTAGCAGTCATACTAAAATTTTCCAATCAAAATTATTCCCTTGACATACTGGCTTAACCCACTGATCTCACACTACTTATCATAAACAATACGGGTACCTTATCAGAATTCAGAAATCAATGAAATAATTTTCTTATAAACTATTCTTCAAATCCAATCTCTAACACTTTTCTAGGAAGTTTTCCAAGCTACTTCCTCTATATCAATATCACCTCTTCTAACCTTTCTTAACCTCCAAGATTCGTCAACTGACGAATTCCATCATCGTTTTACTTTCTTTATTCTAGTCTCATTCCATCTTATACTAATGAGCAGTATCAAGTCATACAATCAGCACATTAGTAATATGATATCCTAGGGGCATGTATTTACTGACAAATTTATATGCAAACTCATTTTAGCATCTAGAACCGGCTAAACTTTTGCTCTGATACCAATAAATGTAACACCCTTAACGTATACTCGTAAACCGAATATATATTAAAGATGTTACGGAATTGTTTAAAGAAATCTTAACTTATGAAATCTTTCTTGTAGTTTTTTATTTTATTTTTTTAAATCTATAGCACTATCCTTTGTCTAGTAATTCCTGCAACTAAGACTTTAACTCTCTCTATTATGTATGAAGCCATAGACACTGGCTCATTACCGGGAATTACATCATTGAAACCAATTAATGAAACTATCATTTAATTTAATTTCATGCATCATATTCTACTAACAAATAAATAGTTACGTGCCCACTAGAGATTATCATAAGCTAGAATATCTTACTGATGTTTTGCAGATTGAAGCTTGATCAGCATGCTCAACCCCTCTTCAAATATTGCTCCAACTTAACCTGGGCCACGTAACAGTTTGCCTTACTAAGACTTACTCGATCCTTTCCCTCATAACACCTCGAATCCTCTTTGATTCGTATTTGACTTCGTTTAACCACATGAATATAGATATCATTTGTTAGATTCAAATCTAACAATATTTTAAATATGCTATCAAATCCAATTATTCAAATATATAAAATTTCCAAAACTTTTTCTTCCTTCCTTAGACTGTTCAAAAATTCATTTTGGTCCCCAGTTGACCACTTTGAACTTCAAATAATTCCTCCAAGCTTGCTAACTACCATTAGCTACCAAATGTCTCAATTTCCATTTTCTGGCAGCTTGCACTACCTTCAAAGATTTATTTCTATAAAATAATCTAAAACTCAGAATTCAATTCCGTTTGTTCTGAAAGAAACTAGATTCAATAAGCTTTTCAACCATATAAACTAATAGTCCAGACTCTACTTGTACGATTTATGACGAATTTTCAAAGTCAATTACATTGTTGTAATTAGGAACGGACTGGTGCTCTGTTTTTTGACCTTTTGTCACTTAAAAAGTCATATCTTTTGACTCGGAACTCGAAATCAGTTTTCGTTTGTTGGAAATGAAAAAAGACAAACAAATATTTACATCGGTATAAAATTCACTTTCTAACCATTTTTGTAGAATTTATGGTGAATTTTCAAACTTACTGCCAAATCCAGTTTTCCTACACAACTTCCATAAATAACTTCAAACATTCTACTAATTTCTCCTTACTTTGGTATTTTTCAATTTGGTCCCCTTACTTGATTCAAACCACTAATGTATCACTTTCTTCATCGAATAATTCTTCAAAAATAATTCCTTCTAATTTTTCGTTCTTTCCGAAATAGTCACTAAAAATACAAAGATAAGGATTCAAGCTTATTAACTTTGCAAACTAGTCTTCAAATCAAAATTACTACTTGAATTCTATTATTTCAAATGAAAATCAGATTTAGTCCTTCTCTGAAACCTCATTTCTGAATTGGTCACTTAACTTTGACAATTTGTCAAAATGGTCCCTAACTCGATTTAACATTGGTTTTACATTCTAACTTCAATTTCACATCTCCAACATTAATAATAACATAAATACACTTCAAATCATAAAAAATGAAATTAGTCCTCTAACTTTTAGAATTTCCAAAATGGTCCTTACACCATTAATTTAGGGTTTTACATCCAAATAACAAATTCAAGCTTACTAGATCATTTATCCAATATCACAAACCCTAAAATCAAATTTGAATCCATAAACTATAATAATCTTTATACAAACTAAAATATGTAGGTTTCAAATCCCAACTCAAAAACATGATTTTATCATCATAACAACTTAATTTCAACTTAAATTTCAACATAGAATCATAAAATCTCAAAACCCCCAATTTAGTCCATAAACCCTAATTTCTTTCTCATCGAAATTCTCATCAATCAAGCATGTATTCCATGAATTATTGACATCAAAAGATAGATATTGAAGAGTAGAACAACTTTTTAGAATAAAAGATTACTTGAAAATTGAGTTTCGAGGCTTGAATCGAGCTTAGAAAATTTTACTCTATATTCCTCTCTTTCTCCCCTCATTTTTTGAAATTGTAGATGAATAAATATTCATCTTTTTGACCATTTTGTTTATGATTCTTCTAAATATGCCACTTGTAAATATAAATGAGTTTTAAATTATTTAAATCATGAAATTACTAAAATACCCTTTTAATCCAACGGTTGAGATTGATCTTATCATTAATCAAGGGCCAAGATTTACTCTTCCACTTCCTTCTTCCAAAACTATCCTTGTAACTTTTTAAATATTTCAAAAATGCCATTGGGGCAAAATGACCAATTTGCCCCCCAACATTATCCTTGTATCTTAACATGGGTCATACATTTCTACTAATTTTCCCTTGAACTAATTTGCTCTCCAAAAATAATACCTTGTGATATTGGATAAATGATCTAGTAAGCTTGAATTTGTTATTTGGAAGCAAAACCCTAAATTAAAGGTGTAAGGACCATTTTGGAAATTCTGAAAGTTAGAGGACTAATTTGATTTTTATGATTTGAAGTGTATTTATGTTATTATTAATTTTGGAGATGTGAAATTGAAGTTAGAATGCAAAACCGATGCTAAATCGAGTTAGTGACCATTTTGACAAATTGTCAAAGTTAAGTGTCCAATTCGGAAATGAGGTTTTAGAGAAGGACTAAATCTGATTTTTAGTTGAAATAATAGAATTCAAGTAGTAATGTTGATTTGAGGACTAATTTGCAAAGTTAAGAAGCTTGAATCCTTATCTTTGCATTTTTAGTGACTATTTCGGAGAGAACGAAAAATTAGAAGGAATTATTTTTGAAGAATTATTTGATGAAGAAAGTGATACATTAGTGGGCAAAGTAAGGAGAAATTAGTATAAAGTTTGAAGTTATTTATGGAAGTTGTGTAGGAAAACTGGATTTCGCAGTAAGTGACAAAAGGTCAGAAACAGAGCACCAGTCTGTTCCGAAATACAACACCGTAATTGACTTTGAAAATTTGTCATAAATCGTACAAGTTGAGTCTGGACTATTAGTTTATATGGTTGAAAAGCTTATTGAATCTAGTTTTTTTCAGAACAAACGAAATCAAATTCCAAGTTTTAGATTATTTTATAGAAATAAATCTTTGAAGGTAGTGCAAGCTGCCAGAAAATGGAAATTGAGACATTTGGTATCTAATGGTAGTTAGCAAGCTTGGAAGAATTATTTGAAGTTCAAAGTGGTCAATTGGGGACCAAAATGAATTTTTGGACAGTCTAAGGAAGGAAGAAAAAGTTTTAGAAATTTTATATATTTGATAGCATATTTAAAATATTGTTAGATTTGAATCTAACAAATGGTATTTATATTCATGTGGTTAAACGAAGTCGAATACGAATCAAAGAGGATTCGAGGTGTTATGAGGGAAAGGATCGAGCAAGCCTTAGTGAGGCAAACTGTTACATGGCCCAGGTTAGGTTGGAGCAATATTTGAAAAGGAGTTGAGCATGTTAATGAAGCTTCAATATGCAAAACATCAGTAAGATATTCTAGCTTATGATAATCTCTACTGGGCACATAACTATTGATTTGGTAGTAGAATATGATGCATGAAATTAAATTAAATGATAGTTTCATTAATCAGTTTCAATGATAAAAAAAATTACAAGAAATATTTCATAAGTTAAGATTTCATTAAACGACTCTGTAACGTCTTTAATGCATATTCGGTTTACGAGTATACGTTAAGGGTGTTACACTTTTTCCTTGCATCAAGCTTGGAAAGACTCTTTAAACTCTTTCACATGCCGTACAAATATGAAAATTGAAACAAAGCTTGAACTAACCATCCGGGTAAGCTTAGCTAGAAAAATACACCCTTAAAATCGTGGGAAATCTTTATGGAAAACCCCCAAATCTTAAACCTCTTTAAAACTAATTTTGAAAACCTTACCTTCTTACCTCAATATTATACTTTTCTTGAAGCTCTTGATGGGAAGATTAACTTACTTGAATCTTGGACCTTGGGTGGAGAATTGATTGGTAAAGTTTAGATTTTTAGCTTCTTAAAACAAATTTGAAAATGGAAGCGTTGGCGAGGAAAAAAAGTTGAAAAGGAAAAGGGGCGGTCTTCTTTTTCTTCTCTTCCCGAATGAGAGACAAGGAAATAAAGGGGAGATCTACCCACTTTTCTCCTATGGGTAAATTTGCAACATAAAATCCTCCACTCTCACTCTTGTTACATTTGGGCTAATAACCAAGCCCATGAAGCTCAATTTTCATCTAATAAGGCCTAGACTTGGCCCAATGGGTCTAACAACCCAATTTAACATGATGTTTTGTAATTTGGGTCAACACCCATTCGTTGATTCAGAAATTTTAGTTGTTGCACAAATTCAACTTTTCAATCATAACAAAAAATTACTTTTTTAATCATTTGAAAAAGTAAAATGAGAAATTACTCCCATAAGATGTAAAATTGCAAATTTATTTGCAAGAAAAAAATTCATAATGTTCTAAATTTAATCTATATTCTTGAATGTGCCATTAATATGTTAAACGGTTGACTCATTTACTCATATTTTATTTTGACTAATTGTTTCCTTCCTTTATTTAGAAGTAAATTTTTACTAGATTAGAATCATAAAGAATTCAAATATATATATATATCCTTTTATAGTGTCATATCTTACATGGTACAAATCCAACTTAATTCTTAATGTCAATCACCAACAAATCCAACTTAATTCTTAATGTCAATCACCAACAAATCCAACTTTTTGTCCATAGTCTTTCTCTTAAGTAGTTCCTATTGTACATAAAATCTTGGTAACTATTATCTTATGTGCAACTTGAGTATTCAAAAATTTACACTAGGACTAATCTACTTAAACTTTATTATTTTTGTATGACAATCAATTTCATATTTTTCAGTCTAATACTTGGTTACAATGTGTAACGACCCGAATTTCAGAATTTGAGGGTCAGTTTAACCCGATACAACACCATTGTTAAAGATTTTTGAATGTATGAACCCGATACTTAGTGGGACTGAGACTCATTCAAAGATGCTCGATGAGAGATTTCAAGCATGAGTGTATGAACCTGATGCTTAGTAGAACCGAGCCTCACTTAGAGTGTGTGTACCCGATGATTAGTGGAACCAGGCCTCACTCTAGGTTTGTGTGTATTATACGTATGATTTTTATGTGAGACTTTTTACGTTCTTATTGATTAATATATGTTTAGTTAGCTAGAGGTAGCACCATATTGATATGATGTTATTGCCATGTTGTCATCTTTAGTTGCATGTACTTATTTATGATTTGCATGAAGCATGATTGAGTAGAAGTGTATCCATTGAGCTTCGTTAGCTTAGTGTTCGGAATTGCTATTTGCATTTGCAGGTTAGTAGGTTGACGTGTAATGTCGGAGCACAATCGGAGTAGGACTACATCATCAACTTGTTGTTTGAGTACAATAATAGATTATTAGGCTATATATTTGTAGGACCCTATGTTGTATTTTAACTATTGTTTTTGGATTTTAAATCATGAGTCAAATGCTTTTATTTATGTATTTTAAATAGAGCTCTCATGTAACATTTTAATGGATTTATCTACTTTGAAATATTCAAACTCAATGGATTTTATGAATGAATGTGATTTGGGCTAAATCTAGTTGCAAAACTTTATGGTAACTTATTGGGCTTGAGGCCCAAATGTGACATTCGGGTTGAAGGTGTTACATTTAGTGGTATCAGAGCCTATGTTTAGCCGATTCTATGAAGCTCTAAGGTTGTCTAGATAGTGTTGCATAGGTGTCTAGCGAATACGTTACCCATAAGTCAAATCCGTACTTGTTTAAGCTGAATATTCGATGGTGTAACCTTATTTGTTTGCTTTTGCAAAAAGTAATCATGCCAAGGAGAGCATGAGACCGAGAAGAGAGTTAGGGCTTCCGAGAAGGGAGTTATGATAAGGATTACGTCTCCAGTTTGAAAGAGATGTTAGAGGATGATAAGGGTTGAGCAGCCAATTATTTCTCTCATCTGCACTAGGCCCTTCACCGGAATGTGAGGGTCATACCTAAGCCTTTGGCTACCCTACGCGAGGTGTCGATTGAAAGGGTATGTTGCCATGATGTAAAAGGCTTTCTTGGAAAAGGAAAAGACAATCCAGTTAAGGTGAATTAGTGATTGAGGGGCACTCATTGGATCATA
The DNA here is from genome assembly GCA_019671005.1 of Hibiscus mutabilis. Classification (NCBI taxonomy): domain Eukaryota; kingdom Viridiplantae; phylum Streptophyta; class Magnoliopsida; order Malvales; family Malvaceae; genus Hibiscus; species Hibiscus mutabilis. The sequence continues at coordinate 24,440,464 of CM033723.1, forward strand.
CAATAGATGAGGTTGAAACATGAGGACAAGTTAACATGTGTTCTCTCCTTATTGAAGAAGAACGCTCATGAATGGTGGGAGATCGTATATATGGGTTGGTATCCTAACCAACCTACATGCGATGACTTCTTGGATGAATTTGAGAAGGAGTATGTGGAAAAAGCCCACATTGATAGTTTGGGGGATTGATTCAACCATTTGGTCCAAGGTAATCAATCAGTCTTTGAGTATGAACAAGAATTTCTATAGTTGAGTAGGTATGCGCTTGAGTTGGTCACTATCGAGAAGATGAGGTGCAAAAGGTTTTCAAATTGAGGAAGGAAATTTATACCTACTTGACTGCTGCCCCACCAAGAGTACTTTCAGAATTGACTGCTAGTGTCAAGTCGCTTAAGCAATCCAAGGTTTGACCTATGGCTTGACTAGTGGGAAAGGGAGCTCGAGTGGGAGAACTCAGAACTTCTCAAACAATACTCAATATTATTCCGAGAGGAATAGAAATCATTGGAACCAAGATAGAGGAGCTTCAAACCGAAACTTGAGATTAGACCATAGGTCAGAGTCAGCTTGTTGTAGGAGGCCTTTATCTTCATCCATGATGAGCTCGAAGGGCTCACAGAAGAGTGCGAGTGCACCAATTTATGATTAGCGTGGACGTAAGCACAGAGGCAAGTGTTAGGGGAGTAATCACTAGTTTTGTCTGGGCCTTATTTTGTTTCATTTCTATTTCACAAACTTGGGCTTTTGTTTTTATCAATACTAATCTATATAACATTTTATATTTATTATATTATTGGTAGGGTTATTATTGTTTTTTTATTATGGTTATATGTTATATATATAATAAAAAATAAAAGAAAAACAAAAAAGCAAAACATAAATGGCATCATTTATTATATTATTTATTATCATTTTTAAGTTATTATTATTATATTATTACTACTATGTTTATATTATATTATTATTATTATTAAACAAAAACAAACAGATAATACATATAAAATATAACAAAACCCAAAGTTTATTTTATAATAAAGTCCACTTACATATCCAAAAAACCCAAAAATGTTACATGCAAGGATCGATAAGGCCCACGAATAATTAAAACCAAAAATCTAATATGATGGCAGAACCCTAACTGCCCCTCTGTCTCTTGCACAACCTATTCCCTTGCCCCAGATGAAAGGAAACAGAGCCCCCTCATTTGCCCCGATCCGCGCATGCAGTCTACCGTCGGCACTTCAGCTCACCCCACACGCCAACACTCGGCTCTTCAACTCATGCCACATGCCAACGCACAGCTCTTTGGCTCTCCAGCAGCCCTCTCCACAAGCCCACTCAGCTTCTATGTTGGCGTACAATAGCCCTACTGGTTCCCTCCTCCGGTAGTGTCACCCATGCAAAAGGAAAAAAACAAACACATGTCGGGAACAAGCCAAAAAAAGAAGCAAACTTAGAAAGTTTCAACCACAAACATAGATTTTAGAGCCGATAACAACAGGAGCCGCACATGAATTCGGCCAAAAACTCTCAGACCAATTTTGTTTTTCTTTTATTTTTATGTAATATCATTCGGGCATATAAATGAAACCCAACAACATGTAAACCCGACGAGGGAAAATTAAGGATTTTTCTAGAAATAAAAAAAGAGCATTTCAAGGTATTATATTCATTTTCCAGTGCATGCATGCTAAAAATGAGGGGAAGTAGGTTAGGGTTGTTAGCGTTTTACCTCTCGGTCGGTCTATCGCCCTTCGTCCGATGATAAACTTCACACCCTTCAAGGATGAATAAAGTGAATTGGCTAAAGAGGAGAAAGGTTTTTTTAAAGGGGGTCTCGGCTTTTAAGAATCCAAGGAAAAGAGAGATTTTGGTTACAATTTTTTTCTCAGATCTAATTTCTAGAATGAAAAAGAGGGTTTTTGGTGGTGGTTTCGGGGTTCTCTGGCACCGCGAGATAGTCAAAGATGTTGGATGACAACCAGTGTGGTGGCTAGTCGTCAGATTCTAGAAAAGGGGTGAGTTCTTAAAGAACTCAAGAACCCTTGAAGAACATATTAGAGAGTTTTGGGGAAAGGATTTTGATCCAGTTTTGGAAATGAAAACAAAATGAAAGCTGTTTTTGATTTTTGGTATTTAGACCAAGCTTTAAAAGTGGTTTTATCACGGCTTAAATCCCTTTGCATCTTTAAAATCATTCTACAAACCCTCCCGCATTTTGAAATCACTTAACTGGTCCTTCTCTTTTTCGTTTCCTTTGCAATTTCGTCCTGATTTTAGACCTGAATCAGCTTTTAAAATGGACTTATAGCCCTTTGATCCTTTCGTGCTTTGGAAAATACCCCTTAGGCCCTTTCGTCTTTTTAGATCACACCCCAGGTCCCTACAACTTTCATCTGGTTTTCAATCGAGTCATACTTTTTTGATTTAAGTGGTTTGCAAAAAGGGTTAATGCCCATTCGGTCCTCAAAATCCATTTTGTCTTTTAATTTGGTCTTAAATCTAGTGGTAAAATCTCTTTTATCCCCTCTGTTTTTGTTTTGCTTTATTTTGGTCCTTCATGTATATTTACTTTTATGCCGTGTTGTTTAGTGATTTTTTCAGTCCCCTTTTTTCTTGTTTAGTGTTCATATATTTACTAGATTTAAAATTCTTGTTTTATTTATGGTTATGATTCAATTGTGGTTTGTTTAGTTCGTTTTTGGTAGTAAGCCTTTTTGGTCTAGTTTTAGAGTCTAAAAATTTAATTTAGCTAATTTAAATTATGCCCTTGGTTTATTAGGGCGTATGTTTAAATTAAGTAAATTAAATTTAGGTTTAGATTAGTAGGAGCCTTTAGTTAGATTTAGGGTTCGAATTAATTTAAATTTGTCATTGGCTCATTGGTATAAATATTAAATTTATTAAATTAATTTGACATCTCTTAATTATTTTAGGATAAAATTGGCGTTGGATTTAGGTCGACACTTAATTAAAATAATATTTATAAATTCGATCCGTTTTAAATATCATCCTTGGCTTAATGGGATGTTAGTTTAAAATTAATCTAATTAATTGTTTTGATTCAAGATAATTCATAAAATATTGGGTTTTTTTTCTAGATTTTAGGATTTAATTAATTTAGGGTTAATATTAGACTAACCTAGTTAATAGTTAGATCACTAATCAACTTTTCCATAACTTGAGCCTTTTAGGTTAGGGCTTTAGTGGGCCGAGGGTTTTTACTTCATGATTTTCATTGTCATGCATTTTAATTATCATTTATTTGACTTTAATATTTTTAATTAAACATGTTACTAATATATTGGCCTAAATCCTTAAAAGGAGGTATTTATTAATTCTGATATTTGCGTCATAACAATCATGGCTCAATGGATGTTGACCAAATATTCGAATTAATTCTCACTCTGTGAAGGTAAACTTTAAAATAAAATTCGATAAGTCATAACATCATATTTAACTGTTTGCATCGTGCATAAAGGTGATGTACTTGATTCGAACCGTAAATTCACACGACAGTCAGTCTTATTCGATGTCGATTTAATTTACAGTATGATGTACAGTCGCCCTTATTAATTAAACATTTAAATTAATTCAAGCCCAACAATTTGACAAAAGCCCATTTAATTAAAGCACATATCCTATTAAGACCATTAAATTAAATTTTATTCGAATTTCAATGATTTCTATCAATTAAAAGTAACGTATGTTTTGGAATCGATTTCTGGGCGTGACGGGGGTGCTAATCCTTCCCCACATATAACCAACTCCTGAACCCATTTTCAAATGAATCTCTAGTTTTACGGTGTCCGGAGGTGACTCCAAACCTCATTTTATTTTCAAGATATCTCATTCCTTCATTTCAACAAAACAAGTTTTTTAAAATCAAAATCCCCAATTTTCAAAAATTTTCCAAAAATGACAAAAAATTTAAAAAACAAAAAAATGCTTTCCCTTCTAGCGTACTCGATTCGAACATTTAAAATTTTCAAACCATCAAAGGAGGAAGAACGCTACAGCTGGCGACTCTGCTGGGGACCGTTTTGTTTTCACAAAAAAAGAAAGTTAAGACAAAAAAAACATTTGTTGCTTTTGTCGATGGAAATTTTGAAATTTAAGTTGACTTTCATTAATTTGGCATATCTTGAAGATGTGGCTTTAATTACACGAGCTTTGATAATTGAGGGTTTTGCATTAATTTCTCATTAAATTTCTAAAGAATTACCAACATGTGTTGCATCATGATCATCAAGCTCTATACCTATCTATGTCCCTTAAGTGGGAGTGAAATGCCACATACCCACATGAGTAGCCCTCCACGGGTCGGTAATTCACTTTCGAAATCCATGCCTTTTAACATGTGAGCAGCCCTCCACGTCATTAGGTCGTGCTTTCCCTCGAACCGAATCCAATTCACAAGCTTATAATGGGCTAGAATTTGGAGTTGTTGTTACCTTAGTAGGTAATAGGATAGGTTCGAGTACCCCCTTTTTAGAACCAGACCCAAATGTGTGAACTTAAAAAGCCTACCACGATTAGAGCCATGCGGGTAACCATAGAGAACTAGAATTCATGTTGCTAGGCCGTTTTGGTTTGTATTTATCCAATTCTTTATTGATTTATTTGTATATTTTTTTAAACCTTTTCACTCAATTATTTTTGTACATATTCATTTGAAGTGTTAATTCAAGAACAATTCAAAATTGAAGGCTTTTGTAATGGAAGAAAGAGTCCATAACATCAAGAAAGAGTCCTGAGGCCCGAAACCAATCAAGAAGTTGAACAAGGGCTAATCTAGATGAACATTATATGGTAGTCCTTCTTCTCGTTGTAATGGGACTCAATATTCATTATGAAAAGTTGTCTAACGAGAACGTTTGTCGATCAACATTTTTACATTCATTTGTGCGTTTTCAATTCTTTAAGCTCAGTCACTTATTGTTGTTGATTCACATACATTGCATTCATTCATAAGAAAGTCAAATTAATTGTGGAAAATATCGTGGCAGTCAGTTTAAGCTGCCACATTCCACACTCGTACAGCACACGCTCTCAATCAAGAGTCATGGAAGATAGATTGGCTAACATTGAAAAGTCACAAAGGGACATCGAGGAACTCTTGAATAGTATCGAATCAAGGATTGAAAGGTCTCAAGAAGAGATCATATCTCGCGTCACTGCTTTGCTAGAAAAGAGGGATGTTGGAAAATCCCTTATTATCGATGAACGTTCCAATATGGAGGACCTAGGTGGAAACACATCTTAGACGAAGGCTCAACTGAAAGAATCGATAGTATCCACATAGCCGGGGCATCTGCTAACGACCCAATCAACGTGGGGCATAGTTTTAAGAATGAAGTTGATACGAATATCCCAGACTTGAATCTGATGAATGAGATAGAGACACGACTAAAACGGGAGTTTGAAAAGAAGTTTAAAGAACAACACCTTCAAATGGAAGAGAAAGTCAGCTCGATGCAAGTGACTGATGACTACGGAATTGAAGCCTATGAGTTGAGCTTGGTATCTAATTTGGTAATCTCGTCCAAATTTAAAGTGCCAAATTTCGAGAAGTATGATTGGACTACTTGTCCTTGAACCCACTTGACTATGTATTGTCGTAAGATAGCGGCACACTTGAAGAATGAAAAGCTTCTTATTTATTACTTTCGTGATAGCTTGACCAGGGCAGCTACCCGTTGGTACGCTCAGCTAAGCCGAACAAATGTGAAGTCATGGAAGGATCAATCAAGAATCTTAATCGAGCAATACAAGCATGTGAAAGACATGGTCCCAAATAGAACTTTTCTTCAGGGTTTGTCTTAGGGGAAAAATGAGAATGTCAGACAGTATGCCCAAAGATGGAGAGACATCGCGATACAAGTTCAGTCGCCGATCATAGAGAGTGAAATCACCCATTTGTTCGTATACACGCTGCAAGGTCCACTCTATAAGAAAATGATCAGCAACATATCCTTGGGATTCGTCAAATTTGTGAGCACGACAGAATCCATTAAGCAGCTTTCAATAGCAGCAAGCTCAAAACTGGGTAAAATTTACAAAAGTACCCGAAGAAAAGAGACAATAAGGTGAGCAATATGAGTACTCATCGCCCGAGTAATGTCATGATCACGCCAAAGCCGATGACAACAAGTTCGCAAGGACCCTATCAAAGGAAGCCTAGAAAGGAAGTGATTTTACTCTTTTACCCATAACTTATAGTGAGTTATACCCCAAGCTTTTCAAGGTAGACTTGGTTCTCCCTTATCAGTTTACTCCAATTCAGCCTCCTTATCCATCATGGTTTGACCCCAAGGCTAAGTGTGACTATCATGCGGGAATCCCCGTGCACAATATCAACAATTGCAAAGCATTTAAGAGGGTGGTTCAGAACCTGATCAATACTGGAGTTCTTCAGCTTGACACACTAGATGTGGCAACCAATCCTTTGCCTAATCACGGTGGCCACTAAATGGTCATTTTCTTCCGAGAAGTTGAGGGATCAAGGAGTCATGATTGGCCCCGAGTTTCTAAAAGCTTTAGATGCATCTTACCTTTGTCTTTTTCTTTGATGTCAGTTTGCATGAATGTCCTAGCATTTTCTATTTTCCTTTTGCTATTTTAAATCAACCTTGCTACTTTTGGCCCGGAAGTAGAAATGATCTTTTGTAAGGGTCACTTGTTATGTTTGCAAATTTCTTATTTCAAAGAAAAGAATGCATTTTGTTAAATCATGAGTATATATGTATATCATTTCTTAACTTTGAAGGCCCTTGGATATGAAATGCCTGTTGTGACATTGATTTGAATACAAAGATCAATCTAATGTTGTGACCAAGATGAATTATGATTTCTTGCTCAGCCTGTTTCGGTCGATAAAGTGCGAGAAGCAAGACTACTACTCCTTCGATAATGTTCTATGATAAGAAAATCTCTTAATCTGACTGATGGAGCTGCTTAAATTCGAGAATTCCTTTAACACTTGAAAAAAGAAAAAAGAAAAAATATGTCTTGATGGAGCTGTGAGAAAGAATAAATCTAATAAGGAACAAGATTCCACTTGTTCAATACCCTAGCATCAGAGATAAATCTTTAAAATCAATGAACAATTGAATAAGTCTCGGAACATCATAATGGAGCTGTGGGGGGAAGAACATATATAATAAGGAACTAGATTCCACCTATTTGGTACCCTAGAATCAGAGATGAATCTTTGAAGACACTGGAACAACCATATTTGTAATTAATTTTCAATTTACGTTTACACCCTGAATTCTCAAAGGGATAAGTATAAGAGGAGAAAAACGTTGAGAACTAGAAGGAGTAGTTTTCAAACGGATCAAGCAAGTACCATAATCATAAGGATGAACTGAGCCATTTGAGAAAGATATCACAAATATCACCACAACATTCAAAGGCAAACCATTGACACCGGGGGTTGAATCTAAGACACTCTCGCATTTGATATCCAAGGAATCCTATTTTTTCAAATTTTGGGTTTTCAAGTCCTGTATATTAATTTAATTTAAAAATTCATGATTCATTAAAGTATCAGTTAGCAAATTAAACCTTTTTGAATAAACAAAAAGATTCTTTTATTTGAAAATTGATTTCAATGTGCAAGGTTTTTGATGCAAATGATCATCTTAGGTTGTCAAAGAATGATAAAACCCAATCATGAAGGGGCAATGTTAGGCTTGAGGTAATGAGGCCTCCCTCGAAGAAGGTGGGGCAACTTTGTCCTCAAGATAATAAGAAATTTAAAACTTGAGATTCTGAGTCAAAATGGACAATAGAAGACTATTTGAGCCAGTTTTGATGAAGAAGTTGAAGTTTTGCTAACATCGAGAGAGCAAGAGTAAGCAACAAAATTTTTGGGGTAAAAATTTATTGGGGATGAAGGTGACAAATCAATCGAGATCCCTCCGAGATACAAATTAACCAATTGAGCAAAGTTCAAGAAGAACAATCTAGAGTGGTAGCTCTGAAGATGCACTTTGAAAGGTTGACCCTGAGTGTGAGATGAGGTGTTCTAGCTGCTTTGGAGCCCCAATAAATAAACAAGACTAAGTTTTTTTCAGTAAATTTCCTTGAAGAACAAGGCTCATTCAAGTGGTCCTCAATTGGCATTCATTTCATGCATCATATAGTAAGACATCCCTAGGTTATGGGGCACGCTAACATATGAATCAAATCATTATATCTTTTTGACAGGTATTCAGAGATTCACAAAGATCTTAATCTACAACTTTGCGATGGAAGAATTAGATTCTAGCAAGATCTCAATTCATACTTTCGTGAACCCAAGCAAAGATTTCGATCCATGACTTCGTGAAAAGTGGATCACAATAAAGAATCAAGAGTTTCTAATAAGAAGAACTCACCCAACAAAGATTTTGAATTGTGTGGAAGGGTCAGATCACAGCCAAGTTAAGGGTTTTCATCGAGAAGAACCCCTCAAACAAAATTTTGTACGTTATTTCAGATTTCTACCAAAGCCTACAGTGCTTGGTTTCATCTCTGAGCTGTCAACCTTCAGTGTTAGAAGTTTGATCTATCAATGGCCTCCAGTGCTTGAACTTCATTTTCTAGCCATTAGTAAGACCTCCAGTGCATGATGAGTTAGGTTGCCCACAAATCCTTCATTGTTGGACTTTCTTGTTAACCATCAGTAAGACCTCTAGTGCATGATAATCCCAACCATTAGTAAGACCTTCAGTGCATGACTTTAATTTTTCAGCCATCAATAAGACCTCTAGTACATGGTGAGCCGGACTGTCAGTAAACCCTTCAGTGTTTGACTTCATTTTTTAGCCATCAGTAAGACCTCCAGTGCATGATGAGCTAGTTTTTCCTCAAATCCTTTAGTGATGGACTTTCTTGTCTGATCGTCAGTAAGACCTCCAATGCATGGTGAGCCAGACCGTCTGTAAATCTTTTAGTGTATGACTCTAATTCTCTAAGCCATCAATAAGACCTTCAGTTCATGATGATTTAGGTTACCCGTTAAGCCTTCAGTGCTCAATCTTTAATCATCCAGATCCTTAGTAATACCTTCAGTGTTTGGTGATTCAAACCGTTGGTGAGACTGTCAGTACAAGTCATCAGTAAGACCTTTAGTATGTGGTGATTTGAGTTGTCAGCAAAGCCTCCATTACCTGACTATTAATCTCTCAAACCGTCAATAAAACCTTCAGTGCATGATGATTCGAGCTCCAAACAGGGAAGTGGGACAAAATTAGTGACTCTAGTGTTTGCTCTATCCTTATTAACACAAGAATGAGCAAAGAGGGGCAGTTGTAATCAATAATTTTGTTTGGGGCCTTATTTTGTTTCATTTCCATTTCTCAAACTTCGGCTTTTGTTTTTATCAATACTAATCTATATAAAATTGTATATTTATTATATTATTGGTAGTGTTATTATTATTTTTATCATGGTTATATGTTATATATATAAAATAAAAAAATCGAAACAAAAATGGAATCATTTATTATATTATTTTTTATCATTTTTTAGTTATCATTATTATTATATTATTACTATGTTTATATTATATTATATTATTTGTTACAATTATTATTATTATATTATAATACTATTATATTATCATCATCATTATTATTATTATTAAACAAAAACAAACAAATAATAAATATAATATAATAAAGCCCAGAGTTTATTTATAATAAAATCCACTTACATATCCAAAAAACTCAAAAATACTATATGCAAGGCCCAATAAGAACCAAAAATAATTAAAACCCTAAATATAATATGATGGCAGAACCCTAACTGCCCCTCTGTCACTTGCACAACCTATTTTCTACCGTCAAATTTGTTCCAGATCTGACGATACAGATGAAAGGAGACAGAGCCACCTCACCTGCCCCGATCCGAGCGTTCAGCCCACCGCCGGTTCTTCAGCTCGCGCCACGCGCTAACGCCCGGCTCTTCAGCTTGCACCATACGCTAACACGCGGCTCTTCGGCTCTCCAGTAGCCCTCTTCACGAGCCCACTCAACTTCCACGTTGGTGTACGACATCCCCACTGGTTCCCTCCTTCGGCAGTGTCGCACATGCAACAGAAAAAAAACAAACACATGTCAGGAACAAGCCAAAAATAAAAAGCAAACTCAGAAAGTTTCAACCACAAACACATATTTCAGAGCTGACAACAACAGGAGCCACACATGAATCCGACCAAAAACTCTCAGACCAATTTCATTTTTCTTTTATTTTCATTTAATATCATTCGAGTATATAAATGAAACCCAACAACATGTAAACCCAACGAGGGAAAATTAAGGATTTTTCCAGAAATATAAAAAAGCATTTCAAGGTATTATATTCATTTTCCAGTGCATGCATGCTAAAATGGGGGAAAGTAGGTTAGGGTTGTTAGCGTTTTACCTCCTGCCCGGTTTACCTCCCTTCGTCTGATGATAAACTTCACGCCCTTCAAGACTGAATAAAGTGAATCGGCTAAAGGGGAGAAAGGTTTTTTTAAAGGGGGTCTCGACTTCTAAAAATCCAAGGAAAAAGGAGATTTTGGTTACGATTTTTACCATAGATCTGGTTTCTATAACAAAAAGAGGGTTTTTGTGGTGGTTTCGGAGTTCCCTGGCGCAGGCGATCGACGGTCAGAGATGTTAGACGGTGGTCGGTGCGGTGACTAGTCGTCGAATTCTGGAAAAAGAGGTGAGTTTTTAAAGAACTCAATAACCCTTGAAGAACATGTCAGAGAGTTTTGGGGAAAGGATTTTGATCCAGTTTTGGAAATAAAAAAATGAAAGCTATTTTTGTTTTTTGGTATTTATACCAAGCTTTAAAAGAGGTTTTATCAAGGCTTAAATCCCTCCATGTCTTTAAAATCATTCCGCAAACCTTCCCGCGTTTTGAAATCACTTAATTGGTCCTTCTCTTTTTCGTTTCCTTTGCAATTTCGTCCTAATTTTAGGCTTGAATCAGCTTTTAAAATGGATTTATAACCCTTTGATCCATTCATGTTTTGGAAAATACCCCTTAGGACCTTTCGTCTTTTTAGATCACACCCTAGGTCCCTACAACTTTCACTCGGTTTTCAATCGAGTCCCATTTTTTTGATTTAAGTGGTTTGCAAAAGGGGTCAATGCCCTTTCAGTCCTCAAAATCCATTTTGTCTTTCAATTTGGTCTTAAATCCAGTGGTAAAATCTCTCTTAGCCCTTCTATTTTTGTTTTGCTTTATTTTGGTCCTTCATGCATGTTTACTTTTATGCCTTGTTCTTAAGTGCTTTTTTTAGTCTTTTTTTCTTGTTTAATGTTCATATATTTACTAGATTTAAAATGCTTGTTTTATTTATGGTTATGATTCGATTGTGGTTTGTTTAGTTTGTTTTTGGTAGTAAGCCTTTTAGGTCTAGTTTTAGGGTCTAAAAATTTAATTTAGCTAATTTAAATTACGCCCTTGGCTTATTAGGGCGTATGGTTAAATTAAGTAAATTAAATTTAGGTTTAGATTAGTAGGAGCCTTTAGTTAGATTTAGGGCTAGAATTAATTTAATTAATTTAAATTTTCATTCGCTCATTGGTATAAATATTAAATTTATTAAATTAATTTGACATCTGTTAATTATTTTAGGATAAAATTGGCATTGGATTTAGGTGGACACTTAATTAAAATCATAATTATTAATTCGATTCGTTTTAAATACCATCCTTGGCTTAATGGGATGTTAGTTTAAAATTAATCTAATTAATTGTTTTGATTCAAGATAAATCCATAAAATATTGGGATTTTCTAGATTTTAGGATTTAATTAATTTAGGGTTAATATTAGACGAACCTAATTAATAATTAGATCACTAATCAACTTTCCATAATTTGAGCCTTTTAGGTTAGGGGTTTTGTGGGCCTAGGGTTTTTACTTCATGCTTTTCCTGTCATGCATTTTAACTGTCATTCATTTGACTTTAATATTTTAATTAAACATGTTACTAATTAATTGGCCTAAATCCTAAAAATGAGGTATTTATTAATTCCTATATCTATGCCATAACAGTCATGGCTCAATGGATGTTGACCAAATATTCGAATTAATTCTCACCGTCTAAAGATAAACTTTAAAATAAAATTTGATAAGTCATAACATCATTTAACTATTTGCATTATGCACAAAGGTGATGTACTTGATTCAAACCGTAAATTAACACGACAGTCGGTCTTATTCGATGTCAATTTAATTTACAGTCTGATGTACAGTCACCCTTATTAATTAAACGTTTAAATTAATTCAAGCCCCCACCAATTTGACAAAAGCTCGTTTAATTAAAGCACGAATCCAATTAAGACCATTAATTTAAATTTAATTCGAATTTCTATGATTTCCATCAATTAAAAGCAACGTATATTTTGGTACCGATTTTTGGGCATGAAGGGGGTGCTAATCTTTCCCAACACATAACCAACTCCCGAACTCATTTTAAAATGAATCTCTAGTTTTACGGTGTCCAGACTACCTTAGTGGTCTGTGGAGACTCCAAGCCTCATTTTATTTTCAAGATATCCCATCCCTTCATTTAAAAAAAAACATGTTTTTTAAAATCAAAATCCCTAATTGTCAAAGAATTTCTGAAAATGACAAAAATTTTAAAATGCAACAAAAACAAAAAATGTTTTTCCTTGTAGCGTACTCGATTTGAACGTTTAAATTGTTCAAAGCCGCGAAGGAGGAAGGTCGCTATAGGGGGACATCTAGAGTTTGCTATGGTTATGGGTCACCGGACTATTGTATAAGGGACTGTCCGACAACTACTGCCACTGCCCTAGTTCTGAATCATAGGACCTTTTATCCAGCGTAGAAGGGCTAGGGCTTTGTTAGAGGAGGAGGAAGCCATATATTCGAACATTAGAGTGGGGGTATGATCCAGTCTACTGCTCGGGCATCAGTGAGGTAGTATGCAGTCAAGGCTCAGAAGGACTGTGAGCCTACTGATGTTATCTCAGGTACGTTTACCTTGTTTTTAGTTTCTATAATTGCCCTTGTGGATTCAGGGTCTACTCATTCCTACATCCGTAGTGGAATATCTCAGCAATGGGGTATTCCTGTCGAAGTTCTTGAGATAGAAGTTTGTGTGACTAGTCATTTGGGGTATGATGTGTTAGTAGATAAGGCTTATCAGACGTGTTCGATTGAGGTCCAAGGTTCAATATTTCTGGATGATCTGAAGGTGTTATCGTTCCAAAAGTTTAATGCCATGTTGGGGATGGATTGGTTTTTTGAGCATGGCGTGTGTTTGGGTTGTAGAGCGAAAAGCCTTAAGCTTAATGGTTTGGATGGGGCCAAGTTCGTAGTGATGGGTGAGAGGAATCCTTGCCATTCCAATGTAGTGTCAGCTTTAGCAGCACAAAGGATGATCCAATAGGTTGTGAGACCTTTTTAGATTGCGCAGTTGATTCAAGGATTGAGAGCCAGATGCTCGAGAACCTTCAGACCGCTAGAGAGTTTGCCAATGTGTTTTCAGAAGAGTTGCCCGAACTACTGCCAGATCGTGAGCTAGAGTTTTGGATAGATGTGATGCTTGGCATGGCACTAGTGTTTATTGCACCGTATCGTTTGGCACCAACATAATTGAGAGAGCTAATGAATCAGATTCAAGAGTTGTTGGAAAGAGGTTTTATCTGACAGAGCATCTCACTTTAGGGTGCACCAGTCTTGTTCATCAAGAATAAAGATGGGTTGATGAGGATTTGCATTGACTATCGTCAGCTCAATAAGGTAATGGTGAAGAATTGTTATCCCCTACCAAGAATAGATGACTTGTTTGACCAGTTGAGAGGTGTCTGTGTGTTCTCAGAGATTGACTTGAGGTCAAGTTACTACCAATTAAAGGTAGTAGAAGATGATGTTTAGAAAACTACTTTCAGGACGTGGTATGGTCATTACGCGTTCTTGTTAATGCCTTTTAGGCTTACCAACACACCTGGGGCTTTTATTGACCTGATGAACTGGATCTTTCAGCCCTACCTAGATCATTTTGTAGTGGTCTTCATAGATGATATTTTTGTTTATTCGAGCTCAGAGGTGGAGCATGACTATTATCTTTGTGTTGTTCTTCAGACCTTGAGGGAAAGATAGCTTTTTGCTAAGTTTAATAAATGTGAGTTTTGACTCTCTGAGGTGGCATTTTTGGGTCATATTGTTGTAACAGATAGGATCCGAGTTGATTCGCAAAAGATTTAAGCAGTGCTAGAGTGGAAACCACCTAGGAATATCACGGAAGTTCATAGTTTCCTCGAACTTGCCAAATATTACTGTCGTTTCAACAAAGGTTTTTCTATCATAGCTGCCCCTATAACCAAGTTGTTACAAAAATAAGTTTCGTTTAAGTGGAATGAGAAAAGACATCAAAGCTTTGAGCAGTTGAAAACTTATCTTATAGAATGTAATACCCCTAAATATGGCCTAGAATAATGATGTCATTCATATCTAAATAAAATGGTTTGATCTTTTAAATCTAGTTTTAATCAAGACGAATATGACTAGATTGAAAGAAGGATTATTTGGGCGCCGAATTTTGTAATGTACCAAATTGCAAAATATGAAAATTTTAAGAGTTGCATGCTAAAGAGAATTTGTTTCATGGTCCATACATGTCAATTAAGAAATTTCACATGTGGGGAAAGAAGAAGGGAATCAGCTAAGTGTTGAAAGGATGTATTATCTTCTTCTTTCTCCCTAAAAGAGTCGAATCATGCTTGAATAAGGGAGAGAGAGAGAGTTTGAGAGTGTTAGCAAAGTTTTTGTGATCTTTATTTTGGGCAAGAATTTGGTGAAATCTTTCGAATAGCAATTTGTAGGAGGTAAGAACTTACCTTTCACATATTTAGAAGGATGTTATAACTTGAAAATAGAAGTATTTTGTTATTATGATCTTTGATTGATTAGGTTGTTAGAAGTAATTTTGATGCCATGAATTATTATAGGTTAATCGAAAGCATGCATGCTAAACCCTCATGTTTGGTGAAATTGTTGCATAGTTAAAGTGCCGAGCTTGTATGAAAATGAGTTTTATTGTGGTTGAAATTGATTTAATGTTTGAATGGATCATTTTGAATTAGTGTTTGAATTGAATGTAGTTATAATTGATTGTTAAGCTTCTAGTTAAGGATTGTTTCGAATGATCAAATTGATAAACAAGTGTAGAATGCCCTATTATGAGTATAGGTGAATAAACATGAAAATTGGACTACTTAAAATAGATATAGAGGTGTAAGAGACCACTTTTAATGTGCTTATGAAAATACTTTCAAAATGGGACAGAATTGAGTAGGTATGAAATGTATTTAGGGACTGTTCTGAATGTGAACAGCTATGTTAAGGACTATTTTTGAACAGGTGTAAATTTAATGGGCTGTTTTGAAAGATTTAAGGGCTGCTAATGAATTAATTATACGTTTTGGTATTGTTTTATACATAAGATGGTGGTTTTGATTAAGTTGGAAAACTGTTTTGGTAAACTAGAGTATAAAGGAGCTGTTTTATAAAGTTTTGGATTGTTTTGGTTTGATTGTAATTACATGGATATATTTGAATGAAGTTGTGTGTATATGAATGTAAGGTGGACTATTTTAACATAAAAAAACAAGTATATAGGTGTCTTAAATTGTTTAGTATATGTTTTGGGATGTTTGTGTATATCTAGGTATGCCCAAGTATCTTGAATTGTTGTAAGTATGTATGAATGAACTTCAGGAGTGTTTTGTACATACTTGTGTGTGTACATGAATTTTGAATGGCTTGGTACCTATATAGTTGTTTAGGGGACTATTTTTGCATCCATATATATGTGTAAGTAGCATTATAATGCATATGCATTGTTTTATGATTAGACCAACAATTAGTAGAGGAAGCAAGGTCCAAAGCGGGTAAAGCTATAGAGGGACAATTTAGAATAGTGATTCAGGACCAAATCTAGCTCAGATATACAGTGAGTGTAGTTTAAAGTCTCGGGATAGGTTAAAAGCCTTTTCGAGCACATTATCAATTTAAGTTAAGTTATTTTATACCTGAGTTAAACAATGCTTAAGCTAAGCTTGGATTTAAGGTATGTAATTACATGCTATAGTAATCTATGCTATGCAAATTAATTGATATTAAGTTACGTTTGATTTGAGGATTGATATCATGATAGTAAATATGCACATGACTTGACCTATTGGTTTAATGATCTTAAAACTATGATCAAGAAGGAATTTATATGTGTATACATGTGCTTATAAGCTATGCACTATGAAATGTTATCTGATATTCTTATAAGGAGCAATGCTCATCCGTTTATGCTATGATGAAAGTATAAAATGTTACCTGAGTACATGATCAGGGAACTAAGCCTAATTTGGATTTTGATAAGATAAGAATGTGTGAAAAGCCTTGGTCTCAAGTCGGTTTTAGGTATAAGTGGCATGCCATAAAGTCCATAGAGCTCATGTTTTTGGGAGGACAACGGTCCTTATTTGGCGACAGTAGGAGGGAAGTGTTGTGGTCACTTGGCAACAACATGAGGGATTGACCGGTACTATGAGTACCTTTCTGTTGGCGATAGTTGGTTGGGGATTCGAATACCTAGGCTGATGCTTGATTTCAAGGCTATGTTAAAATAGTTTAATGAAATCTTACTAAGGAACCAAATTGATAACTTATTAAACAAGTAATGCATATTCTAGATAAGTTTTGCTTTGTAACTGCTTGTTAAGCAATTTATGGTCTCATTATATGTCATGTTAAGTTGAAGTTTCTCTCAATTTATGATTTTTTGAATAATTTCGAACGAATAAGAATATACCTAAGGATTAGTTCTCACATGAATATGTATGAAATGTTAAGTTTCGATCATATGTTTTACAGTAAGGTTATTATTACATCCAAGCTAGAAGTTTATTCAGCTAATTTCATTTGAGTGAAAGGATTTAATATTCAAGTATGTTTTAGTTACTTAAAGCTACCTTACTAAGTATTTGTACTTACTTATCTTTTCACCATCCTTCAGGTTGATGATACTTTTGGTTAGCTGTTGAACTCGGCAAGATCACAAGAAATTCCAAAAGTATGTTTTGTATTTTCTTTCAACAACTCCTAGTATGTGGCACATGTCTTTAGTTATGCATAATGCATTTAGACAATCTTTTTTGTTTACATATGTGTATAAGTAATTAAGTAGTTTTTGTGTGGTATGTAATGGCCTATAATCCTTTTACGATTGGTGGTTATTTTGGGTTCGTAAGTTTGATGTTTAAAGGGTTGCTTGGTTGTTAAGTTATGTTGTAAGTTGGCTAAATGTTTAAGTAAGTGTTTAAGTTGTTTTATGATGGAATTAGAATGTTTGGGTTGTTGAATGACTTATTTGTGAAGTGTTCTAAAGATGCTTGATGCTTAAGAAAATTTGACACACACTTGAATGGCTGTTTGAGGACTAAATTATGTAAAATTGTAACCGAATGTTTAATTGTGAATAGGTTACCCGAGGTTTAATAATAATAGATCACCAATCGATGATAATCCTTCTAAAGGTCAAATTTTGCATTGTTTGTTTAGTCATGTTTAATTGATTAGCCTTGGAATAATTCCAAACTTTAAATTTTTATATCTTGTTTAATAGTCTAGTCGAATGAACAATGGGGTTAGGATAAAGTATTCAATTCATCAAGATAACTTCTATTTTAGAGGCCTATTCGTATGATGTAGTTCTAACCATCCTCAATTGAACTTTTTCATTAGATATAAAAGCATGTCCTTTAATTGATCAGTGATAAAAGAAATTATTAGACTTAAAAGCTTAGGTTTTGTCTTGTTGGTCTTATGTTCTTATCAATGACGTACCTATAGGTAAGTCAGAGTTACTTGTTTGTTAGGTAACACTTCCTAGTTTGGTTTACTCCTAAACCGGGTAAGGGGTGTTACATTTATTGGTATCAGAGCTAGAGTTTAGTCAATTTTAGGACTAAACTGAGTCTCGCTGCATCATTATATGTCTTATGTGCCACCTAGGATTTAAATTTGGTAAACATTTTTGTTCTATGCCTGATAAGGTTCTACTTTGTGTCTTATATCTTTAGAATGTCTGAGACACATCTGGGCCAGGATGATGAGAGCTCGGCTGGTTCCTCCAACGAATGAGGGAGTGTAAGAAAGAATCTGAAACATCAGGAGCCTCAAAAGACTTTTGAACTTCAACAGGAAGCTCCTATTATCCATCCCGTACAACGGGAGTGTCTCCTTAGTATGAAGGAGATGTTCGATCAGTTAGTTCATTCCTTGAGACAAAATCCTCTTGTACCTTCCACTCCTCTGGTAGTAGTACCTACAAGGCCTCATATAGACAAATTTGCTCAACATCGGGCTTATACTTTTGCGGGTACTGATGAAGAGAATCCAAAAGTAGCAGAATATTGGTTAGAGACTACTGTTAGGATTCTAACCAAACAGTTGCAATATTCTGATGGACATAAACTTGAGTGTGTTTTAGCACTGTTAGCTGATGAAGCCTTAAGCTAGTGGGAAACTACGACTCTCACTGCCCCAGCTGAAGTCGTTACCTGGGAATTCTTCTTTAATGAATTCCAGAAGAAGTACGTAACCGAACTGTATCTTGCGGAACAAAGACGACGTTTCTTATATCTGAAGCAAGGAGGCAAACCTATAGAACAATATGTTAGTGAATTTTGCAAATATTACAAGTATAGATCCGAGTATATCAAGAAGGAGGAGGATAAGTGCTGAAAGTTTATCAATGGGCTCAGTGATGAATTAAGTCCTTTGTTCACAGCTTTGGAGATTTCTTATTTTTAAAGTTTGGTAAACTGAGCTATTGCTACATAAGCTAAGATGAAAGCCTCAGAAAAGAGGAAAGGAAATAATTCCCGGAGTGATAAAAGACCTAGATACGATAAGAAGCCACCTCGATCATCTAAAAAGCCAAAGAATCTGGGAGGAGGTTCCTCAAGTTTCTACTCTTCCCCGAATAGTAATTTCATGCCTAAACCTTAGACGGTGGTTAAATCTTTAGCCCTTGCAGTTTCTGTCAACAATACGGGGAGCACGAGAAAAGATTCACAAGTTCCTATATGTAATTTTTGTCAGAAGAATCATCCGAACCAGTGTAGGAGACAAGCCAATGCCAGTTATAGATCACTATATTAAAGATTGTCCGCAGAACCCAAACAATATTCCTGCTCGTGTACCTGTAAAACAAAATCATGTACAATCATATCGGGGCAGAGGACCCAAACAAACTCAATCTGGAAATTATATAAGAAATTGAGGTCAGGCTTCTAATGCTACTCATCAGGAATCTCGGGCCCCTGCTCGAGTTTATCATATACGAGGTCGGGATGAAGAGGATTCTCCTGATGTTATAGCAGGTACAATTGAATTAAATACCAACCATTTTTATGCTTTGTTCGATTCAGGCTCAACCCATTCCTTTATATGTTCATCATTGATTAAAAAGCTTAAGTTGAGTTCGAAAATCATCAAATGTAATCTTATTGTCTCTAACCCTTTAGCAGATAATGTTGTTATAAACCGTATATGTAGGGATTATCCTTTGTTCATTCAAGGTATCTCTTTTCTTGTTGATCTGTTAGCCTTATCTTTTAATGAATTTGATATTATCTTGGGTCTAGATTGGTTAGGAAAACATCAAGCCTGGGTAGATTGCAATAAAGAAGACTTTTTCTTCGTGGATTAGGAAAAGAATCCATACTCTTAATCGACAAGAAACCTCTAAGGTCAAATTCTACCTTTGTTGTTATGTTCGGAAATGAAAGACTGAGCTTAATTTAGAATCAATCCCAACTGTTTCTGAATTTCCTGATGTTTTTCCTGAGGAACTCCCGAGATTACCTTTGACCTGAGAAATAGAGTTAAGAATTGAAGTACAACCTGAATCTAATCATGTGTCCATCAGCCCCTAACAGATAGCCTCGATTGAACTTAAAGAGCTCAAGAATCAGTTGCAAGACTTGCAAGATAAAGGTTTCATCAGGCCTAGTTCTTCTCCCTGGGGAGCTCCAATGCTATTTGTTAAGAAGAAAGACGAATCAATGAGACTTTGCATCGATTATTGACAGTTGAACAAGCTCACTATCAAGAACAAGTACCCATTACCAAGAATTGAAGATGTATTTGATCAACTTAAGAATGCCACAGTGTTTTCTAAGATCGATATGCGATCAGGGTACTACCAGATGAAGATGAAGGAGCCTGATGTACCAAAGGCAGCCTTTAGAACTCGATATGGTCATTACAAGTTTCTTGTAATGCCTTTCGATTTAACCAATGCTCCAGCAGCATTCATGGACCTTATGAATCAGGTATTTAAACCATATTTGGATAAGTTTGTGGTAGTTTTCATTGATGATATCCTCATTTACTCCAACGATAAGGATGAATATTCTAAGCACCTTCGAATCATTTTGCAAACCCTTTGAGGCAATCATCTTTATGCAAAGCTTAGAAAATGTGAGTTTTGGTTACCTGGAGTGTCTTTCCTAGGCCATGTGATCTCTGTAGAAGGGATTAAAGTAGATCCTAAGGAGATCCAATCGATCATTGATTGGAGACCTCCAAGGAATGTGGGAGAAATTAAAAGTTTTCTAGGCCTAGCCGGATATTACCAGAGATTTGTTAAGGGATTTTGCACCTTAGTCGCACCTTTGTCAAGGATCCTTCAAAAAGATGAGGCCTTTGTTTGGACAGAAAACCAACAAAGGAGTTTCGATCAATTAAACCAAGTACTCACTCATGCCCCAGTCTTGACACAACCTGAATCAATAAAAGAATTTACGGTCTTTAGTGGTGCTTCTCATCTTGGTTAAGGATGTGTCCTTATGTAGGAAGGAAAGGTTGTAGCGTATGCGTCCCGACAATTGAAACCTCACGAACTGAATTATTCGACTCATGATCTTGAGTTTGCTGCAGTTATTTTTGCCCTTAAAATTTGGAGACACCATCTCTTTGGAGAAAGATGGAATTTGCTCACTGATAACAAAAGTCTTAAATATCTCATGACTCAAAACTAACTAAACCATAGATAAAGAAGATGGATGAAACTTCTTAAAGATTATGATTTGATTATCGATTATCACCTAGGGAAAGTGAATGAATAAGAATATACCTTCTATGTTGAATGCCCAAGGATTAGTTATCACATAAATATGTATAAAATGTTAAGTTTCAATCATATGTTTTACAGTAAGGTTATTATTACATCCAAGCTAGAAGTTTATTCGGCTAATTTCATTTGAGTGAAAGGATTTAATATTCAAGTATGTTTTAGTTACTTAAAGCTACCTCACTATGTATTTGTACTTCCTTATCTTTTCACCATCCTTCAGGTTGATGATACTTTTGGTTAGTTGTTGAACTCGACAAGATCACAAGAAATTCCAGAAGTATGTTTTGTATTTTCTTTCAACAACTCCTAGTAGGTGGCACAAGTCTTTAGTTATGCATAATGCATTTAGACAATATTTTTTGTTTACATATGTGTATAAGTAATTAATTAGTTTTTGTGTGGTATGTAATGGCCTATAATCCTTTTGTGGTTGGTGGTTATTTTGGGTTCATACGTTCGATGTTTAAAAGGTTGCTTTGTCATTAAGTTATGATATAAGTTGGCTAAATGTTTAAGTAAGTGGTTAAGTTGTGTTATGATGGAATTAGAATGTTTGAGTTGTTGAATGACTTATTTGCGAAATGTTCTAAAGTTGCTTGATGCTTAAGAAAATTTGACATACACTTGAATGGTTTTTAAGGACTAAATTATGTGAAATTGCAACCGAATGTTTAATTGTGAATAGGTTACCCGAGGTTTAATAATAATAGATCACCAATCGATGATAATCCTTCTAAAGGTAAAGTTTTGCATTGTTTGTTTAGTCATGTGTAATTGATTAGCCTTAGAATAATTCCAAACTTTAAATTTAAATATCTTGTTTTGGAATGAACAATCGGGTTAGGATAATGTTATTAATTCATCATGATAACTTCTATTTTAGAGGCCTGTTCGTATGATGTAGTTCTAACCATCCTCAATTGAACTTTTTCATTAGATATAAAAGCATGTCCTTTAATTGATTAGTGATAAAAGAAAATTATACTTAAAAGCTTAGGTTTTTTCTTGTTGGTCTTATGTTCTTATCAATGACTTACCTATAGGTAGGTCAGAGTTACTTGTTTGTTAGGTAACACTTCTTAGTTTAGTTTACTCCTAAATCGGGCAAGGGGTGTTACACAAAAGCTCCTAGTTTGATGCAACCTGAGCCAGGGAAGGATTATGTTGTCTTTAGTGACGCTTCATTGAATGGGCTTGGTTGTGTCCTCATGCAAGAGGGTAAGGTGGTTGCTTATGCCTCGAGATAACTTAGGCCCCATGAACGGTGTTACCCTACGCATGATTTGGAGCTTGCTGCAGTTATCTTCGCCTTGAAGATTTTGTGGCGTTATCTATATGGGGAAAAGTGTTACATCTACAACGTTCATAAGAGTTTGAAGTACATCTCACCCAAAAGGAATTGAATTTGAGGCAAAGACGATGGATTGAACTGCTAAAGGATTATGATTGCATCATAAAGTATCATCCCGGTAAAGCTAATGTGGTTGTTAATGCCTTCAGTAGGAAGTCTATGTCAGACTTGAGGGTGATGTTTTCCCGTTTGCAGATGACCGAGGATAGCGAATCGTTGGCCAAGCTTCGTGTAGAGCCTACCTTAGTACAAGAGATCAAGAGGACACAAGTGTTAGATGAAAAGTTGGTGGCAAGGATAAAGATGGTTCAAAGAAGTGAGACATTCGATTTTGAAGTGCGAGATGATGGAATCTTACACTTCAAAGGTCGATTGTGTGTTATAGCTTTGGAGGATTTGAGGGACCGTATCCTGCGAGAGGCACACTGTAGTCTGTTTTCTATGCATCCGGGTAGCAAAAAGATGTATTAAGACCTTTGTCCTTTTTATTGGTGGCCTAGTATGAAAAAGATGTATCCGAGTTAATGACAAGATGCTTAGCTTGTCAACAAGTTAAGCCTGAGCACCGGGTTCCTTCGAGCTTGCTTCAGCCCATTTAGATTTCATAATATAAGTGGGATCGCGTAACCATGGATTTTGTAACAGGTTTGCCATTGACGCAAAAGAAGCATGATGTCGTATGGGTGATAGTAGATCATTTAACCAAGTCTACTCATTTCTTGCCGGAGCGTATGGATTTTACGCTTAAGAGGTTGGCGCGATTGTACATCGAAGAGATTGTGAGGTTACATGAAGTGCAATCATCAATCATATTAGGCAGAGATCCTCGGTTCAAGGCAAGGTTGTGGAAGAAAATTTATGAAGCTTTGGATGCCAAGTTGCATTTCAGTACGACATTCCACCCTCAGATCGATGGTCAATCTGAGTGAGTTATCCAGATTTTGGAGGATATGCTTCGGTGTTGTATCATTGATTTTGAGAAGAGTTTGGAAGAATAGTTACCGCTTGTTGAGTTTTCCTACAACAACAGCTTCCAATCGAGCATCAAGATGACTCCTTTTGAGGCCTTGTATGGATGTAAATGTAGGACACCTTTATGTTAGACTGAGCATAATGAGAGAAGGATTATGGGGTTATATTTGATCAGACAAATTGAGGAGAAGGTTTAGATTATAAAAGAAAGATTGCAAGCAGCATTTGATCGCTAGAAAGCTTATACGAACCAGAAGCGTAAGCACATCAAATATGAAGTTGGTGACAAAGTGTTCCTCAAGGTATCACTGTGGAAATGGGTAATTCGCTTTGGGCAGAAGGGCAAGTTGAGCCCGAGGTTTACAGGGCCATATAAGATTCTTGAGCGAGTTGGACCCGTAGCTTACCGGTTAGCCTTACCTCCAGAGATGGCACACATCCACAATGTGTTTCATATGTCTATGTTGAGACATTACCATTTTGATCCTTCGCACATTATCCGACTTGAGGAGATTGAGATCACTACCGACTTAACCTATAAGGAGGAACGAATAAAAGTTTTGGACAAAAAAGTCAAGGAATTGCGCAATAAGTGTATACCACTTGTGAAGATGTTGTGGAGGAACAACGTAGTCGAGGAAACCGTGTGGGAAGTCGAGGATGATATAAAGTTGTTGTATCCGCATTTGTTTCTATAAGGTAAATTTTAAGAAAGGAATTTTCTTTTAGGAGGGAAAAGTTTAACGACTTGGATTTTAAAATACGAGGGTCAGTTTAACTCGAGCCGTGGGCCTCATAAGTTTGGGCCAAGAGTTGGGCTTTCGAGAGCCTTTATAGGCTTGCTTGTTGTTTATGGGCTTGAGGTTTTGGGCATATAAGTGTTTAGGAGTTTGGTGGAAGGGCAAAAGTGTAAAGTTGCCCATTTTTAAAGGATGAAGAGGGGTTTTAATTTCCCTGCAGAACGAAAGGGTGATGAGCTTACCTTATCTTCTTCTTTTTCTCCCATCCCTAATTGCTCATCTCTCTTTCCCAAGAACCCAAAGCTAAAGATTGAAACTTTGTGGTTTTGATTTGGATTATCATATTTTATCTTGAGGGAGTTGTAACCAGCGTCAGGGGATCTATCAATCAAGGTAAAAATAGTTAGTTTTGGGGGACGTTGGGAAATAGATGTTTGGTGGGGGTTGAAGAAGGAGAACGGGGCTTGAGGATTTAACTCTATTTCTTGTTGAAGAATTCTTCCTTTCGTATATCTCAAGTTTCCAACAATATTTGTAACCCGTTTTACAATATTTTCTTGTAGTGAAAGAAGTTGGAAACTCTTCCAAGGGGCAAGGGAAGGTGAAAGCTTGAAGCTTGGGCTAGGAGTTTTACAATATTTTTTCGCAGCCTGATCTGGTCCTATTTTTTAAAGCTAGAATTGCCAAGGGTTCTTGGCATAACTCTTCTGGCATCCTATTGCCAATGGTGCTTGGCATTTCTCTTCTGGTCGTTCGTTGCCAACAACAACTAGGCATTCTTTCTGTTATTCTTTCATGTGTTTCATTTTTGGGCCAAATACTATGCCAAACCTGCAAAATTGCCAACAAAACAACCAGTCACACTAGCATAGACTTAATTCTAAACTCCTTATGCAAATGCATGATTATAACAACCTTATGCAACTAAATGTACCTAAAAACAAGCAAAACCATTGTAAGATTGGCATTAAAAACAATACTTCTGGAGAGGTAACAATAAGTCATAAGCTTTACTTATGTGAATATATGAATGTGAAGCTATGTTCATTTTTGGTAAGAATATGATAAGATCATGGCTATATGAATAAGGAGTTAAGCTCAACCTTGATCCTGATAAGATAAGATTATGTGAAATGCCTTGGGTTTGAGTCAGTCATACAAATAGTTGGCATGCATAGAGCTCGTGTTTGGGGGGGACTACGGTCCTTATTTTGCGGCAGTAGAAGGGAAGTTTTGTTGTCACTTGGCGACAGTAGGAGGGATTGACCGGTACTGTGGTACCAATTTGTTTGGAGACAGTTGGTTGGGGATTCATGTACCTAGGCTGATGCTTGATTCTCAAGTCTATGTTAAAGACAAAAGAAATAAATTACAATCCCAATAAATAAGTTATTTGATAAATTTAGAAACAAATATTCCATACTTTATTAAGTTAGGATTGATATCCTACTAGAAAAATAATTTTGTTGAAAATATGATATGTTTGATGTCTTTTATGACAAGAAATCTAAGTTAGGGTACTTAACATTGAATAACTGATGTGATAGGAGATAGATGTTTATTAAAGTGTTTTATAAGTTGAACATAAGCAAATTTACTTATGGATTAGCTTTGCTAAAAGAATCTAAGAAAGTTTATAAGTGGAATCGATGAATTATAGTAATAACTTACATAACAAGTAATAAGATTCCGGAGATAATTGAATACCTTCATATGATTAGATAAATTATGTAAGATGTTGGTGTAACAATGGATTCTTAGGATGAATGAATACATATGCTTCGTTTAAATCACATGTGGTTATTGGTATATAGTTGTCGAGTACCTATGTAAATTTTTGTACAAATTCTTGATAAAGTTATATGTGCTATTAGAATGTTTAATTATACAATTGTCTTGATCTAATAACTTGCATGATAAGAAATAAACATAATGGAATTTTGGTATTCTTTAAGTTAAAGAATCATTTTAGGTTTGAGTATTTTAACCATGAGATGCTATGCTGATAATTCTCTATGATCAATAGAATATGTATATGGTATACAATATTAGAAATGTATTGTACTATTTTAATAGAAATAACCATGTCTTGGATTATGTTTGCAATATTTATATATATGTTTGCACATGTTATGTAGAGTAATTGATGAAAATAATCATATAGTGGACTATTTTGAATATTTAAATGTATATGAATAACTGGGGGACTGTTTTGCAGAAGTTCAAGTATATAGTGGACTGTTTTGAATATTTAAATGTATATGAATGATTGAGGGACTGTTTCACATATGTTCAAGTATATAATGGACAGTTTGAATGTCTAGATCTGCATAAATGATTGGTGGACTGTTTTGCATAAACTCAAGCACGTAGAGAGTTGTTTTGAATATATATATATATATGTATGTATTGGAGTGTTTAGAGTGTATATAAGTATTTCAAAGATATGATTTGATACATTTGACATTTTTATAAGCTAATTCTTGCGTATTGAGGTGCTAGTTTGATAATTTAGGAAAAATAACATTGTTCAGGAAATGCTATGTTTAATAACTTATATAAAATAACCATATTCATGATATGCTATGTTAGATATATTGTGTGATAAGAAACCATGACTTTGATTGCTATGTGTGATGTTGTGAGTATTAAGTGATTTATGATTATGATATGATATGTTATGTTTAAATGTCTTATATGCTAAGAAATTCTTAATATAGTGAACTATGATTGATAATCCATCCTGAGCATCCTTAATTGTTTCTTTTACAATGCTTATTCATTAAATTAAGTTATGTCTTATGCATAAGCTTGGATTCGAGGTAAGTACCTAAGTGTTAGGTATTCCATGAATTGAAATTATTAAAATGTTGCTATGCTCTTAGTGTTATCAATTCATGCTTGAATGTACTCGATAAGTAATCTTTTCTATGTAATTATTTGATAAAGATACATGCTTAAAATAAGAACTAGACATCGATTATAAAAGTTCTTGAAGTGACTAACAATACACTGAGTTCGATTGATGCAATGATTTTGAAGTTATGCTCAAATTGTGATTCTGATATGATATGATAAGTTATAAGCTTGGTTTAGTTGACTAAAATGTATGAGGTTGATGTGAAAAGTGTAGACTCTCTAAGTGAATGCTGGCAAAAGGGGCAGAAAATATGTATTGGAAAAGTATAAAACAGTGCCAAGATGAGTCTTTTGCGTGCAAGTATACACGGTCTGCAAGTAATACAGCTGGTAAGCTGAGTACGGATCCCACAAAGATTGACTTGGAATTCAATTGCCTTGATTGTTGCTTGCCTTAAGAAAAAGTTGTTTTGTTTTGAAGTGGTTTTGGAAATAACTGAAATGAAATAAAATAAATGGAAATAAAGTAAGACGTTGGCAAGGAATGTGCTTTAATGAATGATGAGCGTTGGCAGTGAATGCTTGGTTTTCACGCTATTCATGCCGTGCCAGCCTTCAATAACAACCTGTCTTGGCATTGTTTGTCGAGCAGATTCAAGATTAGCAAATCCTCGCTTGATGGTCATTGCCCTAAATTGATCATGTAAAAACCCTATATCTCCATAGTGCATGCTTTTAAATAAACCAATTTGATTAAGATCCAATCTATACTCCAAAGGGGTAGATTTCACTCCCGAACTAAGTTCCTCTACTTGAACGACTTCTTTCGAAGCTTCTCTCCTTAGTATTCAACAACTTAATCGTTGCCACTCTAAGTCTGTTAAGATATTGAGGAGCAATAGGCCAACAGTGCCAGCTCTCGCTTGGCATAGTATTTAGAAAACATTAAAGTAAGCAATAGATAAAACATTGCCAAGGCAGATTTTTTATAGAAAACTAAACATGAAAATAGCGTTTCAACGCAAACATCCCTCACCAACTATTGAATTTGTTCATGGTGAGGGATTTAACCAAAAAACCATAAACGTTTTCAAAATACATCATTATTAAAAAATAAAAATAACTAAACAAAGAGAATGGGCAAGAAGGGGGTCTCTCAATGCAGCCCTTCAATGGTTCCAAGCCCTCAGTCTAGCTGGTTGAACCATGCAGCCTTCCTCTTCTAATCGTCAATGAAATCCTCTCCAAGTTCATCCCCCCAATGCTTGCTTGATTGTTCCTTAAATAGGCGTGCGAAGAAGCCCTATGATAAGCCTTCACGTTTGAAATTTGAATGAGCCAAGGGATAAGGGATGTGATCATCTTATCCATATTTGAAGTGAAAAGGTGATAAGCTGATCAGGTTTTCACTAGGGCTGACGTCATATGCCATTGATCCTTTGGCAGCTGAGCTTGGCATTGTTTGGTCCATATGTGCCAGACAAACTTGGCATGCTATTTTTTCACAGCTGAGTTTGAACAAATGCTATTTTTTCGCAGCGTGATCTGGTCCTATTTTTTTGGGCTAGTGTTGCCAAGGGTTCTTGGCATAACTCTTCTAGCATCCTATTGCCAATGGTGCTTGTCATTTCTCTTTTGGTCCTTCGCTGCCAAAAGAAACTTGGCATTCTTTCTGGCATTCTTTCATGTGTTTCATTTCTGAGCCAAATACTCTCTCAAACCTACAAAATTGCCAACAAAACAACCATTCACACTGGCATAGATTGAATTCTAAACTCCTTATGCAAATGCATGATTTTAACAACCTTATGCAATTAAATATACCTAAAAACAAGCAAAAGCATTGTAGGATTGGCATTAAAAATAGTACTTTTGGAGAGGTAATACACCCCCAAACCTAACTCATTGCTTGCCCTCAAGTAATGCAAACAAATAAAAACAAAAATTGTGAAAATGTTACCTCGACAAATATTTGGTTGGAATGCCAACAAGTGTTGGCAGACAAAATTTGGCTCTATTTATGTCCTCAGGTATCTCAGTGCAACAATGCCAAGCAGGAAGTAATTCAAGTGCAGCAATATAACTCTAGTCTAAGTTCATGAAGAGTGCATGATGTGTAAGCAATATGACCAAGTATCCTTTCACTCCCTTAGTCAATTTTACTACATAAACTCATATTCTTATTTTTATCATTTTCTTCTTTGCCAAGGGTTTCTGTTGGCATTAATTTAAGCTTGCTTCATGACACTATTTAGCGGGACAGATAAGAGGGAGCATACCACGAATCCCCACCTTAATCTAGACATCACTAGGATTTCTCTTCAACTCATACCCTAAAGTTTTGGACTTGAGAACTAAGAGGGAGCAAACCACGAAGCCCCAAGTAGCTTATTATCACTAAGGTAGAGGAGAGTTCTATTTTTTTTCTTGCCTTGGCAGAACATTGCTGCCTTATTTATTTTTTTTACCCTGGCATCATTTTTTTAAATATGAGCATAGTTTCAAAAGGTTTAAGTTTGCTAAGGAACTAGATACATACTACGTGTTAAGTGTAAGTTCAATTCCCTAACCTAGAGATCAATTTCCAAGCAAACCTAGCATAACTATTCTGCTGGCAAGCATTGCAACTAAAGATTAAAATTTCTTCATTGGACAGACACCTAGATCAAATTAAACTTGCCTAACAAGTGTTAACATTCTTCAAAATTAAACGAGGTAATTTTTTTCTTTTTTTAGTGGTTCGATATGCATCTATTCTAAATGACCTAGATGGCATGGAAAATGGCATGGAAACAGAAATGTAAACATGAAATGCATGGCGTGACACAAATGTGAGGAAACGCACACCCCTACACCCAAGATGTGCATTGTCCTCAATGCATGAAAATAGCACATATATACTAGAAAATAGAAAAATAACATGCATGATCATGTAAATGCAATGGAATGACATGTAAAAGAGTTTAGGAAGAGGAGGACTCCCCTTCATTGACTTTTTCTCATGTGGATTGGCTGGCATGGCATCATCGCTAGCAGAGGGCTCGACAGGGAAATCTAGAAATGCTACCACAAAAGCATGGGATATTTTTTCAAGAACCTCCCTGATGATAGCATCCCTCTTCTTTGCGTAGTGCCTTATCTTATCATTGAGCTCCTCAACTGTCTCTAACTTTCAGAGAATGATCTCCTGGCGATGGTAAATTTGAGACAGCACTGCTAGTGAACTGGCTGGCATTGCTTTTGACACCTCTGTCTTTGGCGTGGCCACTTTTTCCTTCCCCTTGCCTTTGTCTTTTGGCTCGGCAGCGGTGAGGTTTCTCCAAATAGCAGCTGTGATTGTTGTTCCCTTGATCCTTTGACCTTTATCTATATCAAGCTTTGGCACACCATGGAGTATGCAAATGTTAGAAATTAACAAAGGAAAGAACAAACTGACATTACCTCTTGCTGCACATTTATAAGTTTCATTAATGATGAGCTTGCCAACGTTAATTTTGCGCCCCATCATGATAGAGTGCAATAAAATTAGCCTTTCTTCCGAGATAGTCTCATTATGGGTTGTAGGAATCATATTGGCCTTTAAAAATTGATTCCATCCTCACGGTTGATGTTTCAATGCCAATTGTTTCACCGTTTGGTGGCCCTTCGATGACATTGTCCATGCCGTGCCAGGCTCACACGAATCTGCCAACAACTTCTTTCTCTTGGCAGCATTCATCGAATTGGCATACTCAAAATATTCATCCCCTGCACCATCCAAATCAAACACAGTGTTAATATATCCTTCATCAAAACACACACACGTACCTCTAATCATCAAGAAGGGCGAATCTTTGGTCACAAGATGGACATATACTTCTTAAACAGTGGTGGCATCAGACTGGGTCAGTGTGTGGACAGAGTGTGGTCTGGTCGGCATGTCATCCTTGGCAAGGAGGTTTGCAGGGAACTCAAAAAATGCTGGCAGTGTATGGACAGACATGTCCTTACATGTTTTCTACATGGCATGGTCCCTGACATGAACATACTGCCAAAGCATCAAGTTTTTCTCCTTGGCTTTCTTTAATTTCTAGAGGATGACCTCCTAGCATTGATATATCTGGGAAAGCATTGCCAATGAA
This sequence comes from Hibiscus mutabilis, assembly GCA_019671005.1. Lineage (NCBI taxonomy): Eukaryota > Viridiplantae > Streptophyta > Magnoliopsida > Malvales > Malvaceae > Hibiscus > Hibiscus mutabilis. Next base: position 24,471,664 of record CM033723.1, read on the forward strand.
CCAGATGGCATCAGAGTCTCGGTCACTACCTTTGGAATCCTGGCCTTTGGCACAGACTCGGCAACCTTTCCCTTGCCTTTCTCCCCGGTAATAAGTTACCTCTACAGGGCAGGAGTGATCGTCGTTCCTTTGAGCTCTTGAGCTTTATCTATATCAAACTTTGGCATGATATGCTGCATGCAAATGTTAGAAATCAATAAAAGGAAACATAAACTTCCATTATCCTCACCGACGCATTTATAAGTTTCATCAATAATGATACGGCCGATATTGATCTTGCGGCCCATGATGATTGAATGTAACAATGTCAGTCTTTCAATGACTGCCGCTTCACCGTCCGATGGCATTTTGATGACACGGTCCACTTAGTGACAAGTTCACAAAGTTCCATCAACATCATCTTCCTCTTGGCATCGTCCAAGGCTTCCGCAAGCTTGGTGTGTTCATCCTCTACAACAAGTTCATTCTCCGTATTTTGTTCAATTACCCCATGCCAGTCCTTGCCTTGGCATTTTGCTTGGCAACAAAATCTTGCATTCACTCAAAGGAACCTTTCAAAATAGAAAAAGAAAATAAATGAAAAACTAAAAATTTAAAACTGAGATATCGTAAGTAATGAAGAAATAATTCTCCTAAATTATTCACAATGATCAAACTGAGTTGGCAAAAAGTTACTGAATTTTTGCAATGAGAATGGTCTATTTGGCATTATTTCGATTTCCTTCCCGATATTGTTTCAGTCTGTGGCAATGTTTTTGTTTGAATAACCTACATAGAAAGCCAAAGAATTACTTACCTTTGAGTATGCCGAACTCTAGATTGCTCAACAAGGAAGAATGTTTTGCCATGGGGGTTTTGAATAACCACCTTAGAAAACCAAAATACATTTTCCCTGTAGGCCTATCAAATCTTTGATTGAATTCAGCACCCTAGTAGTGCTTAGGTTGTGTTCCTTCTGTTTCGTTTGATGCCAAGGTGTATGTATCCTCGACCGGTTCCAGACTTGCCATAGCATTCTTAGGTAAATCTTTAATTTCTGGTAGCATCATCTCTGGAATTATTTTCACAGCCAAATTCTCTTGCTTCAGCTCTTCATTCTCAGTCAATTGACATCCACTTTTCCTTCCAGCAACAAGCCATTTGAGCACAACTCGCTTCATGGCATCAATCCTGACCATAATCGATCTTCTTTGTGGCTCAATTGTTTTGCCATAGCACTGTTGTTTTATGACATCAACTTTTATTCCTTGGCAAGTCAATGCCAGGTTCTCATCCAAAGTGGATTCCATTGGCTCAACTGCATGGCATTCTTCACGTTTATCTACACACTTAAGAGATTTGTCAATATTAAAAGTGACATTTATTTGTCTTACTAATTTAGGGTTGGCAATTACTAGCTCCACTAGTTTTGTCGATATGGTGTTTGACATCAAATTCAGATCTGGCATTGCTGGTGCTTGCTTTCCCTTTCTCAACTTCTCTGGTTTCTTTCGTTGGCATTGATTTATTTGCATGGCAAACAATTGGCTCTTCTTCACACGTTAAAGTCTCGACTTGGTTGCCACTTAAGGGAGTGACAGCTTTGCTTTGTTCTCCCCATTTTTGTCAAGCATCATCTGTATCACATGGCATAGTTTTTGGAGGTATGGCAACAGATAGTGGTATGGCATTAGATAGTGGTCTCGCATCATCAGCATTTGCTTCTTCTTTCTCTACGTCATTGGGTTCACTTATTGGCACTGATTTCTCCTCCTGGCAAATAATTTGCTGATTACCTTCATCTTCTTGGTTTGGAACTTCAAAATCCCCTTCTGTCCTAGCATCGAACTTGGCAACATAATCTAGGTTTGCCTTGATGATGTTGTGTTCAGGATCCTTGCCCTCAAATTTTTCCTCACACTCTATTACCACTAATGAGTCCAATGTACCTGTTGTGGAATACTCTTCATCAGCATAATATATTGTTCTTCCAAGCCTCTCATAGCATCCATGGCTTCTTCACATGCGTCTCCAATGTAATTTGTTTGCTCTTTAGGTGGATTGTTATGTATCGACATTTCTGAAGGCAATTCTACCATGGCAAATGATCCGTTGAATCCATAAAGATATGTCACTGATTTCTCATAAAGAATGCCTCATTGGGATGGCATTTGTTTGAAGTCCGT
>CM033723.1:24473928-24701602 GCA_019671005.1 Hibiscus mutabilis
ATAAGCCTAATGAGTATACAAATTTGTAATGGGCCATATTTATTTCTTGGTGATTGCTTGCCGTATATGATTTGTTAGCTAGCAAGCTTTAGTTCTTACTTGTTAGTTGAGTCATGCTAGTGAGATATTTGAATGATTAACCATCTTCGAAATCAAGTAAATTATGATGCTTTAATGAATTGAGATCTGGAATGACTTGATAGAACACCCTATAACTTGAATTCGATTAAAAGTTATAGGTGAAATAGTTTTTATGTTGTTATCTAGAGATTGTCGTGTATCGGATATGATATGTTAATTATATATCTATAAGACTCTTAAGTTGATTATCATCTTGATGATATGTATGTTTTAATTTCAAATACATAAATTATTGACTTAAACCTTAAGTAAATGTAAAATAGTTAATAGGGCTAGTCTAATGGTTAGAATAAGTAAACGTTAGATGACAATGACTTCTGTTTTTATTACACTATACAAAGGTTATACTTGTTTGTCTAAAATCGAATTACACATCTATTTATCTTGATCCTTGTAAATAGTCTTAATGTCTCGAATGTTTACTAGTTGAATAAGCCATGTTATATATATATATGATTTCTCAATGTTTATCATGATTTTATGTTTGATAGTAATAAACTTTAAGGTCTAAAGTATTTAAATTGTAAGAACAAGTTATAGACTGGTAATCGAAACATCTTTGCTTATATGTATATATTGTTGGCATGTGGCTTAAAGTTGAAAACTTATCCAATCTATAAAAAGTTTTAAATTACCCTAAATTATGTTTGTATACTTATTTGCGAAGTGCTAAGTCGTCATATCTTGATTTCAATATTGTACGTTTGTTTAAATGTTCGTTCCTTAACACTTCCTAATTTGGCTTACTCCAAAACTGGCTTAGGGGTGTTACATGTATCCACTGAGCTTTGTTAGCTCAGTGTTCGGAATTGTTGTTTCTGTTTGTAGGTTAGTAGGTTCACATGCAACGTCGGAGCACCATCGGAGTAGGACTACATCATCGACTTGTTGTCCGAGTAGAATACTAGATTATTGGGCTATGAATTCGTAGCAGTCTATGTTGTATTTTAACTCTTGTTTTTTATTTTAAACCATGAGTCAAATGCTTTTATTTATGTATTTTAAATGGAGCTCTCATGTAATGTTTTAATTGATTTATCTACTTTGAAATATCCAAACTCAATGGATTTTATGAATGAATGCGATTTGAGCTAAATCTAGTTGCAAAGTTTTATGGTGATGGGTCGAGCTTGAGGTCAAAATATGGTATCCGGGTTGAGGGTGTTACACATTGCATCTTGTTAGATTGATTTTTTTTCTCTTCACCATAAGTTTGGGTTGATGTAAGATAGAGAGAAGGAATGACATCCTTTTCCTTGTTTGGATTGAATTTTCATGTAAGGGAAATGGAAATTGAGTATTCCTTCCCTTTTCCCTTAAATGAAAAATTTTAATTTCTAAATTTGGAGTAAAGCTAGAGAAAATGTTGAAGTTACTTTCCTTTTGTAATGACCCATGTCTCAAGTTGACATTCGAGTGTTGACTTGGACATTTGATGATCTGATTATAGGTCATTTAGGCTTGTTGGACTTGAGGAATTGAACCTTTATAAGGTTAATCTTGGTCTAATAGATGAGGTGAGGTTTATTATCCTTCCCATTGTATTTTTGGAGAACAATGTGATAATTTAGCCTTTCACAATTTGTTGGCAAAAATGTGTTTTGTTTGAACGTGAGATTTTAGAGACAAATAGTTCATTGTTTCTCTTTACCTCTTTATATTTATCTCCATTACCTCTCCCATTTATCATATTTTAATCTTCTCTATATCCAAAACCACTATTTTATCCATTATTTTTCTAACTCAAAGCTTGTTGATAGTGTAAAAAGTACTATATTTTTTACCCTTTTAATTAGATTATTGTGAAGACTTAGGCTCATTTTAGTTGTCTTTGTAGTTATTCTTTTATAAATGCGTAGTCCTTCCATTTATTGGGCTTAGCCTTGTGTTTTGCTATTTTTGTGGAGAAATCGCTACTGTTTTGTTCTTTTTGTGTAGTAACGAATTGTCGAGCCATTGCCGAACGGGTGCCAGGGTAAGTCGAAGATAAATACAAAATTTTCAAGACTTATCACTTATTCTTATCCTTATCACATCACATAAAGCCCAGATTTAAATCAAGAGTTGTTGGAGATAAAGATAAAGAGATAATCCCTTCTAATTCAAAATTCAAATTGAGAATTCCCCCTTTATATAATCCCACAAGCTTGAAATTGCCTAGCTGTACCGATACGGTCCCCAACTATCGATACGCCTAGGCCTGCAATGTCATATTTGGTTGATTTTCATCCCAAAAGCATACTCAAACCACTTCAACATTCTTTAAATGCAGTACTAATTTGTCAAACATATTTCATGCCAACTAGCATCACCTATCTAACAACACAATGAGGACTTATGCATCAAAGAGGAAAATCTATAGGCATGCTTCCTATATGCATCCAACCAACATATCAAAAAGGTAAACCATCATCAAAAACAATCCTTAAAGGCCATTTACAACCCAAGAGAAATTAAAGAAACATGCTCAAATAGGGAGTTCCACAAAACATCTCCCAAAACACAACAAGTACCCCATTGGTATTATTCATTATAGTCTAAACCAAAACATACTTTGGTAACAAGTCTTGCCAAGATCCCCTTGCTTCTAGCTGCCTTCCAAGACCTCAATTATCTGCATCGATGAACAATGAGAGTGTAAGCACACAAGGATTAGTGAGGAGTGCTCAAAATAGACACCATCAATGCATTTAAAACCATTTACATAACATCATTCTTTAAAACTTCATCATGCCCCATTTTAAACATGCACTTTATATCATTTAAACCATCATATTAAACCATATGCTACATGTATCATTGTTCAACGGCAAGTCACATTGCTAACCCTCCACTTAAGCCTTCCCATGCATTACTACCAAATGCAAAGCTTAAGAAGAAACATGTATAAATCACATTATACAACAAAAACATTTCAATGATACATTAACAATTATATTGGTTTTCAAGTGATCATTAAACAAGTCCATTAACAAAAGAGTTCATCGGATACATGGATTTAACAAGTGTTAACCCAACACTTCAAGCCATCTCAACCTGAATAGCGATACAATCACAATCATGGTACATTAACAACCGGGTACAATAACAATTGGGTACCATAACAACCCACGTGGACACCCACCCCAATCATCGGTTAGACACTTAACCACTAATGGGAGTATTCGGTATTATTTAACCCCTCTACCATTAGGGTACTTGGATGGAGTATTCGGTACACAATATAAACCCTCAACATCCAAGGTGACTTATTTTTAGTGCACTCAATCCTATGGTCAGCCAACTATATGTGATAACAATTTTAATGCCACATCACTTGCCAATATTATTAACCAAAAAAAAATTACCTCATTATTTTTAACAAGCATTAAACCATGCCATTTATCCAAAGCAACAACCATGCTTTAAAACACAAGTATAAACCATACTTACAAGGATCACTTACCATGTGCATCCTTCAGCAAAACATGCTTAAAAGTAGTATATCCAATACTTTAAAACATGCTTAAATAGTAGGTAACATGTAAATCAAAACAAGTGCATAAAGCCATTTCAAACTAGCACGACCGAGAGAGTAAAACCACTTTATACTTACTTCCGAGTCTAGGTAAGCGTTTCAAGATCTACCTTAACTCACAAACTTTGTTGCCAAAACATCAAAACGCTTTAAACCTTGTTTTCACTCATCAATACGCGAAACCTCAATTTGTCGATGCGAAATCAAGAATCTGAAGCCTCCAACGCTTCTCCAAACACTTCCGGATCAACCTCCCTTGTTTTTACCACAAAACAATAGAGGATTAATGCATCATAATGCATTCTAAACATAGCAGCTACAATCCTTCTCAGATTCCCACAAAACCTTCACAATTAACCCTCCACAACAACCAAAAACATAACCAAAACACTTTGATTCACAACCCAGCCAACATCTATCAAACTAACATCACTTTCATCATAAAAACACATCTAAAAACATATTCAAAACAACCTACCACCTTCAGCAACCTTACAACCATATAAACACCACAAAAACCTCAAACTAACAACCTAAACAAATAAAGATTCTTAAGTTTCGGGATTTCATTGATAAAAATCACTTATCAACATTATTAAACATCCAAAATATGAATCAAAGCAACCTAACTTACTGGAAATTAGATCCAATTCACGAATCAACTCATTTTTCCAAAATTATTCAATTAAACATTGGGAAATCATCAAAACCAGATTAGAAACACAAAAAACAAGGATAAAATGCTTGGGAATTTCAATAAAAACCATACAATAGAGGAGATCTCGGACCTTACCCCTATTGTGAAGTTTCTCCCTCAATTGATTTGTGAAAAGCTAAGAAAACACAAGATTATTGTAAGATTTTGTATAAAACAATCTTTATAAAACAATTTGATATAATAAAATCAAGTTAGAAACCACCTCACTATGGAAATTTGATGAAAACTGAGTGTTTGGCTGAGGAAAGAATGGAGAGAAAAAGTTGAGAGAAAATGACATGATTTTTGTTTTGGAAAAGATAATTAACTTTTTAACAAAATCCTCTTTAATTATTAATTAAACCACATGTTAAAATAAGTCAAATCAAGGGAGAAATCATCATAAACCAAATGGTAAAATAGCTCATTAAAGATTCTAAGTATTTGACCCTTTTTATTTTAGTAACTAGAAAAGCACAGATTTCAAAACATTCATTTTGGTCACTAACCAAAATATCCATCTTCCAAAACCCATTTTTGAAAATTGATTCCACCATTATTAAATACATAATTAATAATGATTTTAAGCATTTTCCTTAATTTTTCCAACACCAAAAATATACGATCCTGAAACTGACACGAATCTCTACTCTGGTAGTCCACCGGACCGTCTAATAAACCACCAAACCTCTAAGCCCTAAAACCGGGGCGTTACAACTCTCCTCCACTTAAAAAATTTCATCCCCGAAATTTACCTGTAGGAAACAGGTGCGAAAATTGTTTCACCATATCCGACTTGCGTTCCCACATGGCCTCCTCAACACCACGGTGCTTCCACAACACCTTAACCAGCTCGACTGTTTTCCGACGCAGCACCTTACTGTTGGTATCAAGAATCCATACTGGTCTAAGCTTCCTTTTCCGCCCAAAATACAACACCTTTTTCCAGGGCGACACTTTCAAAAATACTTTATCACCCACAGCGTACTCTAAATCCCTACGCTTCAAATCCGCATAGGATTTCTGACGATCTGTAGCCGCTTTTAAGCGCTCACATATCAACTTTACCTTTTCGGTCGTGCCTTTCAAAACATTGGGCATCGACACAAACTTTTCCCCCGCTTTTGTCCAACACACGGGTGTGCGACACTTCCGGCCATACAACGCCTCATAAGGGGCCATCTGTAGGCTAGCATGATAACTGTTATTGTAAGCAAACTCCACTAGCGGCAACTGCTTCTCCCATGTTCCCTGGTACTCAATAACACAACACCTCAGCATATCCTCGAGAACCTGAATCACACGCTCTAATTGGCCATCCGACTGAGGATGGTACGAGGCTCTGACTCACCCAAAACCTTGCGGTGACCGTGGATCCCTATCCGAAACTATAGAGTTGGGCACCCCGTGCCAACGCACTATTTTAGAGATATACAACTCAGCCAACCTATCCAAGGTATACGTAGTATGCACTGGCACAAAATGTGCACACTTCGTAAACCGATCAACAATCACCCAAATGGAATCATTTTTGGTCGGTGTCAAAGGTAGCCTTAACACAAGATCCATGGTGATTCTTTCCCACTTCCATTATGGTATCCTCAACGGTTGCAACAACCCAGAGGGAAACTGATGCTCAGCCTTTACCCGCTGACAAACCATACACCGTGCAACAAAATCAGCCACATCCCTCTTCAGTCCAACCCAATAGTACCCCTCCTTCAACCCTCGATACATCTTAGTACTACCGTGATGCATATCAAAAGGACCAACGTGTGCCTCAATCAAAATAGTACGCCTCAACTCTTCATCTTTAGGCACCACTATTCGACTTTGAAACACAACACCCCATAATCGTTGAAATGAAAATTCGTGGGATTTCCATCCCTGATATCTTCCACATGAGATACCAAACTCCCATCATACAGTTGCTTATGCTTAATCATCTGCGACAAGGACGGCTTCACTTGCAACTCAGCCAACAATCCCCCGTCATTCATCACACTCAACCTAGCAAACATGGCTCGTAGCTCCACAACCGCTTTTCTACTCTAAGCATCCACCACAACATTGGCTTTCCCTGGATGGTACTCAATGGTCAGATCATAATCCTTAAGCAACTCCAACCATCTACATTGCCTAAGATTCAACTCCTTCTTCGACATCAGATATTTGAAACTCTTATGATACGAATAAACCACACACTTCTCCCCATAGAGGCAATGCCTCCAAATCTTCAAGGAAAACACAACCGCTGCAAGCTCAAGATCGTGAGTAGGGTAGTTACGTTCATGTACCTTCAACTGCCTAGATACATACGCCACTACCTTACCCTCATGCATCAACACACAACCAAGCCCAACATAAGACGCATCACTATAAACAACAAACTCCTTTTCCCGATTCTGGTTGAACCAATATTGGAGCTCGTGTCAAAGCTTCCTTCAACCTTTCAAAAGCTTGCTGTCTATCCTTCGTCTACTCAAACTGAACATTCTTCTACAACAACTTTGTTAACAGGGCTGGCAAATTGGAGAACCCTTCCACAAACCTCCGGTAGTAACCTGCCAGACCTAGGAAACTCCTAATCTGCGTCACAGACTTAGGCTCCTTCCTACTCATTACAGACTCAACCTTATGCGGATCAACACGGATTCCTTCGGCTGACACCACATGTCCGAGAAACACAACTTCCTTGAGCCAGAACTCACATTTGCTTAACTTAGCATAAAGCTGATTAACCAACAGCGTCTGAAGCACAATTCTCAAATGTTTATCATGATCCTCCTCGGTACGTGAGTACACAAGGATATCATCGATGAACACAACCACAAACTGATCCAAAAACTCATGAAACACACGGTTCATCATGTCCATAAAAGCAGCTGGAGCATTGGTCAAACTAAATGGCATCACAAGAAACTCGTAATTCCCGTACCTCGTACAGAAGGTTGTTTTGGGCACATCCACCTCTTTCACCTTTAACTGGTATTACCCTAACCTCAAATTTATCTTGGAAAACACCGAGGCTCCCCTAAACTGATCAAACAGGTCATCTATCAACGGTAATGGATACTTGTTCTTTAATGTCAACTTATTCAGCTGCCGGTAATCTATACACATCTGCAGCGTACCATCTTTCTTCTTAACAAACAGTACTGGTGCTCTCGACGGTGAAATACTGGGTCTAATGAACCCATGATCAAGCAAATCCTGCAACTGCGTTTTCAGCTCTTTCAATTCCTTCAGAGCCATGAGGTACGAAGCAATGGATACAGGTATCGTACTCGCAAAGACCTCAATGTCAAACTCTACCTCACGGTCAGTTGGCAAACATGGTAATTCCTTTTGAAAAAACCTAGAAACGCACATACGGTGCGAACATCCTGCACCCTCAACTCCTTCAATCCAGGATTCATAACATAGGCCAAATAAGCCTGACATCTCGAATCCAACATTCGACTTGCCTCTAAAGCTAAAACAACACTAGACAAAAACTTGGCATTCTCACCAACAACCACCACCTCATAATCATTTGACAACCTCAAGGATATTCATTTGGTCTCAAAATCTACCACACCCCGATGTTCGGTCAACCAATCCATACCCAAAATCACATCAAAACCATGGAATGGTAACTCTATCAAGTCCACGACAAACATTTCCCTAAACCATCAGTGGACACCTACAATACAACCTCCTAACCACGACTATCTCCCTAAGAGAACTAATCACTCTAACACCCACATTGAGAATTTCAACAGATAATCAAGCAACTCAACATGCTCACTCAAAATGTATGAATGAGTAGAACCAGAATCAACCAACGAATACAACGACAAAGGCTGTAGGGTAAAAGTACCTGCAATCACATCAGTGTCATTGCGACCCTCACGGTGCGCATACACCCTAGTCGGTCCACCCCCCTCAGGATGGATAGCAACAATATGAGCTACAGTCCTCTATCCACCGTCTCGACGTTGAAACAGTTAACAGCCACGACCACGCTGCGAAGAAACAACAGGTGCAGCACCCTCCCACCTCGGGCCAACAACGGACAATCACGCCTCTGATGGTCGCCTAACCCACAACTCTAACAAGCATTAGCCACCACAGGCGCAGGTCCCTCACCCTCCTTGTCCAAACGCGGGCAATCTCGCCTCAAATGATCTCGAGATCCACAAACCCAACAAGTGCTAAACACCTAGACTCCACATCCTACAACACCTCCGCCATGCCTCGGCTTCGGGCGAAACCTCCTATCACGTTGTCTCTTGGCCTAACCACCACCATAACCTGAACCAACAGCTCTCTTACCCGAGCTAGAACCTCGCGATCTAGAAGCCAAACCCAAATTCTACTCCACATCCTTAGCTCGCAAAACCAGCACATCAAATTCGGTGTAATCAGTAGCAAGCATGTATGTTTTAACATCCTGCACAAGCCCATATCAGAAACGATCACATCGAGTACGCTCATCGTGAACCAACTCAGGTTCATAACAACTCAACCTCACGAAATACACCTCGTACTCCGCATCAGACATACTACCCTGCACCAAAGCCATAAACTCACGCTTCTTCTCGTCCGGATATCGGACTCCCAAAAACTTCTTCTGAAAAGCTTCACAGAAGAACTCCCAGTTCACATCATTCATCGCCATACCGGATATCGTGGTAGTCCACCATGTATAAGCATCACCCTGCAGCAGGGAAACAACACAGCCCAACTTACGAGCATGAGTGCATCCCATCTGGCTTAGTATCCTCTCAGTACTAGCCAACCAACCCTCAAAAGCCTCAGGTGAAAAACCTCAGAACTCAACTCTGCCCAGACTACGAAGACGCTCAAGCGACAAACCTTTCCCCTCAACTAGTGGTGCTGGAACACGAACACCCACAACCGCTGCCTGAAACGCATTGGTCATGGCTTGTATCCGCAGTGCCATATCATCCACCCCTGGCCTAGCTGGCGCAGGTGGTACTTGCTCCACTCCCTCAGGTGGATTAGGTGGGGGCAGTGGCAACCCTCTAGGAGGTACAACTTCTCCTTCATCATCCTGCCCAGCGGTAGCAGCAATCGCACTAGATCACAACTCTCTCCTTGGTCCCATCGTGCTAAAATATATCTAAGGCATGATAATCATTTCAAAACAAAACAGTCAGGCCAGCCTCAGGCAAGGATCCAAGACTTTCATTTCAAAAATCATAACTTTCCAAACTATAATAATAAGGCAATGGGTACCTCAAAACATCCCCAACATAGCATACAACAACCAACATTCATATATTAAGCACCGTGCATATCAACCAGCATACATACAACAATCACCGTACACATCATACAATGGAGCACAACTTACGAAAACAACACAACAACCTCCCAAATGAACAAAACCTAGCTCTGATACCGCCAAATGTAACCCCCTTGACCCAGCCTAGATGCCCAACCGAACCAAGAAGGCTATATTAGGTTTGTCGTAGCAAACTGAAGAGATACAACCAAACCCGGTCCATTTTTTTCTTTTTATCTTATCTAGATGCCAATTATTAAGCCTACATGTTCATACAAACATTAAGTGCAACCCCAACTCAGACGGGCATCAATTTGATAACCAATTAAACATATTTGCAATTTTGGGACCAAATTGCAAATACAAAAAATTTCAGGATTGAAGCTCATTTTTTTAAGTTACCAATCTTTAATTAGTCAAGTTCCAAACTTCCATCTCAAATTTCAGCTCTAACTGATTAATCTACCATATATAATAGCTTCGGCAATAATTAGGGACTAAAATGCAAAGAAAACAAAATTGCCCAAAGTGACATAAACAGGAAAAATGACCATCCGTATAGAAAAGGGTAAGCCCGTACCGATACGGTTTGAAACATACTGTTTTGATACACCACCAAGCCACATCGATACGCCTAACCGAAATACTAAACTTTTGAAACATTTTAAACCGTACCGATAGGGTTTCCTAGGTGTTTCGATACGCGGGTTCAAGTTGAAAAAGTAAATTCCAGAGGCTAAAACGCGTATCGAAATGCCCCTCCCCGTACCGATACGCCAGGCCCAAATTTGCCTAGGCGAATCAAAATTCACTTGACCCGTACCGATCCCACAAGCTTGAAATTGCCTAGTCGTACCGATACGGTCCCCCGTGTATCGGTACGCCTAGGTCTGCAATGTCACATTTGGCTTGTTTTTCATCCCAAAAGCATACTCAAACCACTCCAACATGCTTTAAACACAGTACTAGCATGTCAAACATATCTCATGCCAACTAGCATCACCTATCTAACAACACAACGAGGACTTATGCATCAAAGAGGAAAATCTATAGGCATGCTTCCTATATGCATCCAACCAACATATCAAAAAGGTAAACCATCATCAAAAACAATCCTTAATGGCCATTTACAACCCAAGAGCAATTAAAGAAACATGCTCAAACAGGGAGTTCCGCAAAACATCTCCCAAAACACAACAAGTGCCCCATTGCCATTATTCATTATAGTCTAAACCAAAACATACTTTGGTAAGAAGTCTTACCAAGATCCCCTTGCTTCTAGCTTCCTTCCAAGACCTTAATTATCTACATTGATGGACAACGAGAGCGTAAGCACACAAGGCTTAGTGAGGAGTGCTCAAAACAAACACCATCAATGCATTTAAAACCATTTACATAACATCATTCTTTAAAACATAATCATGCCCCTTTTTAAACATGCACTTTATATCATTTAAACCAACATATTAAACCATATGCAACATGTATCATTATTTAATCGCAAGTCACATTGCTAACCCTCCACTTAAGCCTTCCTATGCATTTCTACCAAATGCAAAGCTTAAGGAGAAACATGTTTAAATCACATTATACAACAAAAACATTTCAATGATACATTAACAATTATATTTTCTTTCAAGTGATCATTAAACAAGTCCATTAACAAAAGAGTTCATCAGATACACGGATTCAACAAGTGTTAACCCAACACTTTAAGACATCTTAACTGGAATAGTGATACAATCACAATCGCGGTACATTAACAACCGGGTACAATAACAACTGGGTGCCATAACAACCCATGGGGACACCCACCCCAATCATCGGTTAGACGCTTAATCCACTAACGGGAGTATTCGATACTATTTAACACCTCTGCCGTTAGGGTACTTGGATGGAGTATTCGGTACACAATATAAACCCATCAACATCCAAGGTGACTTATTTAGAGTGCACTCAATCCTATGGCCGACCAACTATATCCGATAAAAATTTTAAAGCCACATCACTTGCCAATATAATTAACCAAAAAAAATTTACCTCACTATTTTTAACAAGCATTAAACCATGCCATTTATCCAAAGTAACAACCATGCTTTAAAACACAAATATAAACCATACTTACAAGGATCACTTACCATGTGCATCCTTCAGCAAAACATGCTTAAAAACAGTATATCCAATACTTTAAAACATGCTTAAATAGTAGGTAACATGTAAATCAAAACAAGTGCATAAAACCATTTCAAACTAGCACGACCGAGAGAGTAAAACCACTTTATACTTACTTTTGAGTCTAGGTAAGCGTTTCAAGCTCTACCTTAATTCCCAAACTCTGTTCCCAAAACATCAAATGCTTTAAACCACATTTTCACTCATCGATACGGGGAACCTCGATTTACCGATGTGAAATCAAGAATCTGAAGCCTCTAACGCTTCTCCAAACACTTCTGGAACATCCTCCCTTGTTTTTACCACAAAACAATAGAGGATTAATGCATTCTAAACACATCAGCTACAATCCTTCTCGGATTCCCACAAAACCTTCACAATTAACCCTGCACAACAACAGAAAACATAACCAAAACACTTCGATTCACAACCCAGCCAACATCTATCAATCTAACATCACTTTCATCATAAAAAACATTTAAAAAAAGATTCAAAACAACCTACCACCTCCAGCAACCTTACAACCATATAAACACCACAAAAACCTCAAACTAACAACCTAAACAAATAGAGATTCTTAAGTTTCAGGATTCCATTGATAAAAATCACTTATCAACATTATTAAACATCCAAAATATGAATCAAGGCAACCTCACTTACTGGAAATCAGATCCAATTCGTGAATCAACACATTTTTCCCAAATAATTCAATTAAGCATTGGAAAATCATTAAAAATAGATTAGAAACACAAAAAAGAAGGATCAAATGCTTGGGAATTTCAATAAAGAACTATAAAATAGAGGATCTCTTGGACCTTACCCCTATTGTGAAGTTTCTCCCTCAATTGAATTGTGAAAAGCTAAGAAAACACAAGATTTTTGTAAGATTTTCTATAAACAATCTTTATAAAACAATTTGATATAATAAAATCAAGTTAGAAACCACCTCACTATGGAAATTTGATGAAAACTGAGTGCTTGGCTGAAGAAAGAATGGAGAGAAAAAAGTTGAGAGAAAATGACATGATTTTTGTTTTGGAAAAGATAACTAACTTTTTAACAAAATCTTCTTTAATTATTAATTAAACCACATGTTAAAATAAGTCAAATCAAGGGAGAAATCATCATAAACCAAATGGTAAAATAGCTCCTTAAAGATTCTAAGTATTTGACCCTTTTCATTTTAGTCACTAGAAAATCACAGTTTTTAAAACTTTAATTCTGGTCACTAACCAAAATGTCCATCTTCCAAAACCCATTTTTCAAAATTGATTCCCCCATTTTTAAATACATAATTAATATTTATTTTTAAGCATTTTCCTTAATTTTTCCAACACCAAAAATATACGATCCAGAAACAGACTCGAATCTCTACTCTAGTCCACCGGAGCGTCTAATAAACCACAAAACCGCTAAGCCCTAAAACTGATGCATTACAGAAAGCAAGAAAAGTCACTTAAAAATTAACTACAATGCTGATGCAAGTGTATGTGCAAAGTTGTGTACAATTCAATCAAAAGGATTCCAAGAAACCTTAGTTTTTTTATTATAACAAACAAATCTTCGAGGCAATTTATTCAACTAGAGCTAGTTATGCACCTCTAGAAAATTCTCTTCCTTTTTTTTCGGCAAGAGCTAGATGGGAACCTCTAGCAAATTTGTTTACTTATTATTATTATTACTATTATTATTATTATTATAATTATGTAACACCACAATCCGGATCTAAATCAGAAGTCATACATTCGGGTCACCCAAAATTCAACCCATCAAATTTCCAATTTAAAACCACAAGTTTTCCTTCATTTAAAAACATTAAACATCCATAAATTCGCATAGTAAAATCAACCATATAAATCTGTTACAAAATAGGAGCTACAAGTTTAAAGTACTGTTTATCTAAACAGTAAAGCAAATAGAGTTTACAGACTCAACATTTGTAAGGTCCTATGAATACATCATCCCAAATCTAGATACTAAGAATTAATCATCATTTACCAAGTCTATGATACAATATGGAAGTATTAAGGATCATTACATCAATTTAATAGTGTTCTTTAAATAAAAAAGCAATCATCTATCTCATTGTGCTCGCATATAGGGGTGAAATCTTAACCACGAATTTATTTATGTCATCTTGTGTCTTTAGGAGTATATTGGACCATATACCATAATTTTCCAACCCTTTAGCTCCAAATCAACATTCTTGGGTAGAATGCCTAGTGGGTACTGGTATTGGACACCGAGTACCGGTACAGTACCCATGGGTACCAGTACTCATATGCGTACCAATACCAAAATGGCTTACTAAAATTTTATAAGTCTGCACGTATCGGTACGGGTCAAACCATACTGATACTACCTTAATTCACGTACTTGTACTAGTTGAACACCGTACTGGTACTCTCTCACAATTAATCCTTGTTCTTCACTTGAACAAGGGGTACCGGTACGGGCTCCCTGCATACTGATATTGAAGCCAGAAATGGCTTTCTAAAGCTTAAAAATCCATCTTAACTTGTCTCTAACCACATCCAAACTACTCTTAAAGGTTTCTAAGGTTTACCCGGTTGTTTATGGGTATATTAGAGCCATCTAACATCTTTTACATCATCAAAATCATTACTTTAATTTCCTAGGGCAAGCTTCATCCATACATTACCCATAAACTATAAAATCAAGCAAAACAATCACTTTATGATCTCCAGGAAGAATAGGAGTCAGAGATGTAATGACCTTTAGCAAAAATCCCAGATTTTGTTCACCCACTTATTTTTCTCTAGCTTTTCCATTTGCCTCGAGCATGAAGAAGCTCTTCAACCCCTTTTGTAACGCCCCAAATTTGGGCCTAGATGTTATCTAGATCGATTAGATGGTTAAGGGGAACCAGGTTAGGCGATTCGAGCAAGTTTCAGGAATTAATTCTTAATAAATTGTTTTTGGCTAAAATAAAATATGGAAAAATATTAGAAAATATTCAATTAGTATTATAAGGGTTTTGGAAAACTCAATTTGAAGAAATAAAATCAGATTTTGGGACATTTTGGTCTTGTGACTAAAATGTAAAATTTTCAAACTATTTTGGTGACTAAATCGTAAAAGGGTCAAAATTTAGAATCTTTAAAGAGCTAATTTACCAAAGCTTTTAATCGGATTTTCTCTTAATTTAGGCTATTTTTAAATGGTTTTTAAAACGTTATTATATAAAAATAAAATAGAACTGATTAAAAGGATTTTAATAACCAATTTCATTTTCTTACGGAACTACTTTTGCTCTCAACTTTTCTCAGCAGCCAAACTATCAATTTCACTCCAAAATTCTCAGAAAACACTCTTTTTAGATTTCCTTTTGATTTCCTAATTGTTTCCTTTGATTTCTACATAAAACTCTATTTGTTTTCTTTGAGATTTCATTCAAATCTTGCCAATTAAGGGATAAATCAACAATTAGAGGTGATTTTCGTTTCTCTCCTCTAATTAAAGGTTCTTTATTGAAATTCCCAAGCTCTTGATCCTTTACAACTCATTTTTGTTATGTATTTATGATTAAATCATGATTATAGTGCTTTTTTTAGTTGTATTGAGAAATTTAATGAATCTTGATATGGATATGGTTTTGTGTTGATTCTAGTTGATTTGGATCATTTATAAGATGTGTTTTAATGTTATGAGAATAGATTAATAAAAGAGAATCATGAAACTAAGTGAATTGCTAAATTTCTAGGTTGTAAATAATTAGATTTTGAGGTGATCTTGGTGTTAAAAGGTTGTTGGGGATATTAGGTTGCTATATTGTTGTTTTATGCTAATTGATGATGTTAAGATGTTAAAATAGTTAGGTTTTGGATGAGCTTTGTTTAGGTTGAGTTTGGTGATGTTTTCGGATGTTTTAAGGAAACGATTGATGGTTTTTAGTGAGGCGAAGTTGAGGAGATGTGTTGTTGTGTTTAGATTTGCATGGAAATGCATTAATGGGTAAAATAGGGGAGTCGAATCCTTCATCCTTTGGTGGGGTTTTAGAGGCTTCGAAAGATTGATTTTGCATCGGCTAGTGGAGCATTGTATTGTCGGTGAGTGAAAACATGACATACTGCTTTTAAAAGGTTTAAAAATGATTTCTGGGAGCTTAGATTAAGTTTGAAACACTTGTCTAAGCTCGAAAGTAAGTATTGGTTGATTTCACTCTCATTTTCGGTTTTGCAAAATACAATCTCATGCACACGTTTATGGTTTTGATTACTTACTATATATGCATGTTTCAGAAATGAAAGATGTTGCAAATGATCATATGTGATGATTATTGAGTATGAAAAATGGTTTATGAAAAGATTTTTGAGAATATTAGAATACATGGTTTAAATTATTGGAATTTGGTTTGATTTGATGCATATGTAAAATAGTGAGGTAACGAGGTTTTATAAAGTATGTTGGAAAGTGGCTGAGATTAAAAGTTATCGGATATAGTTGGCTAGCCATAGGGTTTAAAGTGTACTATAATAAGTTGCCTCATGTGTGTCGAGTGGTCAAGAGTGTGCCATGCTCCACCATGGGAACCGCAGCGGTCGAGGGGTTAAGAGTGTGCCAATTCCCCCACTGGTGGATTTATACATCATAATCGTTGAGGGATGCTCCGGTAAGAGGATGCATGTGAAGTGGTCGAAGGAACCACTCGGGAAATCCATGTATCCTTTTTGTTTTTATAAAATATAATGGAATGGTTTTTTGGTTACTTGAATGTCAATATATGATATAATATATCGTGAGAAATGGATTATATTTTGTATAATATGGTTTATACATGAGATGCTCTTTAAGCTTGCTATTTTGAGATTTTAGCATGAGAAAGCTTAAATTAAGGTTTATGCTAGAAATCCATGATACATGAGATGCAAATGTTTAAAAGTGCATGAATTAGAAAGACAATAGAAGCATGAGATGTTTTGGCATGAGCTTTAATATTTATTTGGAAACAAAAATGGTTTTAAATGCATTGATGAGTGTTTTACAGATTCTCTCACTAGGCTTTATAAGCTTATGCTCTCCTTTCTCATCAATGCAGAGAAGTAAGCACTTTTAGACAATGATCAAGCAAGAGGCAATCCAAGGGTGAGTAATTTCAAGTATGGTTTTGTAAATACAATGTAGTAATAAGAGGAAATGTGACCAAGTTGTAATTGGGAGGGTTGTTTTGGTTACTCCCTGATTTTGACAAGTTTCATTTGATGTTTTAGACTTGTATGATGCTTTATATCTTGCTTTGAGGGGTTGGGATATGTTTTACATGCTTGGGTAGAGATCATGCCTATAGGATCTTGATTGGATATACTATGATGTGAATGATCCTCTACCATATCTATTTGGTTGTGGAAATGTTGCTAGACTTTTTATATGATGTTTGTGCAAAGTTTCGAGTGTGTTAGATTGAGATTAAGTGCCATATGTTCGTACTAGTACGGTCTAAGAGGTCATTACAAGCCCGTCTGTACCGGTACGAGACTTCATGGATCGGTACGCGGGGCTTGTCTCGTCTCAAATCTATGCAAAATTGCATAGGCATATTAGTACGCCCTCTAGCCGTATCGGTATGTATAGCATAAAAATTACAATAGTGTCGTTACATGGGCAACCATATTGATACGCCTTTTGGCTACTCGAATCCCCTATTTTTAATATCGAACAAACATATCGGTATGCTTGAGGACCGTACTAATACCCTTCGTTAAATTTACCCGTATTGATATGGGCAAGCAGTGTACTGATACCCAGTTAGTTATTTCTGGTAATATGCTTTTTGATGTTTGAATCTTTGCAGTTTAGTTCTTGTTTCTTGATCATGCAATTAGATGAGTTTGGATGATTATTTTAAGTTGAAATTTAATCAGTATGCATGAAACCTGATTAATTAAGGTCTGGTAACTTTGGATTTAAGGAAGTCCTCTTAATTTTCTAAAATTGCAATTTGGTCCTTGAAGTTCGTTCTTGTTCAATTGGATGTCAATTTGACGCCCGATTGAGTTGCAAATTTCATCGCTGTTTGCATGATCACCTTAGGAATTAATTATGCATTTAGATAAGATAAAATGAAAATGGACCGTTTTCTAAGCAATTCTTTTGGGTTTGTCTTGGTAAACCCAATGTAGCTCACTCAGTTTGGTCTGGCATCTAGGTCGGGCCAAGGGGGTTACATTTGGTGGTATTAGAGACAGGTTTTGATTGTTGGTAGGTGGGTTATGGTTGTTTGATGTGTTGTTGTATGATTGTGTTGTATAGCATGCACGGTGTATGATTATGAGTGTTTATGTTTGAAATGTGCTATGTTGGGGTAAAAGCTTGGGTACACATTTCTTTATTACTATATGTGTAAAATTATTTTGTTTTAAAACATGTGTGACTTGGATTCTTGCTTCAAGCTGGCCTGATTGTTTTGTTTTCTTGCATTATCATGCTTTAGACACATATTTTTGAGAAATGGGACCGAGGCGAGAGACGAGAGCTTATATGGGTAGTGCTGTGGATGGACATAATGATGAGCTGCCTCCTCCTCCACTAATTCCTCCTGTTGGTGTTGGATTTGAGGGTGGTGTACCTCAGGCACCGTAAAGACTAGTGTTTAGGGATTTGACACTGTTGATCCAGGCAATGACTGGAGCATTTCAGGCACCTGCACCAGCACCTGCAGTAGCTATTAATACGAGGGTTCCGTTGGAGAATTTGCGTAGTTTGAGAAGTATCGAGTTTAGGGGTTTAGCTCTAGGGGAAGCTAAGGAGTGGTTCGCCAGTACTAAGAAGAATCTTGGATAGATGGAGTGTACAAATGTTTGTAAGTTGGGTTATATAGTATCTTTGCTTCAGGGAGATGCTTATAACTGGTGGATGACTTCTATCGTGGGTATGGCACCTGCAGATGTGACGTGTGAGTTCTTTTTTGCTACATTTTTGGAAGAATTATCCGGGTTCATATTGCCAAGACAAAAACAAGCGGGTGTTTATGGCGTTGGTCTAGGGGAGCATGTTTGTGTCAAAATATAAGGTTCAATTTGTTCGGTTGAGCCAATATACACCTAAGTTGGTTTCTAATGAGCGTCAAAGATGTGATCATTTCTAATATGGGTTGGTCAAGGAAGTGAAGACTTATATGTTAGCCATAGATTACACAGAGTTTGATGTCTTGGTTTCTCGAGCTAAGGATATAGAGCAGAATCTGGGCTATCCTCACGATTTGTGAGCTCTAGTGTTGGAAAGAGGATTGCCGAGTTAGACGTTGGTAGAGATTAGTATAAGAAGCATCAAGATAGGAGGTATCGCCCTGATCAGAGACGTAGTGGGAGTAGTGATGGGCGTGGACAGCACAGTCAGAGCACCTATGTTTGAGCACTTGAGTGTAGGTGGTGTGTTAGGCGATATTCAGGGGAGTGTTGGGGTACCCTTGGTACATGCTGGAATTGTGGTTCGTGAGACCATATTAGGCATGATTATCCACAGTTGGATAGGGAAGGACAGGCTCTTGCACCTATTGTTGTACCACAAAGAGGTCGTAAGGGCGATCGAGGTAATTTACAGCATAAGGAGGAAGGTCAGAGTGCAGTTGCTCATACTATGGTAGTTCAACCTAAGAATGGTGATCGGCGAGGATCTATGCGCATAATATGGGAAGGAATAATACGGATGTGATTGCAGATACATTTACTTTGCAGTCCATATCATTACTTTCCTTGATAAATTTTGGTTCACACATTCATACATCTTGCGCGAACATGCACCTTTGCTTGATATACCTGTAGAAGTTTTAGATATGGATATGGGAGTAACTAGTCCTTTTAGTGAGACGGTAGTCACTTGGAGGTTATTTAGAAGATGTACTTTGATTGTTCAAGGTTACGAGTTTGTGGCTGATTTGGTGGAGTTGTCATTTCATGGTTTTGATGTAATCTTGGGGATGGATTGGTTGTCTGATCATAGGGTTGTGGTTGATTTTGAGACCAAGCGGGTTTTGTTGAAACTTGCTGAGGATTATGAAGTGGTGGTTGTGGGCGAGAATGTCAAATTCTTGTCCAATATAGTTTCAGCTTTGGAGGCACAGAAGTTGTTGGAGCTTGGGGGTCAAGCATATCTAGATTATTGTAACCACTCTTTTTTATCTGGTTTGTAATTATCATATTAATATATTAGTTTAATAATTAATGTATTATTATTTCATGTATACATGTTATATGGTATGTTTATTATATACGTGTTATTGATATATATGTGGTATATGTGTGTGATGTGTGAATGCATTTATAACATATTTATTGTGTATACGTACGAATTTATAATAATCATGGTGTATGTGTAGCGTGTGTGTTTACATTTTATGTCACGTACGTTTTGCATTATATATGCATTAATGTATGTATGTTTATATTAATTATGTGTGAATATATATATGTTTGCTAGTGTTTAAACGTATGAGATATGTATGTTAGCTGGAATGTATGTGTATACCCGTATATGTATGAGTGCAAGTATTATTATTACTATTATTATTATTATTATTATATATAAGCAGATAATATATCAAACCCAAAAAAATTATTATTAATAGTCCACAGTCCAGAATTACAAGACCCAATTAAAATTACAAGGCCCATTTTCGGCCTGAACCAGACTTAACCAAACCCTAATTCTTATTTGCCCTAATCTCTCCAGACCGTTCGCTTCTCATGCGCGCGTGTAGAACACGCGCTGACCGTTCAGATATCAGGATGCCATGTGGCACAATCTGGTTCAGTCCTTCTCGTTTCCAGAGCACATCTGAGCTGTCTGATTTCCAAGCAACTTCAGCCATTGGATCAGATCTGATCCAACGGCCCAGAATGCTTCTAGTCAAACGGTCACCTCCACCAGCTCCCTTACGTGGCTGCTCCGCCGCTGCCGCCTTACGCTCACACCTCACCAAGCATGGCCAGGCATGCCAAAATCACAAAAAAAGGGATTGTCAGTGCAAAATCAAACCAAAATATGTACTTTATGTCCTATTTCTACCAAACAAAAGAAAATATATATGTATCAAAAATCAAACATTCATCAGTTTTTTAGTTCCAGAAATACAAAAGAAACAACAACAAAAAATACAAATTTTCTAGTGGTAGTTTTCTTTTCTTTCTTCCTCACATTAATGGATGTAAATAAAACAAAAACAAAAAGGGAGTTTTACCTGAGTCTCCTATTTTCGTCGGCGATGAACCTGATGGTGAGCCTTTTTTTCGATTTGAAATAACAGCAAAGGTTTAGTTTTTTGGCTTCAAAACGAAAAGGGGTTCTAGCTTTTTTGGGTTTTTTGTTAATGAACCGCCGCGGTCCAGGACGGCTTGAGATGGCCGTACGGTCAAACCTCGCCAGATACCGGCTGAGTGCGGCGGCCGAGGGTGATCTTCAAAGGGGTTTGGGGTTCGGGTTTGGAAAAATAGAGAGAATGTGAGTATTTTATCTTAAGGGTAAAAAAAGTGAGAAAAGTTTGGGTTTTGGCCTGGTAGGGGTGTCTTATAGACTTTATTTCCTTAAAATGGTCAAATTAATCCATATGGACCTCCGTGTTTCTGTTCTTTTCACTTTGAGTCTGTCCCTTGGGTAAATAGCACACTCAGTCCTCCTTTGTTTAAAATTTTTTGCAATCTCGTCCCTAGATTTAACTAATTCAGTTTTCAAACGGTAAAATTACACACTTAATCATCCCGTGTTTTGATATTTTTCAAATCAAGCTCCCAATTGTCTGTTTTTTATTTACTTTCTAAGCATTTTGTTTTTGCTTTATTTTATTTTAGTCCCTCTTTTCCTTTTTTTAATACATATTCATTTTTTTTGATGTGTTTTTAGCATGTAAAAACTGCTCATTATGTCCATATATGTTTTTATATCATGCTTATTTATGTTTCTTTAGGTATGTTATATCATGCTTTTATATTTTAATTTATTAGTTTATGTTTGCATGCATGTCTATTTTATATGTCATGTTTAGTCTAATTTGAATATTAGGTTTATATGTTAGCTTTTTCATATATATTTATTTTGTATAATATTACATGTCAATTTATGGAATGTTTAATCCCATTAATATCATGTTTTCATGCCCATTTCCTTTTAAGTTGCATTTCGGCGTGGTAATTTTGTACATTAATGTTAATGTCATGTTTTTTTATTTATGTATGTAAATCATGTCATATGTTAAGTATTAAGTATATGTTCGCATTTTACTTTGATATGTTAGTTTAGTACCATGTTACATGTATGTCATGCATATTTTGCATTGGTGTTTTCTTTATGTGTTCAAGTATGTTATAATTAATTAATTTTCGAAAGCATGTTTTTTTTCTTTTTCGGGTTTATGTTTTTGCTTTGTTTTTTTATATGTTATTTTTTGTTGTTCATGTATTATTTTCGTTTAATATTGTGATATCCATGTTTTTTAAGGTTTTTTTATACCATATTAATGTGAATGTATGTTTTTTTATAATTTGTTTTCTAAGATTGCATAACAGAATATTAATTGTCAATGCGGTGCCCTTTTATTCGAGCGTAAACATGGACAGTATCAAACGCAGTGATGGTGGTTTATCGGTTTACTCTCGAATAACGAGGCCCTTAAAATTTACTCACACTTATACCCAAATGTTAATTTAATCGTCACTTTAATCCATAAAGTTCAATATTAATAAAACATAAATTATTAAAGTACCAATTTTGGGCGGTGTTGGGGTGCTAATGCTTCCCCATCCGTAACTGACTCCCGAACCCAACGTTTTCAAAATCTATGGTTTTATGGTGTCCGGCCAACCTTAGTGGCCGGTGGCGACTCTATTTTTAAATAAAATACGGTTTTTCTAAAACCCCAACGGAAGATATTTTAAAATACCAGGAAAGTCACAAACACCTTAAGACCCTTTTTTTAGCGAAACCCTCATAGCATAGAAAAAGGAGATCGCTACAGATGGCGACTCCGCTGGGGATATTTTTTGGTTTTCAAAAATAAAAGAGAGTCGAGCTTTTTAAATAATTATCGCTTTACTAATATCGGAAATTTTGGATTAAAATGACTATTAAATTAACATTTGCTTATAATTGCGCGTTTATTTTAACGCATTTAAAATTTGGCATGTAAACCTGTCCTTTTAAGTGGAGGGAAAATGCTAGTGCTATCGTGTGGATGTCGTTCCTCCGTATGGGCCTAGCAAGTACCCTCGGGGCTCTAGTACCTTATGCTTTCGTGATGATATCGTTCCTTCGTAGGGGCATAACCGAATTGGTCCCCCTGAATTGAACCCGGTCGAAAGGAGCCTGTAATGGGTGATGATCGGGGTCCTTACTACACTTAGTAGGGGACAACAAGGACAATTTGGGTACCTCCTAGCACCAACACTGCATGTAGAGAATATAGAAAGCCCACCCCTTTAGAGCTATGTAGATAAACTAGGTGTTTTTAGACGGGATGTAAATAGGGTTGTTTGTGTTTACCTTATTAAATTTGCCCTTTTTGTTTATGTATTTATTTATTTTATCCGGTACTAACTCGTTTTCTTTTTTGTTTTGCTTTTTTGTATATATCATTGCATTTGCATTACATAAAGGTACTGGATCAAGTGGTTTGCCCGACCAAAAAATATTTGATCATGGAAAAAAGGTATCTTAAGAAAGACGAACTCCACTCAGCTGTCAGACACTGGTCAGAAGTCAATCAGAGGACTCAAGGTAATAGTTTGCTGAGTGAGCGCATAGTGGCAGGGTATACCTACGTGAGCCTCCAACAAAATGACCTATGGGATCTTACAAGGATTTGGTAAGGATGGGATCGAAGACTACAAGACTTGTTCTGTGATAGTTATGGTGACATAGCTCAGTTAATGTATGTCCGAGTCAACCAGCCTTTACTTCGAGCAATCTTTCAGTTATGGAATCCCGCTTTTTGATGCTTCACTTTAACGGGCAAGATATGATACCTACGACAGAGGAATACACGACCCTACTTAATCAGAAGAACGTCCAGAAAGATTGGATCTATGCTAAGCGACTGAGGAACAAGAATTACTCTTCAAAGCTTAAGACTTTTGCTGGGATGAGTGACGATTGGGTTAATGGCCTAATCCATGTCCGAGGAGACAACCTAGCCTTTGCATGGGAGAGTATCTGAGACATCATACCCGCGCACCCAGATGAGGTAAAAAAGATGGACCTATTTGCCTTAGGAATATATGGTTTGGTCTTCTTTCCGAGGGTCCTTGGAAACATCGATGTACCTATCCTAGAATTATTTGAGCGTCTGAAGCGGAAGGTGAATCCAGTGCCAGCAATCTTGGCTGGAACTTTAATTTCTTTAAATGCAAGCCAAAAACATGAAGAGGGACATTTCAGAGGGTGTGCGCAGCTACTACAGGTTTGGATTCAGAGCCATATGTAGAAGACACAAACAAGGGTTTTACCAGGAATATCATTTCGAGACTTTTCACCTTTACGGGAGTACTTAGCGAAGGAATGGCGAGAAGACTTAAACAGGAAGAAATGGACTCGGATCTTTAAGAACATTCAAGACGAATGCACAGTGTGGAAAGTTCTGTGGCTCGGCAGGGTTAGTTACTTCTTATACAGCTGTGGCGATTATGACTGGTTGATGATGCCAGGACTATATGGTGGAATTGCTTGTGCTCCACTTTTGGTGTCCCGACAATTCGGATCACAACAGTTTGTTCCCGTCACCGCCGGTCTAAGTCGAAGTGAGTTTCCTTTCAAGGGAGAGTTCAGGATGAAGGTTCAGACCATCATGAGAGCTTGGGATCACTGTTATTAGATCAGGGTAGAAGGATATACCGAGCCCATGATTACCCCGGATTATGATCTTTGAAGGCGTCTGAGGGTTAACGACAAGATTCTAGAACCCGACCAGGGACCAACCATGTCACTTGAGGAGCATATGAGGATAGTACCGTCTGAGGCCGACATTTTGCAAAATGAACTCAAGGAGGTCAAGAAGAAGATGGAGGCTCTACATACTTAGCATATGGATGAGCTCTATAAGGCAAGTTTAGAGGACGACGAACGAGATGGGACCATCAGGCAACTGAAGAAGCTGAATGCATATCTGAGTGAGAAGAATGCCCTTTATCAGAAAGATACTCTCCAGCTTCAAGAAAAGGTGCAGAATGTCGGCCGAAGCCATTTCTTAGACGTGGAGAAGGAAATGATGAATGGAATACGTTTAGTTGAAGAAGAATGAGAGAAAGGCAAGCGAGCAATCAAGAAAGAGATAGAAAGTTGCAAGTTAGCCATCGAGAGCAAAAGACGGTTTTTCAAGGATGCTATTAACCAAGAGAAAGAAAGAGCTAGGCAAGAGATAGACAAAGGTAAGTAAGCAATCATCTGTGAAAGAGAGAACATTGCCGTTTGGAAGAGGAAATCCATGGGGAGCAGGAATAGGCTACTAGAGATGCAAAACTTGTACAATGACACTATTCGAAGCCTGAATCAGAGCCAAGATCAGAGCGTCGAGTTAGAAGGGAGACTGACAGAGTTAGAGCAGTCCTTTCAGGCATATCGTCAAAGGAATGGCTTCATCGAACTACAAGAAAGAGAGCGTGAAATTGGTATGTTACGAGCCCGTATTTAGTCACTTGAGGCAATCGTTCAAGATTATAGGGGGAGAATTAGGGTATTCGAAGAAGTTGAAGCAGGTGGAGACAATTATTGGTGGCGAAGACTTTGCGATGCCTCCCAGATGATCCAAGATAGAGACCAGTATTACATGACCCTGATGGTGGAGATCGACAAGTTGCGGGACATGTGACGGATTTATCTACAGAAGCTGAAGCTGTTCGACCTTTCATAACCTCAGACATGAAAGAAGCACCTAGGTTCATCAACCTGCTCAGGGCTATCGATAAGTTAGGAGATAGGGCTAGGGCTTATGTGTAGAACTCTACTTTGATATTTTGTAATCTGGACCCTTTAATTCCTATGAAAGTAGTTCAATAGGGTGATTACCAGCGGAATCAGTACCATTATTTGTATACATTCTTGCATTGCATCATGGCATTTGCATCATCATACATGCATTCATCTTTCTTTTCAAAACTATTAATAGTGTAAATATTGTGGCAGTTAAACTACTATTTAAACTGCAACCATTCCGCATCCATACTTTACTCAGTTCCAAAGCAAATTATTGGAGGACAGAATTGTCAGTTTGGAAAAGGGGCAGAAAGATTTGGAAGGACGTTTAGATGAAGCCAAACGGAGCCTTAGCGAGCAAATCACTCAATCACAAGCTGCGATAGTATCCGACATAACTGAATTACTGGCAAAATGCCTTGGGAAAGAAAAGGTTATAGAGGAAGTCGCCCAGGAGCCAAAAGGTACCACGTCTCACAGTAAGGTTCAACTAGTGATGCCAAGTTCGGCAAAAAGAGTATATATTGACCCTGTCGGGATATCTGCTAGTCTTCAGGCAGGGGCATCTGAAAGCCAACCCATTGACGCAGAGGCCTTCTACGAAGAAGAGGTGTCAGATCTAAACTTGATCGAGAAAATTAGAACAGAGGTAGAAAAGAAATGGGAAGAAATATTTCGTCTCATAGAGGAAAAGTTTAGAGCCCTGAAAGCCACAGAAGAACCAGGGAATGAGGCTAGTGATCTAAGCCTGGTATCTGACCTTGTTCTACCACCAAAATTCAAGACTCTAGAATTTGACAAGTATGATGGAACTACATGTCCTTCCGCGCATGTGACCATGTATTGTCGATAGATAGCAGCCTACGTCAAGGATGAAAAGCTTTTAATCCATTGTTTCCAGGATAGTCTGATTGGAGCAGCGACCCGGTGGTACACCCAATTAAGCCGGGCAAATATCAAGTCCTGGAAGGATCTTTCAAAGGCGTTCATTTAGCAATATAAACATGTGACAGATATGACCCCTAGCAGGATCATGTTAGAAAATATGGGGCAGAATTCTAACGAGAGTGTACGACAATACGCCCAGAGGTTACGAGTGGTAGCTGCTCATATCTAGCCACCAATCCCTGAGCATGAGATCGCTCCCCTATTCGTGAATACTCTAAAGAGGACGCTATTCGATCGCCTCATCAATAATATAACGCAGAACATTTTTGATTTGATCAGGACCAGGGAGTCTCTCGAATTGGCAATCAAGAGCGGTGGGATTGACAGCGGGGATAACTCTCGAAAGTACAACATGAAGAGAGAGAATGAAGTAAAAACTACGAGTACTTACACTGCTCCGAAGAACTTCACGGTCTTCCAGCCGCAAACATCTACAGGGAAGGTTCAGAACCCTAACCAAATATAAGAGAGAGCTCCAAGAAAGGAAAAAGAGAATGCATCATTTACTCCGTTGCTTGTTTCGTACTCTAAGCTTTATTCTTAGTTGCACGAAGCTGATTTGGTCTGCCCGTACTATGTTACTTTGTTCAAACCTCCGTTTCTATCATGGTATGATCCTAACGCACATTGCGATTATCATGGCGGTGCCCCTAGTCACCTCATAGAAAATTGCCTCGCATTTAAGAAACTCGTACAAAGCCTGATCAATTATGGGGTGTTGAAATTTGAGGAACCAAACGTGGCCGCTAATCCGTTGCCTAATCACAGGAGCCGTGGAGTAAACGCTATCAAGGAGTACTCTTCTAGGAAGGCTAAAAAGGATGTGTTAGAGATCAAGTCTCCCTTACGGTGGGTATTCCAACAATTATACAAGGCCCGCTTCATCGACAGGTGCATGGTAGTGGTGCAGAAGGGGTGTACAGCTTATTGCGAGTTCCACCAGGACGGTGGACATGACATCCAAAAATGTGAAGAATTTAGGAGACTAATTCAATAGCTGATGGACAATAAGAAGATAGAGTTCTTTGAATAGGCTGTAGGAAGGCAGGGGTTAGATGTATGTGCGTCAGATAGCACCAACCTCAAGTATGGGAGATACAGGCCCTTTGTCATCTCCTTCAGATCAAAGGAAGCAAGTTCATCTCAAGGAGCAGTTGTAAAGGTGGCCCCTAAAATCATCATTTCAGCACCAGCCCCGTTTTCGTTCAAGGACATGCGGCGAACTCCTTGGAATTATGCCGCTAATGTGACCATACTGGAAAAGCCGGAACCTCATGAGGAGAAAGAACGAACGGTAGAAGAGAAGCCAAAAACAGAAAGACGAACAGACAGAGAAAGATAAAATTGTCAACGAAGTACGCCACTTCATGAGGAACGGTAGGTGCTAACTCTTCAAAAGCCTTGAAATTGGCCGAAGCTGTAAAGGATAAAGGAGAAGGTAAATCAGCTGGTCCTACGCAGACATTTGGAGAGGAGCCCCTCCAAAGGTTAATGAGCCGGTAACTGAGGCCCAGGCATAAAAATTTCTGAAGTTCCTGAGGCACAGTGAGTACAACATAGTGGAGCAGCTGTGAAAGCAACCAACAAAGATTACGGTGTTGGAGCTGCTTTTGAGTTCTAAAAAGCATCGTGAGGCATTGTTAAAGGTGCTGAATCAAACATTTGTACTCGGTGACATTTCTGTGTCTAAGCTGGACAGAATAGTAGGCCATATCACCGCATACAACCAAATTACATTCAGTGATGATGAGATCCCAGAAGGAGGTATGGGGTCCACCAAAGCTCTCAACATCACTACCCCCTACAAAGGGTATGTGTTGCTAGCAGTACTGATTGATAATGGGTCAGCATTAAACATACTACCGATGGTGACTCTGTAAAAGCTGTAGGTAGATAATTCCCACGTGAAACCCTATCATAACTCTGTGAGAGCATTTGATGGTACTCAAAGGGGAACACTTGGAAAAATTGAGGTACCTTTGTTGATCGGGCCGACATAGTACACAATCGACTTCGTGGCGATGGACATAAAGCCAACCTATAGTTGCTTATTGGGAAGGCCATGGATCCAATCTACATAAGCCTTCCCCTCATCACTACATCAGAAATTGAAATTTGTGATCAAAGACAAATTGATCACTGTGGAGGCTGAGCAAGAGATCATCTCTTCGGTTACATCAGATGCCCCCTACATCCATAACGATGAAGACGCTACAGAATGTTCTTTCCGAGCATTGGAGCTTGTAAATGCTACGTTTGTTGCGGAGCGTAACAGGATCATTTGCCCGAGGTTGTCTAACTACACCAAGATGACCGTTTCTGAAACTTTAGGCCGAGGAGTCAAAGCATGAAGGGGGTAGGAAGGAGATTACAAGGAATCCTACGACCCAGAAGTGTCATCACTAAGAAAGATCATTTTGGGCTTGGCTACAAACCAAGTGTTCAACAGAGGAGAGAGTAGTATAGAAGGAAAGAATAACAAATGAGGGCTAGACTCAAGGGAGAAGGCATTCTATGGAGACTGATGTTTTTCCCTCATGTAAAGGATATTTTTGTCTTTGAAGGAATTGACTGTACAAGACAGAAAGTAGAAGAAGTTCAGTGAATCTCTTGAAGGGATGTCCATCAACATGATAGCTGAAGATAACAATGGCAACAACGTGTTGACCAGCATCTGCCCTTGCCGTCTCGAGGAAACACTTTAGGGACATATCAGAGTAATGCTCTGAATTAACCCTTTTGTTTTTGCAATAGGCAATGGGGATCTTTTGTATAGTGCACCTATGTTAACTTTTTGTTTGGAATGAAAGAATATCTTCCTCATTTTCTTAAATGGCAAACATTTCATTTACTATATTCATTCATTTCTTGTTCATATTCATTTACTTCATTTAAAAATCATGCTCTTACCAATACATTCGTTCTCATTTCATGCAGGGTTCCCATAATTAACTGTATGAATGATTCTGAATTTAATCCCGAGGTAGATTTCGAGCACCATGAGATCTCGGTAGAAACTGAAGAGAGGGACGACAAAGCAGAATGCGAAGTCCCTGAGGAGTTAGTAAGGATGATGGCCAACGAAGAAAAACAAATCATGCCCCACCAAGAGGAAACATAAATTGTGAATTTGGAAACTGATAAGGAGAGAAAAAAAGTGAAATCGGTACTACATTTTCCTCAGCAACCAGGTGTGAGCTAATAGCCCTGCTCCAATAGTTCAAGGACGTCTTTGCTTGGACATACCAAGATATGTCAGGGTTAAGTACAGACATAGTGGTGCACAAGCTGCCAACGAGGCTAGAATGCAAACCAGTCCAGCAAAAACTCAGAAGAATGAGGATTGACATGCGACTAAAGATCCGAGAAGAGGTAAAAAAGTAGTTTGATGCTGGCTTTCTGGAAGTTACCAAATACCCTGAATGGGTTGCAAACATCGTATCGGTGCCAAAGAAGGATGGGAAGGTCCGCATATGTGTAGATTACAAGGATCTCAATCGAGCAAGCCCTAAAGACAATTTCCCTCTACCACATATTGACACGTTGATAGACAATACCGCGGGACACTCATGGTTCTCATTCATGGATGGTTTCTCAAGATACAACCAGATAAAGATGGATCCAGGGGACATGGAGAAGACCATATTTGTAACCATGTGGGGTACGTTTTGTTACAAGGTGATGCCCTTTAGACTCAAGAAATCAGGGGTAACTTATCAAAGAGCGATGGTGACTCTTTTCCATGATATGATGTACAAAGAGATAGAAATATACGTGGATGATATGATCGCTAAGTCCCGAACTGAGGAAGAGCACCACCAAAATTTGAGGAAGCTATTCCAAAGACTACGAAAGTACCAACTGAAGCTCAACCCGGCTAAATGCACATTCGCAGTCATATCCAGAAAACTCTCGGGGTTTGTAGTAAGCAGGAAGAGGATTGAGATCAATCCAAAAAAAGTGAAGGCTATCCAGGACTTTCCACCACCCCAGACTCAGAAAGTGGTTTGAGGTTTCCTAGGAAGGTTAAACTATATCTCCTGTTTCATCTCCCAATTGACAGATAAGTGCGACCCTGTCTTCAGATTACTCAGGAAGAATAACCCAAGGGTCTGGGATGAAGAATGTCAAGAGGCCCTAGAGAAGATTAAGAAGTACTTGACGAATGCTCTGGTTTTAGTCGCGCCAGTACCAAACAGGCATATGATCCTTTACCTGGCAGTTTTTTAAAACCTGATGGGTTGCGTGTTGGGGCAACATGATGAATCTAGGAAGAAGGAAATAGCCATCTACTACTTAAGCATGAAGTTCATTGATTGTGAAACACGGTACCCGCCAATTCAAAAGCTATGTTGTGCTTTGGTTTGGACCACCAAAAGGCGTAGACAATACATGTTATACCATACCAACTGGCTGATATCCAAATTAGACCCCTTGAAGTTTTTAATGGAAGCACCGACATTAACAGGAAGGATGGCCCGTTGGCTGATGCTGTTATCAGTGTTCGACATTGTATATGTAAGCAAGAAAGCCGTGAAAGGAAGTGCTATAGCAGATTTCTTGACTAGCCGTGCTTCAGATGATTATGAATCGTTAAACTTTAATTTCCCGGATGAGGACTTGATGTGCATTACAACTGGGGAAGATGTTTCAGATGACGGCTCGTGGAAACTTTACTTTGATGGAGCCTCCAATGCCCTATGCCACGGAATAGGTGCAACACCTTTAACGTATACTCATAAGTCGAATATACATTAAAGATATTACGGAGTCATAGAAAGAAATCTTGACGTGTAATTTTTTTTTAAATGTAACACCCTTAACTTTCATAACATGCTTGAATCTTCAATTCTATTAATTTTCCATAAATTCATGACCAATCCCTAAATTTTCTTAAATTGGTCCTTCAACTTTTAGATTTTTCATTTTGGTCCCTAATCACAAATTCAAGCCATTTCAATCACAATTCATCAATTCTAAGGCTAAAAATAAAATTTTCAATCATTTCCGGTAACTTTAAAAAATTACAATTTGGTCACTAGTCCAAAAATTGGGGTATTACAATAGGGGCCGTACTATTTTCTCCAGAAGATGTCTACTGCCCCTTTACCAATAGATTAGAATTGTTTTGCAAAAATAGCATGGCTGGGTATGAAACTTGTGTCATGGGACTGAATGCAGCCATTCAAAGAAAGATCAAAGAACTTTGAGTATTAAGAGATTCGTCCCTAGTGATCTATCAGTTACGAGTGGAATGGGAAACTAGGGATCCGAAGCTAGTAAAATACTACGAGTTGATCCAAGAGCTCATTAAAGAATTTGAAAAGGTCAGTTTCACCTACCTTCTTAGAGAAGACAACCTGATGGCAGACGCCTTGGCAACCTTGGCCTCCATGTTCAAAGTAAGTACGAGAGCAGAAATGAAGCCAATTGAGATACAGACTTTTGAAAGGCCCTCTCACTGTTATAATGTGCAAGAAGAAATAAATGGCAACCCTTGGTATTACGATATCTTGTAGTATATCAAGTTTCAAAAGTATCCCGAAGGGGCAAATGAAAATGACCGAAAAACACTCAGAAAGATAGAAACGAGATATATTCTAGACGGGGAGATTCTGTACAAAAGAAGCCATGACCAGACACTGTTGAGATGTGTGGATGCCCATGAGGCAAAAGAAATTTCGGCAGAAGTGCACGATGGTTTTTGTGGAACACACGCTAATGGTCTGTCAGTAGCCCAAAAAATCATGAGATATGGCTATTTCTGGTCGACTATGGAGGGGGACTGCATCGATTACGTCAGTAAGTGTCATAAGTGCCAGATATATGCTGTCAAGATCCATGCTCCTCCTTTACCTTTACACACCATGAACGCGCCTTGGCCGTTTGCAGCATGGGGCATGGATGTCATTGGATAGATTCATCTGAAGGCTTCCAACGGGCACCGTTTTTATTTTGGTTGCCATTGATTACTTCATTAAATGAGTGGAGGAAACATCTTATGCCAATATCATAAGGACAACGGTGTGTAAGTTCTTGAAGAAAGAGGTCATTTGCCGATATGGGTTGCCAGAAAGGATTATCACCAACAACAGTTCCAACCTGAATAACAAATTGATGACTGAGGTGTGCAACCAGTTCAAAATAACACACCATAATTCCATGACCTACCGTCCTAAGATGAACGGGGCAGTAGAAGCGGCAAACAAGAACATAAATAAAATCATCGTGAGATGTACAATTCGTTTGGAAGGAAAAATGTCAAGAAAGCTTTGATCAATTAAAGAAGGTTCTGACAAAAGCTCATGTTTTAGTACAACCAGAACCTGGAAAAGAATTTGTAATATATAGCGATGCCTCCCATAATGGTTTGGGATGTGTGCTGATGCAAGAACGAATGGTGGTAGCTTATGCTTCACGGCAACTCAAAACTCATGAGAGAAACTATCCCACTCATGATTTAGAGTTGGCTGTTGTTGCGCGTAATAAGTGCTACGCAATTGTGCAAGTATACACGTCGCAAGTTATAGTATAAAAGATATTGTCTCCATAGGGATTGGTGCCACTTCAAGAATCTAATCTCTTGCACTGTAAAAAGTAAAAACACAAATAGAAGATTATAGGAGTTGAACTAATAACTAAACTAGAAAGCAATAAAGTAAAAGAATAGATGAGATCAAATAAGAGAGATAGGCCAGGTTATCATGAGTTGAGGTGTGATAGCCGATTGGATCGTCTTGGTAAAAGAGTGCAAGGGAAACTCAGTTGTCGTGGCAACTTGCACAACGGGGTTGCCTTCGCAACTAATCGATGGTTGACTGGGCGACTAGTTGGGCAACTACTTGGGCGTCTGGGCAGCAACCTTCAAGGTTTGGCAGAGCGTTCTTCAATGGTTTCTTCTTATCCCTAAGTCGAAACTCTAGCTACTTGTGCATGCCTTGATAATACATCCCTGCGTGAATTAAGGGTGAACAACAACCAATCTTGCGCTCTTCTTAGCCGTTGAAATCCTTAACTTATTCCTAAGCTGGATTAATCTCCACCATCAATAGATTGAATAAATATCATATTCATTCGTTTCTTGAATCTAACTCTACCGATATTAGATAAATAGATGAAGTTACGAGATCCTCTCCCAATTCACTCGCAAGCAGGAATAAGAACCAAGAA
The DNA here is from genome assembly GCA_019671005.1 of Hibiscus mutabilis. Lineage (NCBI taxonomy): Eukaryota > Viridiplantae > Streptophyta > Magnoliopsida > Malvales > Malvaceae > Hibiscus > Hibiscus mutabilis. The sequence goes on from CM033723.1 coordinate 24,507,781, forward strand.
TGAATAAACCTTGAATAGAAAAGTGCAGACTCTTATTACCTAAACAAAATCCAATTGTTTCTCATAACCACAAGACACAATAACCTCAGCCAAATAGATTTAGTTCATGGCTAGGTTCCAAAGAAACACAAGATAAAGAATTCCTAGCATGAACCTAATTGAACAAGAAAGAAAAAGATGAAGGATGGATGAAGCCTTCTTGTCGAGATCTCCCCTCGAAGCTTGTCGAAAATTCTCTCTACTCTCCCCCTTAGAGTTGACGGCTTGGTGATCTATTTATAGGGCTAGGTCAAAGTCCTTCTTTGAGGAGGAAGTTAAGCTGGAATTAAATTATCTTTAAAGAATATAATTCTTTATTATATTTATATTCCTTCTAGAACTTCTCCTATCTTCTTGGGATTTAAATCTTCTTTAACCTCTTCATGGAAATCAAACTCCTTTGGGATTTAGCTTTGCTCCATTTCATCTTGGGCTTGTCTAGTCATCAATTTCGACTACCATATCACCTTATTCTTTATCGACAATTGGCCTGGCAACTGGCTCGGTATCTCCTTCATGCATTGCCCTAGCAACTAGCTTGGCATCTCCTTCATGCATTGCCCTGACAACTAGTTCTAGCCTTGCTTTGGCAAGTGATTATGCACATACACATAAAACACACCAAAGTAGCATCTTTTCCCACAAAAACTACCAAGTTATGTAATCAAGCTCAACGATGGAAGGAAACATGGATTAATGCATGAATGGCTAATTATGCAACTAATATGAGCCTAAGTCTAGCAATAATATGAGTAAAAAGGGTAAGAAAAAATAGTATTTTTGAACACTTATCAGCTGCAGTGGTGTTTGCTCTAAAAATTTGGCGACACTACTTATATGGTGAAAAATGCCATATTTTCACTAACCATAAAAGTTTGAAGTACTTGTTATCCCAGAAAGGAGCTCAATTTGAGGTAGAGAAGATGGACAGAATTAATCAAGGATTATGATGTAATTATTGATTATCATGTGGGAAAGGCTAATGTGGTAGCAGACGCACTTAGCCGAAAAACATTTTCTGCCTTGAGAGCCCTGAATGCCTAGTTGAAAATGCAGGAAAATGGTGCATTAGTGGCGGAATTTCAAATCAAGCTAACTTTGACAGAGAGAATTAAAGAGTTAAAAGCCAAAGATGAAGGGTGCTTGGAAAGAATAAAACAAATAGAAAGTGGTGAATCTAAGGACTTTGAAGTAAAGTCTAATGGGTTCTTATATTATAAAGGACGTTTATACATTCGTGAGAATGATGAGCTGAAGAAAGAAATACTTTCTGAAGCCCATTACATCCCTTTAACAATGCATCCAGGTGCTAACAAAATGAATCAAAATGTGAAAAGTCATTTTTCGTGGCCTGGCATGAAGCGAGCCATCACAGAATTTGTTACCAAGAGTTTGACTTGTCAACAAGTAAAAGCAGAACATCAGGTACCATTCGGATTACTTCAATCAATTTCCATTCCATAGCGGAAATGGGAAAGAGTTATTATGGATTTTGTAACGGGCCTACCTTTGATGCTGAGTAAAAAGGATGGAATTTGGGTGATCGTGGATCGATTGACTAAATCGGCACACTTCATACCAGTTCGCACAGATTATTCCTTGAACAAGCTGGCAAATTATTTATCGCAGAGATTGTTAGATTGCATGGTGTTCCTATGTCTATTATATTGGACAGGGATCCCATGTTCACTTCAAGATTTTGGAGTACTTTACACGAGGCATTGGGAACTAAATTACATTTTAGTACTGCTTTTCATCCTCAAACAGACGGACAGTCAGAGAAACTATCCAAGTATTAGAGGATATGCTTAGAGCCTGTGTATTAAATTTTGCGGATTCTTGTGAAAAGTATCTTCCATTGGCAGAATTCACATATAACAATAGTTATAAATCAAGCATAAAGATGGCTCCTTACGAAGCATTAAATGGGAGGAAATGCAGAACGCCATTAAATTGGTTTGAGCTTGAGGGTCGAAAGGTTATTGGACCGGATCTTGTTCAAAGGATGGAAGATAAGGTAAAAATTATTCAAGATAATCTCAAAGCTGCCTCTGACAGACAAAATCTTACTTAGATCTTAAAAGAAAGGATATTGAGTTTGAAGTTGGAGATAAGGTATTTTTAAAAGTATCACCTTAAAAAAAAGTGTTACGCTTTGGACGAAAAGGCAAACTTAGTCCAAGATTTATCAGCCTTTATGAGATTCTAAAAAGGGTTGGTCCAGTGGCATATCAGTTAGCATTACCACCCAAGATGAGTAAGATTCATGATGTTTTTCATGTATCTATGCTGATGAAGTATCGATTAGATCCTTCGCATGTCATTACACTATAAGAAATCAAGATTCAATAGGATCTAACATACGAGGAAGAACCTGTGAAGATATTAGCTCACGGAGAAAAATAGCTAAGAAATAAAAAGATTCCTCTAGTCAAAGTTTTATGGAGAAATTACAAAGTAGAGGAAGCTACTTGGGAACCTGAAGAATCAATGAAAAAGCAGTATCGACATCTTTTTCAACCTAGTACTTAGGAAAATTCGAGGAAGAATTTTCTTAAGGGGGAAGAATTGCAATACCTCAAAATTTTGGTTAGTGACCAAAATGTAAATTTTGAAAAGTTTGGTGCCAATATGTAAATTTTGAAAAGTTCAAGGGACAAGTTGTAATTTTCAAAAGTATGTAAGTTAGTCCCGTAAATGAATAGTTCACCCCCAAGAGTGATAATTTTGTGATACACGGATTTTTGATACGGAGTTTGTATTAAGAGCTATAAAGCTTTAAAGTTCGAGAAAAATCTAGATAATTGGATTTAATCGAATAAATGAGAAATCTTTTATGAGATATTTTAAGAGATAATTTATTAAAATAAGGCAAGGGTAAAAGGTTCATTTTCATGCCTTATTTTAATGGAAATTAATATGGATGTCATTTTTCCATAAAAGAATTTTTAATTAAGATACTTTAAATAATGGACAAATGGCCTAAATTAAGTCAAAAGAAAAATCAAGAAATCTCTTCATCTTTCTCTAGCTTGGCCGAAACACCCTACTCAAGGTATGGGAAATTTTATTTTGATTTTTCAAGCTTATTTCTTTGGATTTTGGATGAAAGCATAAAACAAAGAATTAATCTACATGAAATTCTCTAGCTCTTGGTACCATTTGTTCATGCTTTCCTTACTTAAAACCTTAGTTTTGAGGAATTGATGGATGAAGGGGATGTTGAATTAGGTTGAACTAAGGTTAGTTTTTGATGAATATGATGTTGTAGAATCATATTAAAGCTTATGTGATGATTGAAACTACATGGAAATAGCTAAACCCTAAATTGTTCAAAGTTAGGGTTTTAGTAGAAAAGTTGAATTTGAATATATTTTGATTTGGGAATGATTGTGAAGCTTGGAAGTGATGTTTAAGTGTTAATTGGACTGATTTGGAAACTTGGAAAATCATAGGGATAATTTTGGCAAATTGTAAAAATTAGGGGAAATTATGGAGAAATTTCCATAAATTTGGAAATGTTGAAATTATGATTTTACAAGCTTTAAAATGCCATTTGGACCATTTTGGAAGTTTATAAAATCATAGGAACCAATTCAGAAATTTTGAAAAGATTGGGGACCAATTCAGCAATTTGGAATAATTTAAGGACTAAAGTGGAAATTTATTTTTATGGAAGCATTATGCTGGTATTAAGGTTAGAATGAGTTATAAATCATTATTTGAATAAAGGTTGGAAGAAATACAAAGTATTGAGGATGAAATGACTTATGTCATGAAACTAATATTTGGAAAATATTAGGGTGTTTAAAGGAAAATTATTCCAATATTGTTTATGTGTTAGTAAGATACTAACATATAGTTTGGGATGTACTTATGGTATTTTTAATACACTTGTAGATTGTGAACAAAATCAAGACCGAATTAGCAATCGAGGAAAGGAACGAGACCGAAGTTGAACTTAGTGAGGCTAGTTGAATATTGACAGAGTATAAAGTGTCAAGGTGAGTGCATTTTTATGCAAGGAAAATATTATGTTTGATTTGAAAGACTTGTGATATGTCTGGTATAATTATATGCTTGAAGATTATATTTATTTTGATATTTGACATATTGAGAATTGTCAAAGGTAGAACTATGATGGATTTGATCACTAGATATATCAGGTATGTATGTTTATATTATATTTAGGGTATGAACTGCCTAGTATTTAATTATATTGCCATGGATGAATCGAATATGGAATTGGAAAATATGCCAAATAAGTAATTAAGGTATATAGTATAGTTGGCATGCCATATGGTCTAGTGGTTTAGCACTTCGGTGCGGTTTATTAACACTTAGGTGTGGTTCTTTAGCACTTATATGCGGTCACTTAGCACTTCAGTGCGGTTTATTAGCACTTCAGTGCAGTTTTGACTCGTGTACTCAAGTCCTCAAACTATGTTGGGTAATAATTTATTTGATAATAAATGGTTAATAAATTAGAGAGTAGGTAAACTCTCGGATAATGGCAAGAATATTAATGGGTTTATGAATCTGAAATATCTTATGTTAATATTTGATTAACATAAGGAAAATGAAAGAATAGTGATCAAATTGCATGTTTAATTTATTATTGTTATAATTCAAGCATGTTGATTTATGTTAAATAATTATAATACCTCACTAAGTATATACTTAACGTGTGATTGTTTTAACACGTCATCATCCAGAGGAATAATAGTCGTATTGGTAATTTACATCTCTGATGTATTTTGATTATCTCTAGTTGGCATGTATAAAATAATAGTAGCTCGCTTTAACTGATCTAGATATGGTTTGTAATATAAATATCTAGATAAGTGGTTACTTTATAACCTGGATTATAATAGTTTAAAGAAATTATTAGTAATGAAAAATTGGGTAAAGTTATAAAGTTTGATTTTTAGAGTAATCAAGATCATTTTTAATTTAGGCAGTTTTTAGGCAGTCTGCTTAATTAAAATGTGCATTTAAAAACTGCCAAGTTGCTGCATGGAAACAGAAGCTATTTGACAGGTTAAAAATTAATAATTAGTTTTACGCGATAAACTGAAATTTTTGAAAATTTTTGTTTTGATTAAATTGAGTATTATAAAACACGGTTAAATATTAGGTGACATTCCCTACTAGTATCAAGAATTAAATACTAGTAAGGGTGTTATAATGCAAGAAACCCTGATCCTTCAAACCCGAGGATGTCAAGTTGAAAAATGATTTTTTGTCTTCGTATTCCTATTAAAATTAACAAATGTCATGATTGTGATGAGTTAGCATGTTCCTAGGGTACCTAACTCATGAATGTATGGTGTATTTTATAGCGAGAAAAGTTCCCAATTATCTGATCTTTGCATATTTTCTCACTCAATCCGTTTATCTTGTAGTACTGATTGAAGAAATGATCTTTTTATCTTCAGATTCTTAAGCACTCTCGTAGCTTAGGCCTCTGCATGGCAATTAAACAAATCCATTTTTGGATTATCATTGTAGTTGATTCATCAATATTGAGTGAAATGCCTCCTTGAGTGGCTCTAAAACCTGTATGAAATCTACATATTCCTAGAATGTCCTCCAATGTTTATAAAATTGTTTTGATTGTCGTAGAAGAAAGATTAGCGACTAAGTAAGTCATGTTTTCTTAAAATAATATCAAGCACCTTCAAGGTTTCTTGTGAGTTCTCAGATTCTTTTCTGGGGCGTTTTGGATTGCTTGTAGGGGAATCTTCACAGCAAGACTTATCTTTAGCTTAAATGTCTTCAAATGATATTAACATTTTAATTTATTCCTCTTGCACTCAACAAGGTCAGAGATTTTGAATCCTTGGTCGAAATATTCTGTCCCAATTTGGTGATGTGATCTTTTCACTAAGAAGAATTTCATGCTCATGCAAATGACATGATTAGAGTCAGAATAATGAACCGCATCATTGTCCTATATTTTCAAACCATTTTTAGAGTAATTCACAAAAATCTTTTGTGTTATATGAATGTTAATTTAATGGTTCCCAGTTTAATATAGGATGCTTACGTACATGATAAATATGCAAAAGAAAAAGGAAGTTAAGTTTTTGGAATGTAGGCTTTATTAATAGTGTGGCAAACAAAGTGGTAGTTACAAAAGAAAGAAAATCAAGTACCCATATATCAAGTGCCAAAGCGTTCTGATCCAATCCAATGGAAGTTTTCCAAATGCATCCTTTGTTGAGAAGATTTCAAACACCATGATGATGTGAGAAGATGTGACATTCCCTCCAAAATGCCAGGCTTTTGAGGAAGTTATTCACCATATGTCTAATCCCAATTTGCTTATATCTAAGCTGCCCTTTACGGGTTTTCAACTCGAATCCTCCTTTGGTTTTAAGATACCCTTTGCGGGTTTTTTTTTATCTTGAACCCTATTTTTTATTTTTTTCTCTTTTTAAGTCTAAAACACCATTGCAGGGTTTCACTTTTGGCCCATTTCATTTTATTTTTCTCGAAGCTCCCTTTCAAGTTTTCACTTTCGACTTTTTTCTTTTTCTCTTTTTTTCCATTTTTCTTTTCTCTTTTTTAGGTGTAGCATCGCTTGACCAAGTCTAAATTCATTGGATTATGGAATTCATCCCCGTCCAGCTCGGCCAAGATCAATTCTCCTCCAGAAAAGACTTTCGTTACAATGTAGGGCCCCTCACAATTGGCCATCCATTTCACACGAGAATCTCTTTGCATTGGAAGCATTTCTTCAACATTAAATCTCCCCATCAGAATTCTATAGGACGAACCTTCTTGTCGTGAGCTCGCATCATCCTCTTTTGGTACATCTGACCATGACAGATTACTTTCAACCTTTTTTCTTCAATTAGATTCAAATGGTCATATCTTGCCTGAACCCACTCGGCTTCATCTAGTTTTACCTCTATGAAAATGCAAAGTGAAAGAATTTCGACCTCATTGGTAACACAGCTTCCATCACACCAACTAATGAAAATGATGTTACCTTGGTATACATTCATAGAGAAGTTCGATAGGCATACAAGGTGAAAGATAGTTTTTGTAATAACCCAAATTTTGGAATCTGAGGGTCGAATTAACCTGAAGAATGGGCTTCGCATTTGGGCCGAAAGTTTGGGCCTTTGTGAGCCTTGAGGGCTTCTTCTTGGTTGATGGGATTGAGTTTTGGGCTTGGACATATGTTAGGATGAAGAATGAGAGATAAACATGGGTAATTTCACCTTGTTTTGAAAGGAAAAGTTGAGGGTCTTTATGTTTCTTTGCAAAAAAGAATGGATAATCTCATCATTTTGTCTCCCTTGTCTTTCTTCCTCAACTCTCATGCCCAATGAAAATGTTAAATCTTTGAGTTAGGAAGTTTGAATCTCGGTTTTGTGGTTGAGGAAAGGTAAATCATTATTCAAGGATCTATCTATCAAGGTAAGAATGGTTGAGTTTGGTGGAGGTTGAAAATAGGTGTTTGGTGGGGGTTGAAGGGAAAGAATGGGAATGGAGTTTTTAACTCCATTTCTTGTTGTAAAATTTTTCCTTCTTCATACAGTAAGTTCCAGCAACGTTGTAACTTGTTTTACATCATCTCTTTGTAGTAAGAGAGGTTGGAAAAGCTTACAAAGCTCAAGAGAAGATGAGGGCCTGAGGTGTTGGCTTGGATCTTTGTTTGCTGTTTAACATCAAGGTTGGTACACTGCTAACTCTCATGTATTCTTGAAAATCATCAATGTGTTTGCCTTGTTGCTAGAGTGATTAACTGGTTGGTTGAACGCTTGAGACTTCATAAATGGCAAATCTTAAAATCGATGTTAAGATGGCTTAAAAATGGTAGGAAACCACTTAAACTAACTTCCATAAATTGTAGGTTTGTTTTGGGGTCTTTCCTTTGGGTTTTGGAGGCTTGGGGTGATTCTCGAAGTCTAAAAAATGAATTTTGGGTTCACGTACAGATACAGATTTAACACATATCGGTACCCAATGTTAAAATGGCTGAAATCAAGCCAAATTACAAAGGCGTATCGGTATGCCCATGGGGTATCAGTACGCTCATGGGGGTATCAGTACCCCCATGTTCCATCAAATTATAGAGTATTGATACACTCAGTAGTGTATCAATACACCTGGGGTATCGGTACATATCCCTGTATATCAGTACGCGCTTGAATTAAACCCCTTTTGACAACAAGCAAAGTATGGATATACAATAGTGGGTATCAGTACCCACTGGAGCATATCGATACTCCTAGGTGAGTATCGGTACTCACTGGGCATTCTACCTAAAAATTTCATTTTGAGTTCGAGGGACCTATAATTAAAGAGCTAGGGCCCAATGGGCCTCTAATAAGGTAAAATGGATAGTAAAGCTGAGAAACCAAGAATCTAACCTCATATACTTATATAATGAGTAATAAGTTAATTAAAACCTTGATGGCTTGATTGTATTGAACAATAAGGATCCTTGGAGGGTTGAATAAGTGTTGTATGCCATGTAAGGGTACTGTATGGTTGAGTACCTTATTTGGTGGGATCCGGATACCCAAAGAGAGTGTTGCAACACCACGGTTAGATGTTTTCCCGAATGTATGTTCCCAAAGCTATGTGGCACCGGATCTCATTCAAAGTTGTTTGAGGAGAGATTTTGAGCATGGGTGTACGTTCCCAAAGTTGTGTGGCACCGAGACTCACCCAAAAGTGTACGTTCCCAAAGCTGTGTGGCACCGGGCCTCACTCTAAGTTTGTTGGTATGGTGTACCATGTGCTATGTGTGTGGTTAATATCTTTTATAGCTTTGCTATGTGTTTAGGTGGCTAGAGGTAGCGCCAATGTTGATATTTATGCTATGATGTCATTCTTTAGCTACTTGCTCATATTTATGATTTGCATGAAGCATGGTTGAGTGGAAGTGTATCCACTGAGCTTCATTAGCTCAGCGTTTGAAATTGTTGGTTTTGTTTTTATTTTATTAGGTTAGAGCACCATTGGAGTAGGATCTCAACATTGACTTGTGTTTGAGTACAATGCTTAGATTTTGGGGCTATGTATTTGTAGGACCCTGTGTTGTATTGTAACTCTTATTTTGGATTTTAACTTATGTGTCGAATGCTTTTTAATTATGTATTTTAAATAGAGTTCCCATGTAACATTTTAATTGGTTTATCAACTCTGAAATATTCAAACTTAACGGATTTTATGAAATGAATGTGTTGGGCTAAATATAGTTGCTAAAATTTATGGAGTTGGGTTTGGGCTTGAGACCCAATTTGTGGCATTCGGGTTGGGGATGTTACAGTTTTTATGCCAGTCTTTATACGTGTCAGTCATCTTTGCAACTATCTTCTTGACGTTCTTGTTTGCCGCCTCCTCTACCCCATTCATTTTTGGGTGATAGGTTATTGAGTTGTGATGCTTAATCTGGAATTGCTCACAGACCTTAGTCATCATTTTGTTGTTCATGTTGGAGGCATTTTCAGTGATGATCCTTTTAGGCATACCATAACGGCAAATAATCTCTTTCTTGAGGAATTTGCAGACCGTCGCTCTAGTGATGCTTGCATAAAAGGTCACTTTAACCCATTTGGTGAAGTAATCAATGTCCACCAAGATGAATTGATGCTTATTCGAAACCTTAGGGTGAATCTACCCAATTACATCCATGCCCACATTGAAAAAAGGCCAAAGAGCTGACATGACATGGAGGGGTTGCGGGGGCGCATGTATCTTGTTAGCATAAATATCACATTCATGGTATTTCCAGGCATAACCAATGCAATCCCCCTCCACGGTGGACCAATAATAACTGAAGCGCATGATTCATATGGCCATGGTGAAACCGCTAGGGTGGATTCCATAAACCCCTTCGTGAGCTTCTAAATCATTTGGTCTTCTTTGATGACCACACATCGTAGCAAGACTTGGTCTTGAATTTTCTTGTATAAGATTGATAAGTTATATATTTGCATGTTTTTCTTATATAATTCCCTACGTTTTAGCACACTAATCTGTCTCCAAGTCCTTGTTTTGGTTTATATTTGATTTTCCAGGTGTTTAAGCAGCTCATGAACATTCATTACATAAAAAGAGGATATTAGCACGTATTTTAAACATTGGAAATAATCCTACAAACTAGGGATGCGAACATCTAGAATTCAGTACGGAGATGCGAACATCCAAGGGTGAATGCACCAATAAAGGCTATACAGACAGATACAAAAGTAGAGTTGCGAACCAGTATAAGCGAACGCTGACATGCAATTAGATGCGAGTGTTGGTTGTGAACACCGAACTCGAACACTAGAATGCAAGAAGAAGCTGAATGCTAATGTAAGCGAATGCGAGTATAAGTCTTACGGACGCTGACGTAGACAAATGCGAACAAGAGGATCGTAGATGAATAGAATACAATGATGATCCTTGTTGGGCGTAATAAGTGCTCCGCAATTGTGCAAGTGTACACGTCGAAGTTATAGTATAAAAGATATTGTCTCTACAGGGATTGGTGCCACTTCAAGTATCTAATCTCTTGCACAGTAAAAAGTAAAAGAACACAAGTAGAAGATTGTAGGAGTTTAACTAACAACTAAACTAGAAAGCAATAAAGTAAAAGAAGATGTAATCATTTGAGAGAGAATAGGCAGGTTATCGTGAGTTGAGGAGTGATAGCCAATTGGATCGTCTTGGTAAAAGAGTGCAAGGGCAACTCAGTTGTCGTGGGAACTTGCACAGCGGGGTTGCCTTGGCAACTAATCGACGGTTGCATGGGCAACTGGCTGGGCAGCACTTCAAGGTTCAGCGGAGCGTTCTTCAATGGTTTCTTCTTATCCCTAAGTCGAAACTCTAGCTATTTGTGCATGCCTTGATAATACATCCCTACGTGAATCAAGGGTGAACAACAACCAATCTTGCGGTCCTCTTAGCCGTTAAAATCCTTAACTTATTCCTAAGCTGAATTAATCTTCACCATCTATAGATTGAATAAAGACCATACTCATTCGTTTCTTGAATCTAACTCTCCCAATATTAGATAAATATATGAAGTTATGAGATCCTCTCCCAATTCACTCGCAAACAAGAATGAGAACCAAGAATGAGTAAACCTTGAATTGAAAGTGCAAACTCTTATTACCTAAACAAAACCCAATTGTTTCTCACAACAACAAAAATAATAACCTTAGTCAAACAGATTTAGTTCATGGCTAGGTTCCAAAGAAACACAAGACAAAGAATTCCTAACATAAACCTAATTGAACAAGAAAGAAAAAGATGAAGAATGGTTGAAGCCTTTGTCGAAATCTCTCCCCCCTTCTTGTCGAAATCTCCCAACTGCTCTCCCTCTCTTGTCGAAATCTCTCCTTGCTCCCCCTTGGAGTTGACGGCTTGGTCATCAATTTATAGGGCTAGGTCAAAGTCTTTTTTGAGGAGGAAGTTAAGTTGGAATTAAATACTTTTAAAGAATATAATTCTTTATTATATTTAAATTCCTTCTAGATCTTCTCCAATCTTCTTGGGATTTAATTTCTCTTTAACCTCTTCATGGAAATCAAACTCCTTTGGGATTTAACTTTACTCCACGTCATTTTGGGTTTATCTAGTCATCAATTTTGACTGCTATATCTTCTTATCCCTTATCGACAATTGCCTTGGCAACTAGCTCGACATCTCCTTCATGCATTGTCCTGGCAACTAGCTCGGCATCTCCTTCATGCATTGCCCTAGCAACTGGTTCCAGCCTTGCTTTGGCAAGTGATTCTGCACGAACATAAAAACACACCAAAGCAGTATCTTTTCCACAAAATTAAGCAAAATATGAATTCAAGCTTGTCCACCAAGGAAACAATGCAAACATGCATGAATGGCTAATAATGCAATTAAGATGAGCCTAAGTCTAGCAATAATATGAATAAAAGGGGTAATAAAAATAGTACTTTTGAACACATAACACACCCCCAAACTTGAACTATTGCTTATCCCCAAGCAATGCAAGCTAATAATTACCCGCCAAGACTTCAAATTTCATAAACTTAGCTTTGAACTTGATTTCAATTCTGAGAACCGTGGCACAAAGTATGATTGGCTTTTCATTTTTCAGAAAACTTAGGAGTTACTGAGAATCAAACTATAATGCTTGTGAGTGTGTGCGGAGTTGTGTGCAAGTTGATTTTTTGGATTCTATGAAAACAAGAGGTTTTCAAATTACTTTATTGGGTTCTTTTAACATGTTTTAACTAGAGCCAGTTTCGGGCACCTCTAGTGTTTTTTTTTTAGTTTTCTTAACTTAATTAATTTATTCGACTAGAGCCGGTGTTGGGCACTTATAGCGATCAATTTTTAGCACATACTAGAGCCAATTTCGGGCACCTCTAGTATTCATCCAATTTTTATTCTAATCCCCCAACTTTTTAACTATCAACTTAAGTTTGCTAGAATTCCTTAAATCAATCAAGCCACACAGTGTTTCATCAAGTTTAGCATCATAGTACGATTCTAAGTGTTTCCATGTTTATCCTAGAATAAAAAGTTCTATCAATTAAGTTCATTGGCAAAGTCATCATCAGATATTCATCAAATCTAGGCAATTCTTGTTCCAAATAAAGGCATGGCAAGCAATTTATGTATCCTAAATGCAATACTTAAGATGAATGCAACTAAACATGGTAACTAACTAATAACAATCCCCCCCAAACTCGAGTGAGGCATTGTCCTCAATGCATGCAACAAAGAAAAATAAAAATAAAAATAAAGAAAAGTAATATGCAAATGAGGATTTACTCTGAGAGTTCATCACCGTGGATGATTAGTTTCCCTTTGGTCGGTGTCTTGATTCTTTTGCTTGAACACGGTGGTTGCTTCCATGTTGTCGATGGTGGAATCAATCCTCGTACGGGGTTGTGCTCATCGTCCTCTTCATCAATGTCATTGGCTTTTCACTTGGGCTTGGAGGATTTGGTTGGTGCGGTCTTTGTTGGTGCAATGGAGAACTTGTCTGAATCTAAAAAATCAGACAATGATTCAGTACGAGTTGATTCGGGCATAGGTGCTTTACCTTTGGCCTTTGCAGTGGTTGTCGGGGTGTTTTTAGCTTTGGTTGCCATGACATCTTCAGTGTTGGTTGTTGTGGCAACTGATTGGGCAGGCGCAGTGTAGGTTGTTGCGGTATCATCTGTTGTGGTTGTCGTGGCAAGGATTTCGGCAGAAAAAATGGGGAACGGCACGCGGCTGTCCGGGTACTTTTCCAGGATGACTTAGGTTATGGCATTGTTGTGATCCTTCATGTACCGTATGAACATTAATTGCTAGTCCTTCATTTGTTTGAGCATTAGGAGTTGTCGCGGTAGGAGTTGCCATGGCAACTAGAGGCGTTGGGGATTTTACCGGCCCGTTAGCTTTCAGATTTGTGCTCGATTCCAACCGGACTTTGGTAAGGCCTTTTCATCAGTGGACTCACTTGGGACATGCATCTCCTTGCAAAGATTGGAAATTAAGCAAGGGAAGAAAAGAGAACCCTTGTCTTTTGTGCTACGTAAAAAAATCTCATCACAAATAATTTTTCCAATGTTAATGATGTGATTATGCAAGATAGAATGTATAAGAAAAAGACGAGGTGTATCAACGGTGGTATTGTGTGTTGTGGGCATTAAAGAAGTTTTAACAAACTTATTCCATAATTTTGCCTCAGGCTTAAGCCGAAGGTGATTTACCGTGCCCTTGTATTTATCATCGTTCCAATGAGTTCCCGGTAGAGTGAGTTCTTGAAGCACCTTGTCGAGTTACATGGGCATGATTTGATCAACAAAGGCTTGATGCTCGTCCTTCTCAATGTAGAGTCTATAAAAGGTGTTGATGTTTTCGGGGCTTATGAGTATAGCCTTGTCACGAACAAAAACATAAGGATTATCCAGGTTAGGTGAGTGAGCATAGAATTCTCTTACCCATGAGATGTTACCCGGTTCCGATTGATGGCAAAAGATTTGCCACTTCTGATGTGCAATCCTTTCGAAGGTGAATGGTTCAAGACCAAAATCCTGATGAGAGTTGGAGTATTCAAAGCCTTGTTCTTCGCAAATCTTTCAGCTTTCAAACTTGGAGTGAAATCTTTCTTGAACCACCGGTGTAGCAAACTTCTAGTATCTTGGTTCTTTGGAGGAACTTGGATGAACCAAAAATTTGATTTTCGATGCCATGGATGATATTGGTTGTGAGTTTGGTAGAAACAAAGAAAAGAAAGCAAAAGAAACTAAAGAGTTGCAAGATGAAAAGTAGGAATAGGTTTCTTGGAAGTTAAGGGTGATGGGTTAAATAGAAAAGATAGGTAGTAAATATGGTGGGTGGGATTAATTGGAAAGAGAGAAAACAAGTGTTTTGATTTAGGGGTAGGGGACGGTTAGGGTATTTGGGGAAGGAGAAGGGTTTGGCCGGCTATGTAGGGTTTATTTAGGGTAAATTGGAGGCTTAATATAAGCCTTAGATTTAGCCCATTAATTTCTTTGTTGGGGAAGTTTCCTTCTTGAATCAAATTCCTCTTTATCTTGAACTCTTTTCCTACAATTCAAAAACAAATAAAATAAGGATTAAAATTAAAGATAAACTAATAAAAGAAAATAAATAAAGACGTGCAAAGAAATTCTTAAACTTAAAATTTAAAAAACAATTAGATAAATATGAAAGAAAGATGTAGTCTTAATCTTAAAGAAAATAAATAAATTTATCCTAAAAAGAAAAAATAACTGAAATTAATAAAAAAAATTAAATAGTTCGAAAAAAATAAAAAGGAAAAATAAAAATGAGAGCATGCTCATGCATCTCCTAAGGTGACCACTTCTTTGTTACGTTCCACATGGGCACCGTTGTAGTGCTTCAATCTTTGTCTGTTGACATTGAATTCGTGTTCATCAGTGATGAACTTGATTATCATGGCACCATGAGAGAACGGTTTGACAACTTTGAATGGTCCCGACCATCTTGATTTCAGTTTTCCCAGGAAAAGTTTCAGCCGAGAATTGAATAAGAGAACTAGTTGCCCTGGCATGAATTGTCGCGGAAATAGTTTCTTGTCATACCATTGCTTTGTTTTCTCCTTGTAGATTCGTGCATTGTTATAGGCGAGTGCACGAAATTCTTCTATCTCATTGAGGTCCAACAAACGCTTTTTTCCGGCACTTTCCCAATCCATATTAACGGTCTTGATTGCCCAATATGCCTTGTGTTCGATTTCCACCGGTAGATGGCATGTTTTTCCATAGACAAGTTGGAAGGGAGACATACCTAAGGGTGTTTTGAATGCAGTAAGATATACCCAAAGTGCATCATCTAGTCTTATTGACCAATCCTTCCTAGAGGGATTTACAACTTTCTCGAGTATACCCTTCAATTCTCAGTTGGAAATTTCTACTTGCCCATTGGTTTGTGGGTGATATGCCATGGCAATTTTGTGTGACGCGCCGAAGCGTTGCAACATCTTGGCAATAAGTCTGTTGTCAAAGTGCTTGCCTTCATCACTGATAATTGCTCTTGGCATCCCAAACTGTGTAAATATATTTTTCTGCAAGAATCATTGCACGGTCTTGGAATCGTTGGTGGGAACTACAGCTACCTCAACCTATTTAGACACGTAGTCAACGACAAGTAGAATGTAGAGGTTGCCGAATGAAGATGGGAAAGGTCCTATAAAATCGATCCCCCATACATCGAACAATTCCACCTCAATGATGTTTTGGAGTGGCATCTCATGTCGTTTAAAGATATTGCCCGTCCCACAAAACTCTTGGGCATCTTTGTACAGTGTTGGCCAATACAAACCGAATTGCAAAACTTTGGCCGCGGTACGTGTTCCTCCAAAATGTCCTCCATAGGGTGAAGAATGGCATTGCCGGAGTACATTATGCTGCTCCTCTTCAGGGACACATCGGCATATAACCTGATCTGCACATTGTTTAAACAAAAGAGGCCCATCCCAAAAGTAATGCTTAGCATCATGGCAAAACTGCTTTTTCCCTTGGTGAGTAAGCCCATAAGGTAAAATACCATAAACAAGGAAATTAACTAAATCTGCGTACCAGGGTATTGCCGAGGCATGTGTTGCCGTGGCAACTGCTTCCATGGTTACCGAGGCGTGCGCGTCTAGAGTTACCACGACATGCGCGTCCATGGTTGCCGAGGCAACTAACAGTTGCTCATCTTGGAATGCATCGCATATCTCTAAATCTGCGTCCTTATCCCTATTGCGTTCTAAGCGTGATAAGTAATCGGCCACTTGATTTTCAATTCCTTTTTTGTCCTTAATTTCAATGTCAAACTCTTGTAAAAGCAATATCCAACGAATCAAACGAGGTTTGGCATCCTTTTTAGCAAATAGATACTTAATTGCCGAGTGGTCCGTATGAACAATTACCTTTGTACCAATCAAATCGGATCGGAACTTGTCAAATGCGAAAACTACAGCTAGTAACTCTTTCTCCGTTGTTGTGTAATTCACTTGAGCACTATTAAGAGTCTTACTAGCGTAGTATATCACATGAAAGGTCTTACATGTGCATTGGCCTAGGACTGCTCCTACCGCAAAATCACTTGCATCACACATGAGCTCAAAAGGTAGCGTCCAATCAGGTGGAACAACAATGGGTGCCGAGGTAAGCTTTTCCTTTAGGGTTTCGAATGCTTGGGCGCAAGAATAATCAAAATTGAAGACTTTATCCTATTTAAGAAAATTGCACAAGGGTTTAGTAATTTTAGAAAAATTATGAATGAACCTCCTGTAAAAACCTGTATGTCCAAGAAAGCTTCGGATTCCTTTAACCAAACTTGGTGGGGGTAATCTCTCGATCATGTCCACCTTGGCTTTGTCTACTTCAATTCCCTTGGATGAAATCTTGTGGCCGAGTACTAGTCATTCATCTACCATAAAATGGCACTTCTCCCAATTATGGGCTAAATCGGTTTCTTCACATCTTGCCAACACCTTCTCTAAATTGCTAAGGCAACTGTCGAAGTCATTACCAAAAATGGAAAAATCATCCATGAAGATATCAAGGAAGTCTTCGACCATGTCTGAAAAGAGTGCCATCATGCATCTTTTGAAGGTTGTCGGGTTGTTACACAATCTGAATGGCATCCTTCAGAAAGCATAAGTACCGTATGGGCATGTGAAGGTTGTCTTTTCTTGATCTTCTGGTGCTATGGAAATTTGAGTGTAACCTGAATAACCATCAAGAAAACAATAAAAGGGTTTACCTGCAAGATGGTCAAGCATTTGATCAATAAAGGGTAATGGAAAGTGATCTTTCCTAGTGGCTTTGTTTAGCTTTCGATAATCCATACAAACTCTCCAACCGATCAAAGTCCTGGTTGGAATGAGTTCATTGTTTTCATTACTTACCACTGTTATACCTCCCTTTTCTGGTACACATTGTACCAGACTTACCCATGTACTATTAAAGATAGGGTATATGATGCCGGCGTCAAGCCACTTGATGATTTATTTCATTACAACCCCTTTCATGGCATGATTCAGTCTCTTCTAGGCCTCAATGGAAGGTTTGTGATCATCTTCCAACAAAATCTTGTCCATGCACACTGCCGGGCTAATTCCCTTCAAGTCGGCAATTGTCCACCCTATTGCCTTCTTGTGTAGCATTAACATTTTGATTAGCTTCTTTTCCTGCTCAGGCTGTAACTTAGAGGAAATAATTACAGGTAATGTATTATTGGTTCCCAAGTAAGCATATTATAGTTGCCCTGGCAACTGTTTCAACTCAAGAATCGGTGGTTGTTCAATGGAGGGCTTTTCGAGTTTACCTTCCTTACCTGAGTAATCCAGTGGTTCAAAGTATGTACCTAGTCAATTGACTAACCAATTTGCCTCTTCTTGTTGTTCCTCATCAATCGGTTCTTCATACTCCTCAGGTTCCTCTTGATCAGCAATGTAGTTACTGAGGCAACTAAATTCCTCGTCGAAGTCAAACTCTGTCATGGCATGAAGAAGTTGGCATTCTTCCAGATCATCGGCATGCCTTAGTGTTTGGAACACATTTAGTTTAACTTGCTGGTTATTCACCCTCATTGTGAGTTCTCCCCTTTCAACATTGATCAAGGTTCTCCCTATTGCTAGAAAGGGTGTCCCGAGAATGATAGGTGCATGCTCATCTGCTTCACAATCCAAAACAATAAAGTCAGGGGGAAAAATAAATTTATCAACTTTTACCAGTACGTGTTCGATTTTTCCCTCTGGATGCACATAGGATCTGTCGGCTAGCTGTAGCATAACTGTTGTAGGTCTTGCCTTCCCGATTCCTAGTTTTTGGAAAACGGATTTAGGCATCAAGTTTATGCTTGCTCCAAGGTCATATAATGCTTACCCGACATAATGGTTTTCAATGGAATAAGGTATTGTGAAACTTCCAGGATCCTTCAACTTAGGTGGCATGTGATTGTGCAACATGGCCATGCATCCCTCTATTACAGAAACTGTTTCAAACTCTCATAGCCTTGTTCTCTTGGACACAATGTCTTTCAGAAACTTGGCATAGTTTGGCATTTGTTCAATCGCCTCAACCAATGGCAAGTTGATTTGTACTTGCTTTAGGATATCAAGAAACTTCTTGAATTGATATTCTTGCTTTTTGTTGCTTCAACCTTTGTGGGAATGGTGGTGGAAGTCAAACATCTTCGATCCTTTCATTGGTTTGGAACCTGATTGACGGTATTGCCGAGGCAACTGGAGTTGCCGAGGCGTGCCTATGGTTGGTTGACGCGGCATCCTTATCGCTGGTTGCCATAGCAATTCCTGGTTCAACATCTGAGGCTTTGCTGTTGAGTTCGTCTTGATCTTTTCGTGGAATTTTTTTTGATGAGCGAGCTTGAGCCTCTTTAAGTTGTTGGCCACTTCTAGTGGTGATCGCCTTACATTGCTCATGGCCAGTTCCTCTTGCGACTTTAGTATCGCTAGGCAAACCTCCTTGCGATCTAGTATTTAGGTTTTGAGCAAATTGTCCGACTTGATTTTCCAATGATTTGATTGCTACCTCTTGGTTTTGCAATCTCATCTTGGTCCTGTTAATAAAAGTATCAGTTCTTTTTATGAAGTTACTATTCTCAGCCATATAAGTTTCAGTTTTCAGCATAAATGCATTGAGAGAATTTTCTAAAGAACTAGATGTTGTCGGTTGTTGCTGCGGCAACTGTTGCCGTGGCATATTCTGCTGGAATCTCAATGCTTGTGCATTCTGATTTTTCTAGTTTAGAGCATTGTTGGGATTACTCCATGAAAAATTCGGGTGCTTCTTCCAAGCTGGACTGTATATATTGGACATCACATTATTGTTCCGGTTGTAATTCCCCACATAAAAGCTGGATTTCAGATTCTGCATACATTCAGAAGAATCATGGTTACCACCACATAACTCACAAAAGGAATCCATTACCTTGACCTCCTGTGTGTTGTTTGGTTTCTGCATGTTCTAGACCATCTTGGTTAGAGTGGCCAATTGTGCCGAAATTGAGTCTGATGATCCTAGTTCATGTATTGTGGCTTGGCGTCTAACTCCTCCTCTTCTAGCAGATGGGAATTGATAATCATTCTTGGAAAGCCTGTTTAGAATTTGCATTGCTTCCTCCGGTGACTTATCTAGGAGTATTTCATTTGCCGAGGCATCTAGCATCATCCTTGTTGGTGTATCCACAACGTTATAAAACATTGTTACTTGTGTCCACACGGGAATCCGTGTAGGGGCATTTGTGTAGAAGTTCTCTGTATCGCAAGCCTCGTACATGGAATCATCATCTGCCTGCCGAAAAGAAGTAATTTCATTACGAAGCTTATCAGTCAAATTTGTAGGATTAAATCGAGCAAGGAAATCACGACAAAGGTCGGTCCAAGATTCTATTGATCTGGCAGGAATACTATTCAACCATGCTTTCTCCCTATCCCTCAATGAATAAGGGAATAATCTTAGTCGTAAAACATCGGGGGTGACTCATTGTATTTTGAATGAATTGCAAATCTTGAGGAAATATTTAAGATGTTGTCGTGCATCTTCAGTTGTTGAGCCGCCAAATTGACCAAATGTGTTGATCATATTGAACATCACCGATTTCAAATCAAAGTGGTCGGCTTCAATTTCAGGTGTGACAACTCCTGGATTCAGTCCTTCAAGATCTTCTTCAAGATAGTCTCGAATAGTTCTGTTTCGTGCAAGAATCACTCCTCCTACTAGGACATCCTGATTCATATTGCCGTCTTGATTAGCCATTGCTACTCTTAACCTTCATCTGAGTCTTTGCAAGGTTCGTTCGATTTCTGGATCAAATGGATATTCTGGTGTAATCGGTCTCGCCCTAGTCATATACCAATGCAAAACCAAAATTTGTTAACCCTTTGAATCTTAAACAAGAAAAATAAAAAGTGCAAGAAAATAAAAACAAAGTTGCTATTGGCAATACCCGGCAACGGCGCCAAAAACTTGTTGGGCGTAATAAGTAATCCACAATTGTGCAAGTGTACACGTCGCAAGTTATAGTATAAAAGATATCGTCTCCACAAGGATTGGTGCCACTTCAAGAATCTAATCTCTTGCACTGTAAAAAGTAAAAGAACACAAGTAGAAGATTGTAGGAGTTTAACTAACAACTAAACTAGAAAGCAATAAAGTAAAAGAAGATGTAATCAATTGAGAGAGAATAGGCTAGGTTATCATGAGTTGAGGACTGATAGCCAATTGGATCGTCTTGGTAAAAGAGTGCAAGGGCAACTCAGTTGCCGTGGCAACTTGCATAGCGGGGTTGCCTTGGCAACTAATCGATGGTTGCCTGGGCAACTGGCTGGGCAACTATTTGGGCAGCTGGGCAGCAACTTCAAGGTTCAGCGGAGCGTTCTTCAATGGTTTCTTCTTATCCCAAATTCGAAACTCTAGCTATTTGTGCATGCCTTGATAATACATCCCTGCGTGAATCAAGGGTGAACAACAACCAATCTTGCGCTCCTCTTAGCCGTTGAAATCCTTAACTTATTCCTAAGCCGGATTAATCTTCACCATCAATAGATTGAATAAAGACTATACTCATTCATTTCTTGAATCTAACTCTCCCGATAATAGATAAATAGATGAAGTTACGAGATCCTCTCCCAATTCACTCGCAAACAAGAATAAGAACCAAGAATGAGTAAACCTTGAATTGAAAGTGCAAACTCTTATTACATAAACAAAATTCAATTGTTTCTCAGAACCACAAAACACAATAACCTTAGCCAAATAGATTTAGTTCATGGCTAGGTTCCAAGGAAACACAAGACAAAGAATTCCTAACATAAACCTAATTGAACAAGAAAGAAAAAGATGGAGAATGGTTGAAGCCTTTGTCGAAATCTCCCTCTCCTTCTTGTTGAAATCTCCCAATTGCTCTCCCTCTCTTGTCGAAAACTCTCCTTTCTCCCCCTTGGAGTTGACGGCTTGGTCCTCAATTTATAGGGCTAGGTCAAAGTCTTTTTTTAGGAGGAAGTTAAGCTGGAGTTGAATACTTTTAAAGAATATAACTCTTTATTATATTTAAATTCCTTATAGATCTTCTCCTATCTTCTTGGGATTTAATTTCTCTTTAACATCTTCATGGAAATCAAACTCCTTTGGGATTTAACTTTGCTCCACGTCATCTTGGGTTTATCTAGCCATCAATTTTGACTGCCTCACAAGAAACCATCAAACACCCTTCTAAAACAACCCAAAACATCATAAACCTCATCTAAACAAAGCCTAGCCAAAACCCAATGATTCTAACCTCTTAACAACACCAATTAACATCCAAAAACATCTTAATTGCATCCTTATACATCCATCACCTCTACATCATCAAGATCACACCAAAATCTAACTATATACAACCTAGAAAATTAGCAATTCACATAGTTTCAGGATTCCTTTAATTATTCATGTCTTTCAACATTAAAACACATCTTAATAAAGATCTAAGCTAATCAAATTCAATACAAAATAGATTCAAATTAGTATTTATCCAATTTCCACATAAAACTCAATTTAATTACCAAATCTGTGTTTAAATCATAATTTCATAACATAAATCACTTGTAAAGGATCAAGAACTTGGGAATTTCAATAAAGAACCTTTAATTAGATGAGAGAAATGAAAATCACCTCTAATTGATGATTTCTCCCTTAATTGGCAAAGATTGATTGAAATCTAAATTGATTTTGTAGTAGAAATCAAAGGAATCAAGTAGAAAATAAAAAGGAAATCAAAAGAGATTGATTCCTGGAAATTCTGGAAAGATTTTGATAGTTTGGTTGCAGAGAAAGTTGAGGGAAAAGTGATAGCAAAGTTAGTTATGTGAGAAAGTGATTTCATATTTTATTTTAGCAAAGATAAAAAATATTTTTATTAATCCCATTTATTTAATTATTAAAACCAATTAAAAACCTTTTTAAAATAGCCTAAGTCATTAATAAGCATTAAATTCTATATATCTAGCATTCTCATAAATACCCTTCCCCACACTTAAATCGAACATTGTCCTCAATGTTCCTATGCATGCGAACAAAATATGCAATTAAAAGTTTAGGGGAGAAGAGTACTCCCTCATTTGAAAGGTGGCTATGTAAGGTGCATATGGTTTGGGCGTGGTTTAACGCCCTAAAATTCGGCCTAGAAGTTAATCGAGTCAATTAGACGGTTCGGGAGAACTAGGTTAGGCAATTCGAGTTAGTTTCGGGAATTAAATTCTAATAAATTGTTTTTGGCTAAAACAAAATATGGAAAATGCTAGAAAATACTTAATTAATATTTTAAGTATTTTGGTAAATTCAATTTGCAGTAATTAAATATGATTTTGGGACATTTTGGAACGGTGACTAAAATGAAAAGTTTTAAAATTGTTTTGTAACTAAATCGTAAAAGGGGCAAAACTTAGAGTCTTTAAGGTGTCATGGTCTCCCTTGGAACTTAATAGTAGTTGCAGCATAGAGATTCGTATCGAGAGCTTATAGAGCTACTCTACCACATTATACTCATTGTGCTTGAGGATTTTCAAAAATTCCCGAGCCTCTAACTCATTCACGGGCTCATGATACTATAGGGGGTTGTTCTTCATAAAAGTTCTTTTCAGACCCATCAACTATGGCCTTCCTTTGGGCCGCTACTTGATCCTCATCCACTGGGGAATTATACCTTCCACTCCTTGTGAAGTGGCCTACCACATTAATAGCTTCTTTTCTCAGCTTATTTTTGGTTGGTTCTGATCTTTCTAGAGCCACTGTTGTACAAGCATAGTTCCATGGTACATGTTTGTTATCATTGTAAGGAAAAGGGGGCGGTACTCTTATTACCAACCTTGGGACTACACTCTTGAGTGATTCATCAATTTTGGCCTTGGTTCTTATTACCAAGGGCTTTATTCCAGCAAACTTCTGTTCAACTGAAGACTCATCTGATGCACATACTTTGACTTAGTTGCGTACGTCTTTCTTTTCGAAGAACTCAAGTTCTCCTCTATCCATCTTTATTTGGACCAGGTGTCTAAACTCTGGACAAAGTTGGATCTCGTGTCCTTCTTCTCCATGATATTTGTAGAGAGGCCTACCTTCATGTTTCATTCTCTTGACATTATTGACCATCATTCTAGCCTCGATCATCTTCATCCATTCCCACTTTAGTGCGCTATAATCTATGACACGTTTTCCTTAATCAATTTGTTCTCTTCTTGAATTATTGCATTTACCCGTCATTATGATGATTCAGCAAGCGACTCCCACTCACTTCGGGTGTATCAATTGATAGCATGCTCACCTTCCGCAAGTCCTCCACCACCCTAATAAAGATGGTGCAATTCTCGATAGTGTGTCTCATAATCTTGGTGTGATACCCACAGCGCGCGTTGACGTCATACCTTAGTGGGTACGGGGGTGATAGAGGGGTGAGGTACCGTGGTACCACCAATCAAGACTCGACCAATTGTGAGAATAATTTCGCATCGGTTATAAGAATAAGGGTGAAATAAGGTTTATCATGTCTATTTTCTTGATTCTTTGTCTTTGGTGGGTTTTGTGTTGTTGATCCCACGATTGGCGTATTGGTATTGTTAATGACCACCCCTTGGAGTAGCTCAAGTGGTAAGCGCCCGTCATATTCACTTTATTCTCCTTTATTTTATAAGGCTTCTTCTCATCACCCCATCGAACTTCACACTCTTGACTGCCGCCAAAAACCATCGATTACCCCAATCTCGAACAAAAACCTTCTTTAACCTGAAATGCATTGTAATGCCCTAGTTTTGGGCCTAGTGTTTTCAAGGTCGATTAGACAGTCCAGAGGACCAGATTAGAGGATTCGAGTTGGTTTCGGGATTAATTTTAAATAAATATTTTTGAGTGAGAAAAAATATGGAAAAATATTATAAAATCATTATTTAATATGTAAATGATTTTGGTAAAATCACTTTTGGAAAATGGAATTTCTAAATTTGACATTTTGGTTAGTGACCAAAATGTGAAAAATGGAAAACTATTTTTAGTGACTGTTTTGTAAAAGGGTCAAAACTTAGAATCTTTAAGAAGCTATTTGACCAAAGTCTAATATAGACTTTTCTCCTTAATTAGCTATTTTAAAAGCCTTTAAGGAGTATAAAGAGGCTTGGAGAATTAATTTTATAATTAATTTCTAAAAACAACTTTACGTAACTAACTTTTCTTTAAAAGATTTTCTCTCAAATTCTCTCTAGACAAACACTCTTTTCTTCTTCAAAATCCTCAGGTAACTTCTTGATTTCTTCAATCTTTTGATTTCAAATGGGTTTCCTATGATTTCATATCAAAACCTTATTGTTTTAATCTTGTTTTCTCATGTAAATCCATCCAATTAAGGGGGAAAGTCGGCATTAGAGGTGAGCTTCGTTCTTCTCCTCTAATGAATGGTTCTTTACTTAAATTCCCAAGTTACTTATCATTTATAAATGTTTTCTAATGAGTTTTAATGATTTAATTATGGAAAATTGGTAAAATTAAGGTTTAATTGATGAGATTGACTGATTTTCATATTGGATCTATTTTGTTGTGTTCTTGATTAGATTAGAACATGATTTTCATGTTTTATAATGTTAATAAGTTGATTTTAACAATGATATCCCGAAACTAGGTGAATCTCTAATTTTCTAGGTTGTTAGTTATGAGTTTTTGAGGAGTTGTGGATGTTTAATGAATGTTGGAGGTATAAGGATGATGTAAATGTGTTTTTGGATGTTAATTTATGACAATTGTTGGGTTAAACCATTAGTTTTTGGCTGGGTTAAGTTTGGAAGGTGTTTGATGTTGTTTTCGGTTGTTGTGGAGGGAAATTGGTTAGGATTTGACGAGGATTTGTGTAAATTGGTGTTACTGGGCTGTTGAATGAATTTTGATGCATTAAATTCTTTGTTTTTGTGTGGTTAAAGCAGGGGAGGTTGATCCTCAAGCTTGAAGTGAGGTTTCGGAAGCCTTGGAGGCTTGGATTTGTATCGGCGATCAAATTTTTGCATAGTTGGTGAGTGAGAACGTGGTTTACAGCTTTTCAAAGGTTTGAAAGTTGTGTTTGGGAGTTTAGATTAAGCTTGCAATGCTGGTCTAAGCTCAGAAGTAAGTAAAGGATGATTTCTCCCTCGTTCTCGGTTTGGCAATTGGTTTTGATGCACTTGTTTTGATGATTTGATTTCTCACTGATATATGCATGGTTTGAGCATGGTTTAATGCTAGAAAATGGTTATATAATGAAGATGATGCATTTGGAAGTAATTTATGTTTTGATAATGTTTTTAAACATTGGTTAATGCATGGTTGAATGCATTGGATAAAAGGTTTTGATTGATGCATATGAAAACAATGAGTTAATATTAATGAGATGAATTATATTGGCAAGTGATGTGGTTTAAAATGTTATCGGATATAGTTGGCCGGCCATAGGATTAATAGTGCACTATAAAAAATCACCTTGGATGTTGAGGGTTTATGTGTATCGAAAACTCCATCCAAGTACCCTAACTATTGAGGGGTTATATGGTATCGAAGACTCCCGTTAGTGGATTATGCATCCAACCAATGATTGGGGTTGTGATTGTACCCGGTAGTGTTTGTACCTTGAATTCTTGTTGAGATTGCATGAAGTGTTGAGAGGACATTTGTTGAATTTGTGTATTCGATGTAATATTTTGTAAAGTGGAACTTGTTTGACGATCACTTGTGAGCCAATGTAATTGATGATGTATCATGTGATGGATTATGTGGTATAATGTTGGTTTATATATGTTTTACTCTTTAATCCTTGCATTTGGTAGTTGTTGATGGGAAAGCTTAAATCAAGTGTAGCAAATGGGATTTTGCTGTTAATCCATGATACATGTTGCATATGGTTTAATATGCATGTTTTGGAAATGTTAAGTGTATGGTTTTTACAAGGCATGATGATGTTGATGACGATTTAAAAGGTGTTTTTAAAGTGGTTTTCAAAGTAGATTGTTAAACGGTTTTAAATTCATTGGTGGCGGTTTGTTTTAGAGCACTCCTCACTAAGCCTGGTGTGCTTACACACCCTTTTTCCATCAATGCAGAGAATTAAAGGGTTGGAGGCAACGAGTAAGCAAAGACGAATCCAAGGACTTGACCTTCAAATGTACGGTTTTGATTTAGACTCGTAGTAATAAAGGCAATGTGGTTCATTAATGTTAGGAGGGTTGTTTTGCTAAACTCCCTATTTGTGCAAGTTTTAAATGTTGATTGGGACTTGATTGAGGCTTAATTTTCTTGTGAATGGTTTAGAACTATGTTTTGAATTTTGAGTAGGAAGTATGCCTATAAATGTTGTGGATATTTGAATTATGCTTGCACGGATTGTTCTGAATGCTTGAATAATGTTGTTAAATATGCCTTTGATGATTTATGATGTTTAGGTATGGTTAGGTAAGGTTTGGAATAAGCCATAGTGTCATATATTGGACCTAGAGGTCATTACAGGCCTTCGCATACAGGTACGGGTCCCTTGGTTTTAGTACGCGGGGTCTGGGAAGACTTAGAACATCGAAAATTTACAAAGGGTATTAGTACACCTAGCCATCGTATCGGTACGCCTAGAGGAAAATATACACTGGTTTTGGTACACGTGCTCTCGTACCAGTATGCTCTTTAGCTACTAGAATCTGGTTTTCAAAAATAACACTTAAGGGATCGGTACGGGGGTGGAACTGTATCGGTACGGGCTTGTTCGACACACCATATCGATATGGGGTTACTAGCATCGGTACCCAAAACCGTTATGTTAGTTGAATCATATCGATACGATTTTACTCGAATCTGTACGCATTGTGTCTTTTTAGGTTTCTTTCTGCTGAAGCTTGAAATTGTAAATTTTGCTCCCTGAATGTTATGTATGCAATTAAATGGGTTCGAATAATTGTTTTAAGCTGGAATTTGACATGTGAGAAAGAAATTGGATTAATGATGGACTGGTAATTGGGTTTTTAATTAAGTCCTTATAATTTGTGAAAATTACGTTTGGTCCCCGAAGTGCATGTTTAAGCAATTAAACCCTATTTGCAATTTGATCGCAGTGTAAATTATCTGTTGATGCATGTTCACCTTAGGATCTAAATCAATGCATTTAGACAAGATAAAAAGGAAAAAATGGACCCAATTTAGGTTATTAGTTTGGGTTTGCTTCGATAAACCTAAAGTAGTCCCTTTTGCTCGGTTTTAGCTAGACCAGGTTAAGGGGTTACATTTGTTGGTATTAGAGCCAGGTTATGAAAAGTGAGATGTCATTGGTGTATTATTTTCAGTGGTTTGCAAAATATTGGGATGTTGTTGATGATTATTCATTGCTGGTTGTTATGCACGATGATTGTTTGTACGTTTGGTGATTGCTATATGTTGTGTCGGGGTAATTTTAGTGACACATTCCTTATTACTATGGTTATAAAATGAATTTGGTTTGAAGTGGAAGTCTTGGATCATTTCTTAAAGCTGACCTGATTATTTTTGTTTTAGAGTAATTATCATGCCTTACATACATTTTTATATGATGCCACCGATGAGAGAATTACGATCGAGCATGAGTGCTGTTGCCGGAGGGAAAGAAGTTGAGGGTGAGATAGTGTATCCTGAGGGGTTGCCACCTCCCCCGCCTAATCCACCTGAGGGAATAGGGAAAGTACCTCTTGCACAACCTGGTCCGGTGTACGGTGACATGACGCCTTTGATACAGGCAATAACTGGAGCGTTTCAAGCTGTGATGGCTAGAGCTCATATGCATGCACCAATACTGGCTGTCGTTTCTAATCTGGGGCTGTCGTTAGAGCATTTGTCCAGTCTAAGAGGAGTTGAGTTCAGGGGGTTGGCACCCAAGGCATCTAAGGAGTGGATTGCCAGTACAGATCAAATTTTGGATCAAATGGGGTGTAATGATGTTCGTAATCTAGGATGTGCAGTGTCTCTGTTGTAGGGTGATGCTTATAGTTGGTGGAGTACTGTTATCACAGGCATAAAGCCTGATGATGTGACATAGGAGTTCTTTCAAGCTATCTTTAGAAAAACGTATATGAGAGTTAGATACTTGGATGAGAAGAAACGTATGTTAATGGCCTTGGTTTAGGGCAGTATGTCAGCATTTGAGTACGAGGTACATTTTGTAAGGGTGAGTCAGTATGTGCCTGAGTTGGTGCCGGATGAGAGACATCACTGTGATCGATTCTATTTTGGATTGGTACAAGATGTTAGGAAATACATGTTGGCCACTAACTATACGAATTTCGACATATTGGTTACACAGGCGAAGGACATCGAGCAGAACCTGTGTTTATCTTTTCAATCAGAAGGTTTTGGCTCAGGGAAGAGAGCTATAGATTTTGGTTTCGGTGGTGGTCAGTCTAAGAGACACCGTGATATGTGGTATTGCCCTGAGCAGAGACAAGGTAGAAGTGATACTGGGCAGGGGCTGTAGAGTTAGAGTACCTAGGTTAGAGCATTATACAACACCTGTTGGGTATGTGGATCACGATATCACATGAGGCGAGATTGTTCATGTTTGGCCAGGGAAGGACAGGCTCCACCGGTTGTTGTTGCTAATTCTTGCTAGAGTTTTGGTTTTAGGGATCATTTGAGACATGATTGTTCGTTCCTAGCTAGGGTAGATAGGCACCTACACCTATTGTTACACAACAAAGAGGCTATGGGAGCAGTCGAGGTAATTTCCAGTGAAAAGAGGAAGGACAGAGGAGTGTTGCACATATAGTGGCGGTTCAACCTGAGGGTGGTGGACTCGTGAGGATCTATGCACATCGCGAGGAGAGGAATGAAACAGACGTGATAGCAGGTACTTTTGCCTTGCAGTCTATGTCATTACTTTCTCTAATAGATTCTAGTTCTACACATTTATTTATTTCGCATGAGAATACGCATTTTCTTGATTTACTGATAGAAATGTTAAATGTGGGTATGCAATTAACAAGCTCTTTTGGAGAGACAAATATTACGAGGATGTTGTATAGGATAAGTCCTTTGATGGTTGAAGGTCAAATGTTTACGGCTGATTTGATGGAGCTATTGTTTTATGGCTTTGATGTTATCTTGGGTATGGATTGGTTGACTGAGGATAGGGCTATGGTCGAATTTGTAAGCAAGTGAGTTTCGTTAAAAACTTGTCGATAATTATGAAGTAGTGGTTGTAGGTGAAAATGTCAAGTTCTTATACAATGTGGTTTTAGCTTTGGAAGCGCAAAAGTTGCTGGAATGTGGGTGTCAAGCATATCTGGCCTATGTCATGAACCCAAATATGGAAGAAGTGCAGACTAAGGATATTCGTACCATTTGCGATTTTTCAGGGGTTTTCTTGAGGATATTCGTACCATTTGCGATTTTTCGGGGGTTTTCTTTAGGAGTTGTCTGGGTTACCGCCAAATAGGGAGGTAGAGTTTTGTATTGAGACGTACGCGGATACATCTCTGATGTCGATTGCACCGTATTGCATGACACCGAAGAAGTTGAAGATCCAACTTCATGAGTTGTTGGACCATGGTTTCATCCGACCTAGTATGTCACCGTAGGGTGCACTGGTGTTGTTTGTGAAGAAGAATGATGGCACTTTGAGGATGTGCATAGATTATCAGCAACTGAATAAGTTGACGATTAAGAATAAGTATCCTTTGCCATGAATTGACAACTCGTTTGATCAATTCCAGGGTGCTATGGTGTTTTCTAAGATTGATTTGATATTTGGATGCTATGAGCTGAAGGTTAAGGATAAGGACGTGCCAAATATTGCTTTTTCGTACGAGATACAGGCATTATGAGTTTTTGGTGATGCCAGTTGGGTTGACGAATACGCCTGCAACATTTATGGACATGATGAATCGGATGTTCCATGAATTCTTGGATCAATTAGTGGTAGTGTTCATTGATGATATTCTCATGTACTCTCGTACCAAGAAGGATCATGATCGAAACTTGTGGATTTTGTTGCAAACCTTGTTGGATAATCAGCTTCCTGCCAACTTGAGCAAGTGTGAGTTTTGGATTAGAGAAGTGGTCTTTCTTGGTCATGTTGTTTCGGTAGAAGATATTCGGGTGGATCCACAAAAGGTTGAAGCGGTTGTGAATTGGAAGCAACTTAAGTTGGTGATGGGGGTCTATAGTTTCTTGGGGTTGGTAGGTTATTATCGTCACTTTGTGGATAGGTTCTCAAGGGTTGCTACTCTGTTGCCAAGTTGTTACAAAAGGATGTGCATTTCGAATGAACAAAGCCTAGACAACAAGCTTCTGAGAAGTTGAAGGAAGCCTTGATACAAGCCCCGATCTTGATTCAACCTGAGCCAGGAAAAGAGTTTGTGCTTTATAGCGATGCATCATACATTGGTTTAGGGTGTATATTGATGTACGATGTGAAAGTTGTAGCTTATGCATCTAGGCAGTTGATGGGCCACGAGCGCAATTATCCTACGCATGATTTAGAGCTTGCCGCAATAGTGTTTGCGATGAAGATTTGGAAGCATTATCTTTATGGTGAGAAGTGTATTGTGTACACGGATTATAAGAGTTTGAAGTATCTAATGTCGCAAAAGGAGTTGAATCTTAGGCAACGAATATGGTTAGAGTTGCTCAATGATTATGATTTGAAAATCGAGTATCATCCGACAAAATGAATGTTGTGGCTGATGCTTTGAGTAGAAAGCAATTGTTGAGTTGAGGGCCATGTTTGCGAGATTGAGTGTGACACATGATGGGGATTTGTTGGCCGAGTTGCAAGTAAAGCCATATTTTTCGTAGTTAATTAAGGAAAGGCAACCTTATGATAAGGCATTGGTACCGCATGTTAAAGATATCATGGATGGAAATCTGTCAGATTTTCACTTTAATGATGATAGAGTGTTATGTTTCAAAGATCGAATAGTGGTGCGTAGTGATGATGAGTTGAGGCAAACTATTTTGACCGAGGCTCATACTAGTCCTTTTGCTATGCATCTAGGTAGTACCAAGATGTATCGATATCTAAATGAAGATTACTATTGGGTGGGTTTGAAAAAGGATGTGGCTGATTTTGTTGCTAGGTGTATGGTGTGTCAGCGTGTTAAGGCTGAGCGTCAGTTTCCTTTTGGTTTGTTGCAATTGTTGAGGATTCCAGAGTGGAAATAGGAGAGGATCACCATGGATTTTGTGTCGGGGTTACCTTTGACATCGATTAAAAAGGATTGGATTTGGGTGATTGTTGATCGATTTACGAAGTGTGCACATTTTTTACCAGTGCATACGACGTATACGTTGGATAAGTTGGTGGATCTTTATTTTGCTGAAATTGTGAGGTTGTACGGAGTGCCTAAGTTGATTGTTTCATATAGGGATTCGCGGTTTACATCAAAGTTTTGGGAGTGTTTGTATCGAGCTTTAGATACTCACTTGAATTTTAGTACTTCGTATCATCCTCAAATGGATAGTTAGTCTGAGCGTGTGATTCAGATTTTGGAGGATATGTTAAGGTGTTGTATCATTGAGTTCCAAGGAACTTTGGAAAGACAGTTACCTTTGGTGGAGTTTGCGTATAGTAATAGTTATCAGGCAAGTATAAAGATTGCACCATATGAAGCCTTGTGTGGTAGGAAGTGTCGTACGCCCTTGTGTTGGGCTGAGGCTTGGGAAAATATGTTTCTATGCCTGATATGTTGAAAGATATGGATTAGAAGGTGAAGTTTATTTGTGAACATTTGAATGCGGCCTCAGATAGGCAGAAATCCTACGCGGATTTGAAGCGTAGGGAAGTTGAGTACGCGGTTGGTGAAAAAGTTTTCTTGAACGTTTCATCTTGGAAGAAGGTGTAGCGCTTTAGGCGTAAAGGAAAGTTAAGTCTGAGGTTTATTGGACCGTATGAGGTGTTGGAACGCGTAGGTCCGGTGGCTTGCTGGTTGACTTTGCCTCATGAGTTGGAGAAGATTCATGATGTGTTTCATGTATCCATATTACGGAGGTATCTTTCGGATCCATCGCATATGATGCCAGTGGAGAATGTTGAGTTGTGACCGGATCTATCCTATGATGAATAACCGGTGGAGATCCTTGACTCCAGTAGTAAAGTTCTTCGTCGCAAGACGATTGAGCATGTGAAGGTGTTGAAGAGGCCACGTGGGAGAGTAAGTCAGACATGAAAGAGTGATTTCTGCATCTGTTTCCGTCAGGTAAAATTTTGGGCATGAAATTTCTTAATTGGGGGAAAGTTGTAATGCCCCAGTTTTGGGCCTAGGTGTTTTCAAGGTCGATTAGACAGTTCGGAGGACCGAATTAGAGGATTCGAGTTGGTTTTGGGATTAATTTGAGTGAAAAAAATGTGGAAAATATTCTAAAATCATTATTTAATAAGTAGATGATTTTGGTAAAATCAATTTTGGAAAATGGAAATTTGAAATTTGATATTTTGGATGGTGACCAAAATGTGAAGAATGGAAAACTATTTTTAGTGACTGTTTTGTAAAAGGGTCAAAACTTAGAATCTTTAAGGCACTATTTGGCCAAAGTCTAATATCAACTCTTCTCTAAAAGTTTTTCTCTTAAATTCTCTCCAGCCAAACACTATTTTCTTCTTCAAAATCATCAGCTAACTTCTTGATTTCTACAATCTTTTGATTTCAAACGAGTTTCCTATGATTTCTTATCAAAACCTTATTGTTTTAAACTTGTTTTCTCATGTAAATCCATCCAATTAAGGGGGAAAGTAAGCATTAGAGGTGAGTGTTGCGCGTATTGAGTGCTACGCAAACGGTGCAAGTATACACATCGCAAGTAATAAAGTTATATGATAAGTATCAAGTATCGTCTCCATAGGGATTGGTTTGGGCCACTTTGCTTTAGTTATCGCACTGTAAAAGTAAAAACACAATTGAAGATTGTAGGAGTTTAACTAACAACTAAACTAGAAAGCAATAAAGTAAAAGAAGATGTAATCAAATGAGAGATAATAGGCCAGGTTATCGTGAGTTGAGGTGTGATAGCCAATTGGATCGTCTTGGTTAAGGAGGGCAAGGGCAACTCAATTGCCTTGGCAACTTGCGCAGCGGGGTTGCCTTGGCAACTAATCGACGGTTGCCTGGGCAACTAGCTGGGCAACTGTTTGGGCGGCTGGGCAGCAACTTCAAGGTTCGACGGAGCGTTCTTCAATGGTTTCTTCTTATCCCTGAGTCGAAACTCTAGCTAATTGTGCATTCCTTGATAATCCATCCCTGCGTGAATCAAGGGTGAACAACAACCAATCTTGCGCTCTTTTTAGCCGTTGAAATCCTTAGCTTATTCCTAAGCCGGATTAATCTTCACCATCGATAGATTGGATAAAGACCATACTCATTTGTTTCTTGAATCTAACTCTCCCGATATTAGATAAATAGATAGAGTTACGAGATCCTCTCCCAATTCACTCGCAAACAAGAATAAAAACCAAGAATGAGTAAACCTTGAATTGAAAGTGCAAACTCTTATTACCTAAACAAAATCCAATTGTTTCTCACAACAACAAAACACAATAACCCTAACCAATCAAGTTAGTTCATGGTTGGGTTCAAAAGATATACAAAGAATATTCCCTAAACCATGAATCTAATGGAAGCATAGAAGAAGAAGAAGAAATCGATCAACCATCTTTGGAAACTCTCTCAATCGAACTCTCCCCTCTTGCATTCTCTTGTCGAAATCTCTCCCTTGCTCTCCCTTGAGTTTGACGGCTTGGTATCCTTTAAATAGGAGATGGCTAGGTCAAAGTCCTTTTTGAGGAGGAAGTTAAGTTGGAATTAAATACTTTAAAAGAATATAATTCTTTTTGGGATTTAATTTCCCTTTGACCTCTTCATAGAAATCAAACACCTTTGGGATTTAACTTTGCTCCACGTCATCTTGGGCTTATCTAGTCATCAATTTCGACTGCCATATCATCTTATCCCTTATCAATAATTGCCCTGGCAACTAGCTCGACATCTCCTTCATGCATTTCCCAGGCAACTGCATCGGCATATCCTTCATGCACTGCCCTCGCAACTGGTTCCAGCCTTGTTTAGGCAAGTGATTATGCACACACACAAAAACACACCAAAGCAGTATCTTTTTCCACAAAAATCACCAAGTTATGTAATCAAGCTCAACGATGGAAAGAAACATGAATTAATGCATGAATGACTAATTATGCAACTAATATGAGCCTAAGTCTAACAATAATATGAGTAAAAAGGGTAATAAAAATAGTACTTTTGAACACTTAACAGTGAGCTCCGTTCTTCTCTTCTAATGAATGATTCTTTACTTAAATTCCCAAGTTATTTTTCCTTTATTGTAACGCCCGGGTTTTGGGCCTAGCGGTTTTGGGGCTGGTTAGACGGTCTAGTGGACCAGGTTAGAGATTCGATTCGAATTCGGGAACGAATATTTTTCCGAAAGATAAAAATATGAAAAAATGTTTAAAAATCATATTTTATTATATTAAAAATATTGGTGGAAGCAATTTTGGAAAACGAGCTTTGGAAGGGTGACATTTTGGCTAGTGGCCAAAATGCAAATTTTGAAAATTGTTTTTAAAAGGTGACTCTTTTTTAAAGAGTCAAAACTTACAATCTTTAAGGAGCTATTTTACCATTTGGTCTAATCTGAGTTTTCTATTAATTAGGATTATTTTAAAAAGGTTTTAATTCAAAAAATTAAAAAGGATTTAGTTAAAAGGTGGTTATTTCTTTCAAAACACATTTTGACGTAACTTTTATTCTCTTGCATTTTCTCTCAAAACACACTCAGCCAAACACTCTTTTTTCATCAGAGATTTAAGGTAATGATCTTATTTTCTTAACTCATTGATTTTCTAAATGATTTCTCAAGTTGTTTTCCAAAAATCTCTTTGGATTTCTTTGTTTTTCAAGAGGAAAAACCATCCAATTAAGGGGAAGCTCATTCATTGGAGGTAAGTTTCGTTCTTCTCCTATAATGAAAGGTTCTTTACTAAAACTCCCAAGTTCTTGGCTCTTTACATATGTTTTCTAATAGGTTTTGATTAATTAACTATGGATTTTAGATGTTTAATTGAAGGATCTTGTGATTTTCGATTTGGATCTATTTTTCCAGTGTTGTGGATTGATTTCAATCTTATTTTGGATGTATTATTATGTGTATAAGTTGTTTTTAATAATGGAATCCCGAAATTGGTTGAATCTCTAATTGTTTAGGTTGTTAGTTTAGGGTTTTTGGGTTGTTTAAGGTGTTTAATCATTGCTGGAATTAAAAGGATGTTGTGAATGAGTTTTTAGATATCAATTGATGAAGCTTGATGTTTGGAATCATTATAATATGGCTGGGTTAAGATTGAGTAGTGTTTGAGGTTGATTTTGGTAGTTTCGGATGAGTTTTGAGTGGGCATCTTGAGAGCTTCGGGATTTTGAGTTGTAACAGAGTGTTAGATGCATTTTAATGCATGTTTCCTCTGGTTTTGTATGGCCGAAATAGGGGATAGTCAAGGCATGCATCTTGAGGTGGTTCTAGACTTGTCGGGAGCTTGTTTTGCGGTAGTAAGCAAGGTGAAGTGAAATCGGTGAGTGGAAACAGTCTTAAAAGTCTTTCAAAGGTTTGAAAGTGGTTTTGGGAGTTTAGCATATGTTTGAAGCACTTACCTAAGCTCGAAAGTAAGTTTCCCTCTTTTGCTCTTTAATATCGGTTCGGATATGAGCATGTGTAATTCATGTTTTGGTCGTAGACATAGTTTTTTTACTTACTGTAAATGCATGTTTTTTAGTACATATGCAGTGGCTTAAAGTGTATTAAATTCTAGTGAGCCTTGGTTTTCATTCCGGTCGGGAATGTGATATTGCTATGTCAATGTGATTTGCATATGTGGGGATTTTGTGTAATGCATTGTAAAACAGTGAGTAAATGGTTTTGTAAATGATATATTGGCTATGTGACAAGGTGAGAGAACATTCGGATATAGTTGGCATGCCATAGGATAAAGTACACTATAATATGGTTAAAAATCGATCGTGGATTAATAGTCCTTGAGATATAGCAGTCGGTTACCCAGACTATGTTGTTATCACTTTGGTTGAGCGGTAGGTTCCCTTTGTTGATGTAACACTTGCGGTCGGCATGGGGTAGTCTTGATGATGGTCAGTCATTAAGGGAGATCCATGTATCTGATATGTAAAGTTGATGATCGGTTAACTAGAGATTAGCAGTCGGCTAATCAAGGATAGTGGTCGACTATCCGAGGTCACTGTAATTGCCAATATATGAGTATTCTAATGTTGAATCTATTTCCAATGCTTTGAGATTTAAGCATGGTTTTGTTTATAAAGCTTTGGGATTTAAGCATGGTTTTGTATTTGATGCTTTGGGATTAAGCATGTGGTATATATATTGTTTTGCATATGGTTGATATGCATGTTTTGATTTGAAGCTATTGGAACTTGCTTAGGTCGTAAGCATGGTTTGAAAACAAGTGTTACTTTTCAAGGTTTTTAAATGCATCATCGTTTAAGAGCATCCTCACTAAGCAAGTATGCTTACGCTCTATTTTCTCTCATGGTGCAGAGCATTAAAGCTTGGAGGCAGCAAAGGCAAGGATTAAGCGATCCAAAGACAAGACTATTTGAGTATAAACTTGGTTTTAGTTTCTGGTTAATAAGGTAATGTGTTCGCCATGGATTTTTGGGATTTGTAATTCAATTTCCCTGGTTTTGAGCATGTATAGTGTTGCGATTTTAGAGCTTCATTGTTGATGTTTTGCATATCGTGCATCCTTACCTATGGTTGATGTTATATGGTGACATTGGTATGCATCTAGATGGTTTTGCTTGGATGACATGCTTTGATGAGCTAATCCTGTTGAGTTTGGTATTGATGTGTTGTTGGTATGGTGTTCTTGCTGGTAAATGCTTGATTGAGCATCTTGATATGTTTGGTGGTGAGTTATAGGGAGCATGCCTCTAGATCAATCTTTGGGGTGGCATAATCTTGTGATGTAGTTAAATCTTGATATGTATGTATGCAAGTTGCTAGGACCTAAGTGCATCTAGTTTTGTGTGAAAAACTAGCTAAAAATGTCATTATAGGTCCAGGTGTATCGAAACAAGTGTCCCCGTATCGGTACGGCTAGGCCATTTTAGGCATAGGGTTTCGATACGCGGGAGGGTGTTTCAATACGCTCCTGCCTTTCCAGGCTTAACGTTTCGTACTCGAGCAAGTGTTTCGATACGGCCATAGGCATTTTTGCCAGGCGTTCCGATACGTGATCAAGCATTTTTGTACGGGTTTTAGCTACTGGATTTTGAGTTTTTGAAAACATAAGTGTAACACCCTTAACGTATACTCGTAGTACGAATATACATTAAGGATGTCACTACATTTTCTGATAGAATTTCAGACTCGTATTTTTTTCTAACCACACGAATAATTCATATTTATTTGACTATTAGTCAAACTTATACCTTTAAAACAACCAACGAATAAATTGATACATGCCCACTAGAGAATATCATATTTTAGAATGTCTTACTGATGTTTTGCAGATTGCAGCTTGATCAACATGCTTGACTTCTCTTCCGGTAAGTTTCTAATAACCTACATGTGAAACAGCACTCGCTAAGTATTCACTTAGTGAGGCAACTATAAATCTTCGTAAAGCATTTTCATGTATAGAAATAACATAAAATAAACTTATCAAAGTCATTCCCCTGTCATTTAACAGTGCTATACATTTCCTGGAAAATGGCAAGTGATTCCAGTACAACTTATATCGTATCATAAAACAAGTATAAATATCATGTTCTCAGTATTTATCAGTCATCATCTAATCATTTGCAATATAACCTTCCTTTAGAGATAGCCCAAAGTATATAATATGAGATCAAGGTACGTGAGTCATCTTGATAAGACACCATAGTGTCTAACATAACGTGAACATGAGTACGTACTCGAGGACGCTCTTTGCTCCTCATAAAAGCACTTCGTCAATGCCATTAGCAATGTGGGCTTGGATCCCCAGGGTGCACACTAACAACTTGGGTCCTCAAGGTGGGAGTGACACCGTAGTACCTAACTTGAACATGACAGATGAGTACGTATTCGAGGACGCTCTTTGCTCCTCATTAAAGCACCTCGTTAGTGCCATTAGCACTATAGGCTTGGATCCCCAGGGTGCAACACCAAGGGCTTGGGTCCCCAAGGTGTATGTGACACCGTAGTAGTCACAAAACATGAAACATATCCAACTATACCAAGAACTCTCATATCATAATACTTGGGCATTTTATTTCATTGTCAACAAATCCTTATCATTCATGTAAACGGACAATTCACATCCCATGTTTCATCATAATTTTTCATATGTACTTGCCATTACTGTATTATGCATCAATGTAAATCATATAGTAGATATTAGGCAGTTCATACCCAATATCAAAAATCTGATTTATCTTAGATAAATCATTATGCCATATCAGTGTATCACATATGCCATTTTATATTTCATGCCATTTACATAACTTTGATCAGCTTACATTTTTATTAATATTAAGATCGACTTATTGCAAGTCTCTCTCATATCATATATATAAAATAAATAAAAATGCACTCATTCATATCATATATATAATAAATAAGTAAAAATGCACTCACCTGGGCCATTTATTAGCATGCCTCACTAAATTCTACTCGATCCTTTCCTTCATAATACCTCGAATCTTCTTTGATTCGGATTTGATTTTATTAACCGCATAAATATAAACAAACATTTCTTAGATTCATTTCTAACAATATTTCGATCAAGCTATCTAACCATTTAACATAAATTTTTTCTATAATTTACTTCTAATTTATACTAACTTCTTCTTATTATATTTTTTTCTACTTGTCAATTTAGTCCCATTACTTACTTCAAACCACCAATTCATCATCTTCTTCATCAAATAGTTATTCAAAATAGTTCTCTCTCATTTTCTTTCTTTGCCAAAATAGTCACTAAAATGCAAAGGTAAGGATTCAAACTTCTTAATTTTGTAATTTAGTCCTCAAATCAACATTACTACCTTAATTCTATTATTTTATCTAAAAAATCAGATTTAATCCCCATCCAAGAATTCATTCTCCTATTTGGTCTCTCGATTTTGACAAATTGTCAAAATGGTCACTAATTCGATTCAACATCGGTTTAGCATTCTAACATCATTTCCACATCTCCAACATCATTAATTACATAAATACACTCCAATTTTATAAAATTCAGATTCGGTCCCTTAACATTGAAGTTTGCCGAATTGGTCCCTATGTATTCTAATTTTAATTCTAACTTCATACAACATATTCGATTCATAAAATCTCATAATCATAATTTTCCTAAAATTTCCCATTATTCTTCCATGAGGCCAAATTGGTCACCTGGCTTCTCTAGTCTCATTTTCCATCCAAACAACATTCTAACATGCTTAAAATTTTTTTCCAACATATATTCTTCATTTCCAAATATTAACATTTAAATCCCCAATTTATTCCTACTTTCCAAATTTGGGTGTCTAAACTTTTCAAGGACTTTATTTAATCAAAAAATCAAAATTAGTCTCCACCAAGAACTACATTGCCAGATTGGTCCCTAAACTTTCATACTTGGCCGAATTAGTCATTTAAGTAATTAAGCTACTATTTCCTCCCTTTATTTAATTCAAGTACTTAAATCAATAATCTAAATTAAGTACTCATAAATTTCCAGTATCATAATTAAATCCCTAAACTTCTTCATGCTTGCCATTTTGGTCCTTCTATCATTCAAGAACTTTAATTTGATCCAAACATCAAAATTAAACTTTCTATATTCGATTCAATGAAATATACTCAAAATATATATTTTTTTCTCATAATTTTCCCTTCATTTAAGCGAAATCCAAATTGGTCCTTCAATTTTTCCTACTTGGCCGAAATGGTCACTTAAAGATTCAAGCTCCCAACTCTTAAATTTAAGCAATTTAAGCATGCTATTCATCAATTCAATCCAAGTTCATATCATTTCCAGCCATAACAGATCAGCCCCTAACTTTACTAAATTTTCGTTTTGGTCGCTTAATGCAATTCAACATAATTCTTCAACCCAATCACTAAATCAAGCATGTACAAGCCATAATCATTCATAAACATCCTTTAATTTCAATTCCCTAAATAAATCCCCAAATTTTGGGGTTAGGGTTCTTAACTTTATCATGAAATTAAACACAATCCAAACTTAATTTCATCAAAACAACATTGAATTCATGTAATTCAAGTCCTAACTTCAACTTAGCACATCAATTCCCTAATTCTTTCTCATCAATAACTCAAGTAGTTCTTCACAACACCATGCAATATTACTACCAAAATGTAGAGAAATGAATCTAACACATTATTCTAAAGGATCATACCTTGAATCTTGCTTAAAAGCCTTCCAAATCAAACTTGAAAATTGAGTTTTCTTCTCCAGCCTTTGTTCCTCTCTCCCGCGTTTTGAAGCAAATAGATGAACAACATTTTTTTCATTTTACTCTTATTTTGCCACTTGTTTGATTAATATGAATTTTAAATTCATTTTAATCCATTTTACTAAATTGTCCCCCAATTACATCCTAATTTACAATCCTTCTTTAAAATCGTCACTCTATTAAATTTGAACCAATTTGGTTATTTCATAACTGACCACTTCCAAAGAAATCATAAAAATTTTATGTTATGATTTTTTTATTCAATCCAAATATCCTATAATCACCTAATATGATTTTCCATTAATCGAACTATTGAATCTAATCCAAAAATCTCATATCTCTAAATTCCATAAATATTATTTTATTATTTTCCACGGCTTATGGAACAACCTCTAAAATTTCAATTCGATCCGATTTCCCGATATTCACAAAACACTTCTACTGTGATTTTACCTTTACCGAGCTATCGGATTTATTTCAAAAAAATTATATTTCCATATTCAGAAAATTAATACTATTATCTCATAAAAAACTTCATTTCCTAAGGACATAGACTGATAATTATCGAAAATCCTAACTCAGTTTATTATACTGATAATTATCAAAAATCCTCATCGAGTAAAATTTCTCTTAGAAATCCTTTATCGAAAATCCATATGAATATTATCTACTCTTAATGACTCCA
This sequence comes from Hibiscus mutabilis, assembly GCA_019671005.1. Taxonomy (NCBI): domain Eukaryota; kingdom Viridiplantae; phylum Streptophyta; class Magnoliopsida; order Malvales; family Malvaceae; genus Hibiscus; species Hibiscus mutabilis. The sequence continues at coordinate 24,549,468 of CM033723.1, forward strand.
AAATATCGATCAAAAACACTTTTATGGGACATTCCCGAAGGTTACTCATCCTAGTGTTTCTCTGGTCTGAGCACACTTAATAATTTTATTCGATCCAAATTCGATATCTTATAATGTATTTTCATTCTCGACACCTATATCAGATTTACTCACTGACTGAATTTATCCATCTACAGGATAAAATTATTTATTGAGCAAATTATTTATTATGGATTTAAACTTTTCTTTTCTTTATGATTTAGTAGCCAACCTTTGAAAATTGTCATTTTGGTCACTAAACTTTAACCTTCAATTCCCATTCCAATTTTATCAGATTTTAACCTAATTTTGCATGTACCCTCATCTACTTATCCTCTATCTCATGATACCTTTAAACCTCAAAAATTCCTTTCTAAAACTCCTAATTAAAGAAATCCTAACTTTTCCACTTTTGTCATTTTAGTCACTAAGTTAGCTTTTAAGCTACTAACTTAGTACCAAATGACCTTAATACTATTTAAGAATTTTTTTGTGTGTTACAATAAGGGCGTATTGAAACACTAGTACGCGTACCGTACGAGTGCCGTTAAATTGGTTATCTTGGAATCTTGAAGGTTTCTGGTTCTTTCATGTTGGTCCTTGAGTCTTGGGAATGCAATTGTATGAATTGGGATGATTAAATTGACCAGGAATTTGTCATGTTGGCATGTAAATGGACTAATTGAGGATTGGTAACCTTTAATTCAATTTTGGTCTTGTAATTTAAAGCATTTATGTTTTAGTCCCCAATTTTGAAAATGATGCAATTGATTGTCTTTAGTGACTCGTTTCATTCAAGAACTTACCCGCTGCGAGTATGAACATGTAGGAACATTAATTTGCATTTAGACAAGATAAAAGGAAAAAATGGACCGACTTTTTGCAACCTTTCTCCGGTTTGCTTCGGCAAACCTAATGTAGCACTCTCGGTTCGGTCGGCCGTCTAGGCCAGGTCGAGGGGGTTATATTTGTTGGTGTCAAAGCCAGGTTATAAAAGGTTGGGATGTTGTTGTTTGGTTGTGTATCATTATTGGTTATGCACGGTGCATGTGTACATGTACGGTGATTGATTTACATCATGTTGGGGTATGAACTAGGAACAAATATCCTATTATCGAGGTTTTAAAATGTTTTATAAGATGGTCTTGGATCCTTTGCCTTGTGTTAGCTTGACTTTAATGTGTTTTAATTTATTAGCACGGCTCGACGTGAGACACGTTTTATGGCTGGTAATGCAGGAATTGGGCCAAATAACATTGAGGAAGAGAATCCCACTAATGTTTTTACCTCCTCTTCCTTCGTTGGTTTCGCTGGTTGATGTTGGGGTTGGTGGTGTGCCCCAGGCACATCAAGTGCCAGTATTTGGTGATTTGACTCCGTTAGTTCAGGCAATAATGGGAGCTTTTCAAGTAGCGATGGCCAGAGTGCATGCGCAGGCACCGACACCTGCTGTGGCGGTTAACCTAGGGTTACCTTTGGAGCATCTCCGCAGTTTGGGAGGTGTTGAGTTTAGGGGTTTGAGCCTTGAGGCAGCCAAGGGTTGGTTGGAGAGTACGATTCGTATTCTAGATCAAATGGGCTATAATAATGAGCGTAAGTTGGGTTGTACAGTGTCGCTGTTGCATGGTGATGCTTATCATTGGTGGGCGACCATAATTGCTAAAGTCCCAGAGATGGATGTAACTTGGGGGTTCTTTCGAAGAGCTTTCAAGAAGAAGTATCTCAGTATCTGGATGCGAGGAAACGTGAGTTTATGGACTTGTTTTAGGGCAGTATGTCCATGGCAGAATATGAGGTAAATTTTGTCTATTTGAGTCAGTATGCCTCGGAGTTGGTTTTGGATGATCTTGAGAGGTGCAACAGGTTTTGCTATGGATTAGTGAAGGATATCAAAACATACCTGTTGGCGGCAGACTACACAGATTTTTTTGTACTTGTAAACCGCGCTAAGGATATTGAGCAGTCTTTGAGGGTGTCGGGACAAGGTCCTGGCATGGTCTCGAATAAACGAGGAGCTGATTCTGGCTATTTTGGGAAGTAAAATAGGAATTTTTGAGATAAGAGGCACAAGTTGGATCACAAGTGTGGCGGTGGCCATGGTAACCAAGGTGTTCGTATTGTAGCTAGTGTGAGCATTGCGGTAGACGCCACACGGGTGAGTGTTGGGGAAATACCATGAGTTGCTGGATATGTGGATCTCCTGGTCATATAAAGCGTGATTGTCCTCGTGCTATGGGTGATAGACCGGTTTGGGTTGTTGTACTTGCTAGAGGCCGAGATCGTGGCAGGGGTAATTTTTAGAGGCGCGAGGATGGTCAGAGAGCTGTGGCTCATGCTGTTGCTGTACAACTAGAGAATGGTGGACCAGCACGGATCTATGCTCATCGTGAGGGGTACAATGACATGGATGTGATTGCATGTACTTTCACCTTGCAATCTTTGTCGTTGTTTTCTTTGATTGATTTAGGGTCTACTCATTCATACATCCTAAGTGAGCTTGCATCGTTGTTAAATGTTCATATTGAGATCTTGCATGTTGGCATGTTAGTAACTAGTTCTTTTGGGGATACAGTTACAACTAGAGGTTGTATAGGCGTCCTTTGGCGGTGCAAGGTCATGAGTTTGCCACGAATTTGATGGAGTTGCCATTTCATGGTTTTGACCTTATCTTGGATATGGATTGGTTAAGTGATCACAAGGCAGTGGTGGATTGTGAGTCTAAAAGGATTTCTCTGATGTTGGCTGATGATTATGAAGTCGTGGTGGTGGGTGAGAATGTAAAATTCTTGTCCAATGTTGTTTCGACTACCCAGCGGAGAAGATGATGTTTGATGGTGGCCAAGCTTATTTGTTTATTGTTATGAATCTCGAAGCCAAGGGCCTTCGGGTGTAGGACATTCGAGCTGTTTGTGATTATCCAAAAGTTTTTCCTAAAGACTTGTCTGGTTTACCTCTAGATAGGGAGGTGGAGTTTCGCATTGAAACTTATGAAGGTACAACTCTGGTGTCTATTTCTCCTTATCAGATGGCACCGAAGGAGTTAAAAGAGATGAAATTGTAGCTTCATGAGTTGTTGGATCATGGGTTCATTCGATCAAGTATCTCTTTGGGGTGCTTCGGTTCTCTTTATGAAAAAGAAGGATGGATCGATGCGTATGTGCATTGATTATCGTCAGTTGAATAAGTTGACAATGAAGAACAAGTATATGTTGCCAAAGATTGATGACTTGTTCGATCAGTTTCTCAGGGTAGCAGTGTTTGCGAAGATAGATTTAAGGTCGGGGTATTATCAGCTGAAAGTTAAGTATGTGGATGTTCATAAGATGGCATTCCGTATGAGGTACAGGCATTACGAGTTCTTGGTGATCTCGTTTGGTTTGACCAATGCTCCGGTGGCTTTCATGTACAAGATGAATAGAGTGTTTCATAGTACCATGATCGGTTTGTGGTGGTTTTTATCGATGATATACTCGTGTACTCTCATACTGAGGAGGAGCATGATTAGTATTTACGGATTGTGTTGTATGTCTTGAAGGATAATCAGTTGTATGCCAAGTTAAGCAAGTGCGAGTTTTGGCTCAAGGAGGTGATGTTTCTCAGACATGTGGTATCCGCAGAGGGAATTCATGTTGATCCATAGAAAATTGAGGCTTTCTAAATTAGAAACAACCTAAGACCGTGTCAAAAGTGCATAGGTTCCTTGGGTTGGCAAGTTATCATTGTCGTTTTGTGGAAGGGTTTTCTAGTATTGCGGCTCTGTTGACAAAGTTGCTGCAAAAGAGTGATCCTTTTGTTTGGACGGAGAAGCAACAACAGGGTTTGAAAAGTTGAAGGAGGTTTTTACACATGCTCCTATGTTGATTCAACCAGAATCTGGGAAGGAGTTTGTGGTTTATAGTGATGCATCGAATGTTGGTTTGGGTTGTGTGCTGATGTAGGATGGAAAGGTTGTGGCCTATGTGTTGAGGCAGTTAAAGGTTCATGAGCGTAATTATCCAACTCATGATTTGGAGCTTGCTGCTATGGTGTTTGCCTTGAAGATTTCGCGACACTACCTTTATGGAGAGAAGTGTGTGGTTACGGATCATAAGAGTTTGTAGTATTTGATGTCTCAAAAGGATTTGAACCTTATGCAATGAAGGTGGTTGGAGTTGCTTAAGGATTACGACTTGACAATTGAGTATCATCCTGGAAAAGCCAATGTTGTTGCGGATGCGTTGAGTCATAGCGTGGCGGTTGAGCTTTGGGAAATGTTTGCAAGATTGAGTGTGATGCGGGAAGGTGGGTTGTTGGTTGAATTGCAAGTTAAGCCTACGCTATCACAGTTGATTAAGGCTAAGCAACCATATGATGACTCTTTGGTTCCTCGTGTTAAGGACATAGCAAATGGTAATCCGTTCATTTTGATGATGATGGAGTTTTGTGCTTCAAGGGACCATTAGTGGTGCCGAAAGTCTCGAAGCTCAGTCATACTATTTTGGCGGAAGCACATTCTAGTTCTTTTGCTATGCATCCTGGTAGTACCAAGATGTATCATGATTTGAAGGAAATGTACTATTGGGTTGGTTTGAAAAGGGATGTGGCGAAGTTTGTGTCCAAGTGTATGGTGTTCAGCGGGTTAATGCTGAACATCAGTTTCCATCTGGGTTGTTACAACCGTTGAGAATTTTAGAGTGGAAATGGGAGAGAATCACCATGGATTTCGTGTTAGGGTTGTCGTTGACACCAGCTAAAAAGGATTATATTTGGGAGATTGTCGATCGGTTTACGAAGTGTGTATAGTTTCTGCCAGTGCATACGATGTACACATTGGACAAGCTAGCGAATTTGTTTATCTCTAAGATTGTGCGTTTGCACGGGGTACCAAAGTCGATAATTTTGGATAGAGATCCAAGGTTCACATCAAGGTTTTGGAAATGTTTACATCAGGCTTTGTGTTCGAGGTTGAGTTTCAGTACCGCGTATCATCCTCAAATGGATGGGCAGTCTGAACGTGTTATTCAGGTCCTGGAGGATATGCTAAGATGTTATATTATTGAGTTTCAAGGAACCTGGGAGAAGCATTTGCCGTTGGTGGAATTTGCTTATAATAACAGCTATCAAGCGAGTATACAGATGGCACCATTTGAGGCATTGTATGACTGGAGGTGTCGTACCCTTGTGTTGGGCCGAGGTAGGGGAAAAGCATGTTTCCTTGCCACATGTATTGAAAGACACAGATGAGAAAGTTAAACTTGTGTGTGAACGCTTGAAAGCGGCTGCGGATCGGCATAAATCTTATGCAGATTTAAAGCGTAGGGAAATTGAATATGCGGTGGGCGATCGTGTGTTCTTAAAGGTGTCACTGTGGAAAAAGGTGATGCAGTTTGGACGTAATGGTAAGCTTAGCCCGAGGTTTATTAGACCATATGAGATTGTGGAGAGAGTTGGTCTTGTGGCTTATCGGTTGAGGTTGCCTCCTGTGCTTGAGAAAATACATGATGTGTTCTATGTATCCATGTTACGGAGGTATCGTTCAAATCCTTCGCATGTTATGTCGGTGGAGCATATTGAGTTGAGACCAGGTTTATCCTTTGATGAGGATCTAGTGGAAATCCTTAATTTGAGCAGCAAGGTTCTACGTGGTAAGACGATAGAACTAGTTAAAGTCTTGTGGCAACATCGAGGTGTTGAGGAAGCCACTTGGGAAAGCAAGGCGGATATATTGGAGCAATTTCTGCATCTTTTTCCTCCAGGTAAATTTCGAGGTAGAAATTTCTTAAGAGGGGAAGATTTGTTACGCCCCGATTTTGGGCCTAGCGATTTTGGGGCTGGTTAGACGGTCTAGTGGACCGGGTTAGAGATTCGAGTCGGATTCAGGAGCGAATATTTTTTCAGAAAGATAAAAATATGGAAAATGTTTAAAAATCATATTTTATTATATTAAAAATATTGGCGGAAGCAATTTTGGAAAACGAGCTTTGGAAGGGTGACATTTTGGCTAGTGACCAAAATGCAAATTTTCAAAACTGCTTTTAAAAGGTGACTGTTTTGTAAAAAGTCAAAACTTAGAATCTTTAAGGATCTATTTTACCATTTGGTCTAATCTGAGTTTTCTCTTAATTAGGATTATTTTAAACAAGGTTTTAATTAAAAGAATTAAAAAGGATTTAGTTAAAAGGTGGTTATTTCTTTCAAAACACATTTTGACGTAACTTTTCTTCTCTTGCATTTTCTCTCAAAACACACTCAGCCAAACACTCTTTTTCCATCAGAGATTTAAGGTAATGATCTTATTTTCTTAACTCGTTGATTTGCTAAATGATTTCTCAAGTTGTTTTCCAAAAATCTCATTGAATTTCTTTGTTTTTTAAGAGGAAAAACCATCCAATCAAGGGGAAACTCATTCATTGGAGGTAAGTTTAGTTCTTCTCCTCTAATGAAAGCTTTTTACTGAAATTCCCAAGTTCTTGGCTCTATACATATGTTTTCTAATAGGTTTTGATTAATTAATTATAGATTTTAGCTCAATTGAGGTTTAGTTGAAGGATCTTGTGATTTTCGATTTGGATTTGTTTTTCCAGTGTTGTGGATTGATTTCAATCTTATTTTGGATGTATTATTTTGTGGATAAGTTGTTTTTAATAATGGAATCCCGAAATTTGTTGAATCTCTAATTGTTTAGGTTGTTAGTTAAGGGTTTTTGGGTTGTTTAAGGTGTTTAATCAATGCTGGAAGTAAAAGGATGTTGTGAATGAGTTTTTAGATATCAATTGATGAAGCTTGATGTTTTGAATCGTTATAATATGGCTGGGTTAAGATTGAGTAGTGTTTGAGGTTGATTTCGGCAGTTTCGGATGAGTTTTGAGTGGACATCTTGAGAGCTACGGGATTTTGAGTTGTAACAGAGTGTTGGATGCATTTTAACGCATGTTTCATCTAGTTTTGTGTGGCCAAAACATGGGATAGTCAAGGCGTAGCATCTTCAGGTGGTTCTAGACTCTCCGGGAGCTTGTTTCGTGGTAGCAAGCAAGGCGAAGTGAAATTGGTGAGTGGAAGCGGTCTTAAAAGTCTTTCAAAGGTTTGAATATGGTTTCGGGAGTTTAGGATAAGCTTGAAACACTTACCTAAGCTCGGAAGTAGGTTTCCCTCTTTTGCTCTTTAATAACTGTTCAGATATGAGCATGTGTAATTCATGTTTTGGTCGTAAACATGGTTTGTTTTTACTTACTGTAAATGCATGTTTTTGAGTACATATGCAGTGGCTTAAAAGTGTATTAAATGCTAGTGAGCAATGGTTTTCATTCCAGCCGGGAATGTGATATTATTATGGCAATGTGATTTGCATATGTGGGGATTTTGTGGAATGCATTGTAAAACAGTGAGTAAATGGTTTTGTAAATGATATATTGGCTACGTGACAAGGTGAGAAAACATTCAGATATAGTTGGCATGCTATAGGATAAAGTTCACTATAATATGGTAAAAAATGATTATTGGTTAAGAGTCCTTGAGGTATAGCAGTTGGTTCCCCTTGTTGATGTAATGCTTGCGGTCGGCAAGGTTGTAAAGTCATACAGTCGGCATGGGGTAGTCTTTATGATGGTTGGTCATTAAGGGAGATGCGTGTATCTGATGTGTAAAGTTAATGGTCGGTTAACTAAAGATTAGCGGTTGGCTAATCAAGGATAGTGGTCAACTATCCGGGGTCACTATAATTGCCAATATACGAGATTCTAATGTTGAATCTATTTCTAATGCTTTGGGATATAAGCATGGTTTTGTATTAGATGCTTTGGGATTAAGCATGTGGTATATATATATATATATTGTTTTGCATATGGTTGATATGCATGTTTTGATTTGAAACTTTGGAACTTGCCTAGGTCGTAAGCATTGTTTGAAAACAAGTGTTAGTTTTTAGGGGTTTTAAATGCATCATCGTTTAAGAGCATCCTCACTAAGCAAGTGTGCTTACGCTCTCTTTTCTCTCATGATGCAGAGCATTAAAGCTTGGAGGCAGCAAAGGCAAGGATTATACGATCCAAAGACAAGACTATTTGAGTATGAACTCGGTTTTAGTTTCCGGTTAATAAGGCAATGTGTTCGCCATGGATTTTTGGGATTTGTAATTCAGTTTTCCTTGGTTTTGAGCATGTATAATACTGTGATTTCTGAGCTTGATTGTTGATGTTTCACATATCGTGCATCGTTACCTATGGTTGATGTTATATGGTTACCTAGTGTTACCTCTCCAAAAGTATTGTTTTTAATGCCAATCTTACAATGCTTTTGCTTGTTTTTAGGTACATTTAGTTGCATTAGGATGTTAAAACCATGCATTTGCATAAGGAGTTTAGAATTCTGTCTATGCTAGTGTGAAGGGTTGTTTTGTTGGCAATTTTGCATGTTTGGCATAGGATTTGGCCCAGAAAAGCAACACAGGAAGGAATGCCAGAGAGAATGCCGGGTGTTGATGGTACAGATAGACCAAACAATGCCGAGCACTGGTTGGCAGAGAAGTGAACTAGATGCCATGCCGAGAAGCTGTTGGACCCCAAAAAATAGGACATGATCAGGATCTGAAAAGATAGTAATTTGATCAATCTCCGAAAAAATAGCGGATAAGATGGTGCCAAGACTGGTTGGTAGATTCATGCCATGCTTGGATGCCAAGGCAGCGTCGGCAATATGATGTCAGCCCTAGCCTGATCAGCTCTCATTCAAATTGGGATAAGATGACTATCTCTTATCCCTTCAGCATTTAAAATTCAAATGAGGATCTTATCATATCCCTTCCTTGCATGCCTATTTAAACACCAACAAAGGAAGATCTTAGAGGGCGATTCATAGACGATCGGAGTGAGGAGTTGTGTGCAACGATTGACAACCAGCTGGACCTTGGACGGATGGTTCGACCAGCTTGGCCGAGGTGCCTGATCGTGGGCCATTTATGAGGAGAAAGACCCGTGCCGCATGAGAAATAGTCTCCGAAAGGGAGTCCTCTTCTATCTAAACTCCTTTACATTTCATTTCATTTCATTGCATTTACATGATCATGGATTTTTATGTTTTTTTTCTTGTATATGTGTCGTTGCATGTATTAAGGACAATGCACATCTTAGGTTTGGGGGTGTGCGTTTCCTCACATTTATGCCATGCTATGCATTTCATATTTAATTTCTTGCCATGCAATCTAGGTCCTTTAGGATAGATGCATACCGAACCACTAAAAAAAGAAAAAGAAAATTTTTCCTCAATTTAATCTTGAAAAATGTTAACATTTGTTAGGCAAGTTTAATTTGATCTAGGTGTCTATCCAATGAGGAAATTTTAATCTTTAGTTGTCATGCCATGCCAGCAGAGTAGTATGCCAGGTTAGCTTGGCAATTGATCTCTAGTTTAGGGAACTGAAACTTCACTTTAAACGTAGTATGTATCTAGTTCCTTAGTAAACTTAGACTTTTTGAAACTATGCTCAGATTTAAAAAAAAAGAACCAATGATGCCAGGGTAAAAGAACTAATAAGGCAGCAATGTTCTGCCATGGCAATGAAAAAAAATGCACTCTTTTCGACCTAGGGATAATAAGTTACTTGGGGCTTCGTGGTTTGCTCCCTCTTAGTTCTCAAGTCCAAAACCTTAGAGTATGAACTGATGAGAAAGCCTAGTGATGTCTAGATTAAGGTGTGGATTCGTGGTATGCTCCCTCTGATCTCTCACGCTAAATAGTGTCACGAAGCAATCTTAAATTAATGCCAACATAAACCCTTGGCAAGAAAAAAATGATAAAAATAAGAAAATGAGTTTAGGTAGTAAAATTGGCTAAGGGAGTGAAAGGATAATTGATGCATATTGCCTACACATCATGCACTCTTCATAAACTTAGACTAGAGTTATATTGCTGCACTTGAATTACTACCTGCTTGGCATTATTATACCAAGATACTGATGATAGAAATAGAGCCAATTTCTGCTTGCCAGCACGTGCTGGCATTCAACCAAAATTTTGTCGAGGTAACATTTTCATAGTTTTTTTATTATTGCACTACTTGAGGACAAGCAATGAGTTAGGTTTGGGGGTGTGTTACCTCTCCAAAAGTACTGTTTTTAATGCCAATCTTACAATGCTTTTGCTTGTTTTTAGGTACATTTAGTTGCATTAGGATGTTAAAACCATGCATTTGCGTAAGGAGTTTAGAATTCTGTCTATGCCATTGTGAAGGGTTGTTTTGTTGGCAATTTTGCAGGTATGGCATAGGATTTGACCCAGAAAAGCAACACAGGAAGGAATGCCAGAGAGAATGCCGGGTGCTGTTGGCACAAATGGACCAGACAATGCCAAGCACCGGTTGGCAGAGAAGTGAACTTAATGCCATGCCAAGAAGCTATTGGACCCCGAAAAAATAGGGTATGATCAGGCTCCGAAAAGATAGTAATTGGATCAATCTCCGAAAAAATAGCAGATAAGATGGTGCCAAGACTGGTTGGTAGATTCATGCCAAGCTTGGATGATAAGGAAGCGTCGACAGTATGACGTCAGCCCTAGCCTGATCAGCTCTCATTCAAATTGGGATAAGATGATTATCTCTTATCCCTTCGGCATTTAAAATTCAAATGAGGAGCTTATCTTATCCCTTCCTTGCACGCCTATTTAAACACCAACCAAGGAAGATCTTAAAGGGCGATTCATAGATCATCGAAGTGAGGAGTTGGCGTGCAATGATTGATAACCGATTGTACCTTGGAAGGGTGGTTCGACCAGCTTGGCTGAGGAGCCTGGATCTTGAAGGGCTGGATCGAGAGACCCTTTCTAGCCCATTTTCCCTTTCAAGTTATTCTATTTTGTTTTAAATGATAATGTACTTGGGAAATGTTTGTGTTTTTTTGGTTAAGTCCCTCACCATGAACTAATTTCATAGTTGGTGGGGGATGTTTGCTTTGAACGCTAATTTATGTTTTAGTTTTTAATAATAAATCTACCTTAGCAATGTTTTAAATATTCGGCATACTTTAATGTTTTCTAAATACTATGCCAAGCGAGAGCTGGCACTGTTGGCCTATTGATCCTCAATATCTTAATAGACTTGGGGTGGCAACGATTGAGTTGTTGAATACTAGGAGAGAAGCTTCAAGAGAAGTCATTCAAGTAGATGAACTTACTTCGGGAGTGAAATCTACCCCTTGTAATCACTCATTTCTGTCTGGTTTTTAGTATTTTTAGTATTATTGTAATAATAATATTAATAATTTAAGAAAATTGGTTAATGTGTAAAAAAAAGGAAAATAATACAAATATACGTGGAGCACATTTGTCCACGTCACCTGTTAGCCTCCCTTCAATGCCTATATAAAGGCTGGCCGAATAAGAGAACAATGCTCTCGGCCACCCTGGTCCAAGGGGCAGTCCCCTCGGTCCTAACCGATTCGATCGGGGTCTTATTTTGGATCTGATCTAGTTATTTTTTGGAGAGGTCGTGGTAGATCTCGATGGGGTTCAGTCGGGATTCGTCATTCGAACTCCTTGTTAGGTATATTTTCTTTCCTTTTTATTTGTATTGTAATTTTTATGATTTAATGAAATAGTAGTTAATTTAAAATTGTGTTTTTTAGCTTGTATGTTTATTTATGTTTTAAATTATTATTTATTATGTTTTAAATTTATGTTTTATATTAATATTTTATTTATGTTAGATTTGTTTTTATTTATGAGTTAGATTAATATTTATGTATGTATGTTTTAAATTAGTATTTTATTTTTGTTTTTATTTATGTGTTAAATTAATAGTTATGTATGTATGTTTTAGATTAATATTTTATTTATGTTATATTAGTATTTTATTATGTTAGTATTTATTTATATTTTTATCGCAATGTATTTATTTATATTTGCCATGTTTTTTTAAGTTTGCATAACGGGTATATATTTTGTCAATGCGGTGCCCTTTTATCCGAGCGTAAACGGGGCCAGTATCAGGCGTAGTGATAATGGTTGGGCGTTTACTCTCGAATAATGGGGCTTTTAAAATCTGCTCGCATTTATGACCAAATTTTAATTTAATCGTCCCTTTAATTTGGAAAGTCTAATATTAATAAAGCGGTAATTATTAAAGTACCAATTTTGGGCGGTGTGGGGGTGCTAATCCTTCCCCATCCGTAACCGACTCCTGAACCCATCATTTTTAAATCTCTGGTTTTTACGGTGTCCGGTGGCGACTCCATTTTTAAATAAAATACGATTTTTCTAAAATCCCGCGGAAGACGTCATTTTCAAAATAAAGACATCATCATTTCCAAAACAAACCAAAACCACAGTTTTTTTAGTGAGGGGGACATCGCTACACCCCTTAGGAGTATAGTTTGGATCTTAATCAAATTAGTTTATTTAAAAGCATGCACTATAGAGATATATGGGTTTTTACATAATCAATTTAGGGTAATGACCATCGAGAGAGGCTTTGCTAATTTTGAATATGCTCGGCAAACAATGCCAAGACAAGTTGTAAATAAAGGCTAGCACGGCATGAATAGCGTGAAAACCAGGCATTCCCTGCCAACGCTCATCATTCATTAAAGCTCCTTCCTTGCCAATGTCTTTACTTTATTTTCTTTCTTTTATTTTATATCATTTATTTCCAAAACCACTTCAAACAAACAACTTTCCCTCAAGGCAAGTAACAATCAAAGCAATTAGATTCCAAGTCAATCTCTGTGGGATCGATACTCAGCTTACCAGTTGTATTACTTGCAGACCGTGTATACTTGCACGCAAAAGACTCATCTTGGCATTGTTTTACACTTTTCCAATACATATTTTCTAATACTTTTGCCAACATTCACATAAAGAGTCTACACCTAGGTATGCATCTAGATGGTTTTGCTTGGATAACATGCTTTGATGAGCTAATCATGTTGAGTATGGTATCGATGTGTTGTTGGTATGGTGTTCTTACTGGTAAATGCTTGACTGAGCATCAGGGTCTGTTTGGTGGTGAGTTATGGGGAGCATGCCTCTAGATCAATATTTGGGGTGGCATAATCTTGTGATGTAGTTAAACCTTGGTGTAAGTGTTGATAAATGTGATGTTGGATGCTTATATGTATGTATGCAAGTTGCTAGGACCAAAATGCATCTAGTTTTGTGTGAAAACCAGCTAAAAATGTCATTACAGGTCCAGGCGTATCGAAACAAGTGTCCTTGTATCGGTACGGCTAGGCCATTTCAGGCATAGTGTTTTGATACGCGAGAGGGTGTTTCGATATGGTCCTGCCTTTCCAGGCTTAACTTTTGGTACTCGAGCAAGTGTTTTGATACGGTCATAGGCATTTTTGCCAGGCGTTTCGATATGCGATCAAGCGTTTTGGTACGGGTTTTAGCTACTGGATTTTGAGTTTTTGAAAACATAACGGTGTATCAAAACACTAGTATGCGTACCAGTACGGGTACCGTTAAATTGGTTATTTTGGAATCTTGAAGGTTTCTGGTTCTTTCTTTTTGGTCCTTGAGTCTTGGGAATGCAATTGTATGAATTGGGATTATTAAATTGACCTGGAATTTGTCATGTTGGCATGTAAATGGTCTAATTGAGGATTGGTAACCTTTAATTCAATTTTGGTCTTGTAATTTAAAGTATTTACGCTTTCATCCCCAATTTTGAAAATGATGCAATTGATTGTCTTTAGTGACTCGTTTCATTTGAGAACTTACCCGCTGCGAGTATGAACATGTAGGAACATTAATATGCATTTCGACAATATAAAAGGAAAAAAATGGACCGACTTTTCTTAACCTTTCTCCGATTTGCTTCGGCAAACCTAATATAGCACTCTCGGTTCGGTAAGGCGTCTAGGCCAGGTCGAGGGGGTTACATTTTAAATGTTTTCTAATGAGTTTTAATGATTTAATTATGGAAAATTAGTTAGTTATGAGTTTTTGAGGTATAGCGTGATTTTGATGAGATTGATTTATTTTCACATTGGATCTATTTTGTTGTGTTCTTGATTAGATTATAACATGATTTTGATGTTTTATAATTTTAATAAGTTGATTTTAACATTGGAATCCCAGAACTAGGTGAATCTCTAATTTTCTAGGTTGTTAGTTATGAGTTTTTAAGGAGTTGTGGATGTTTAATGAATGATGTAGGTATAAGGATGATGTAAATGTGTTTTTGGGTGTTAATTGATGATAATTGTTGGGTTAAACCATTAGGATTTGGCTGGGTTAAGTTTGGAATGTGTTTGATGTTGTTTTCGGTTGTTGTGGAGGGAAATTGGTTAGGATTTGATGAGGATTTGTTTGAATTGATGTTGTTGGGCTATTGAATTCATTTTGATGTATTGAATCCTCTGTTTTTTGTGTGGTTAAAGCAGGAGAGGTTGTTCCTCAAGCTTGAAGTAAGGTTTCAGAAGCCTTGGTGGCTTGAATTCGCAGCTGGATCAAAGTTTTGCATAGTCGGTGAGTGAGAACATGGTTTACAGCTTTTCAAAGGTTTGAAAGTTGTCTTTTGGAGTTTAGATTAAGCTTGAATCGCTGGTCTAAGCTCGGAAGTAAGTAAATAATGATTTAACCCTTGTTCTCAGTTTGGCAATTGGTTTTGATGCACTTGTTTTGTTGATTTGATTTCTTATTGTTATGTGCATGATTTGAGCAGAGTTTAAAACTGGGAAATGGTTATATAATGACGATGATGCATTTGGAAGTAATGCATGTTTTGATAATGTTTTTGAACATTAGCTAATGCAAGGTTGAATGCATTGGATAAAAGGTTTTGATTGATGCATATGAAAATAGTGATTTAATGTTAATGAGATGAATTATATTGGCAAATGATGTAGTTTAAATTGTTATCGGTTATAGTTGGCTGGCCATAGGATTGATAGTGCACTATAAAAGGTCGTCTTGGATGTTGAGTGGTACCGAAAACTCCATCCAAGCACCCTAACGGTTGAGGGGTTATATGGTATCGAAGACTCCCGTTAGTGGATTATGCATTCAATCAATGATTGGGGTTGTGATTGTACCTGGTAGTGTTCATACCTTGAATTCCGGTTGAGATTGCATGAAGAGTTGAGATGACACTTGTTGAATTCGTGTATCCAATGTAATATTTTGTAAAGTGAAACTTGGTTGGTGATCACTTGTGAGTCAATATAATTGATGATGTATCATGTGATGGATTATGTGGTATAATGTTGGTATATACATGTTTTACTCTTTAAGTGTGCACTTGGTAGTTATTGATGGGGAAGCTTAAATTGAGTGTAGCAAATGGGATTTTGCTATTAATCCATGATACATGTTGCATATGGTTTAATATGTATGTTTTAGAAATGTTAAGTGCATGGTTTTTACAAGGCATGATGATGTTGATGACGATTTAAAAGGTGTTTTTAAAGTGGTTTTCAATGCGGATTGTTAAATGGTTTTAAATGCATTGATGGTGGTTTGTTTTAGAGCACTCCTCACTAAGCCTGGTGTGCTTACGCTCTCTTTCTCCATCAATACAGAGAATTAAAGGGTTGGAGGTAGTGAGTAAGCAATGAGGAATCCAAGGACTTGACCTTTGAAAGTACGGTTTCGATTTAGACTCGTAGTAACAAAGGCAATGTCGTTCATTAATGTTGGGAGGGTTGTTTTGCTAAACTCCCTATTTGTGCAAGTTTTAAATGTTGATTGGGACTTGATTTAGGCTTAATATGCTTGTAAATGGTTTATAACTATGTTTTGAATGTTGAGTACGAAGTATGCCTATAGATGTTGTGGATATTTGAATTATGCTTGTTTGGATTATTCTAAATGCTTGATGCTTGTGATGATTTATGACGTTTAGGTAAGGTTGGGTAGCATTTGGAATAAGCCAAAGTGTCATATATTGGACCTAGAGGTCATTACAGCCCTTCGAGTACCGGTACAAGTCCCTTGGTTTCGGTACGCAGGGTCTGGGAAGGCTTGGAACATCACAAATTTACAAAGGGTATTGGTACGCCTAGCCATCGCAACGGTACGCCTAGAAGAAAATATACACTGGTTTTCGTACACGAGCTCCTGTACTGGTACGCTCTTTAGCTACTAAAATCTGGTTTTCAAAAATAACACTTAAGGGATCAGTACGAGGGTGGAACCGTATTGGTACGGGCTAGTTTGACACACTGTATCGATACGGGGTTACCAGTATAGGTACATAGAGCCGTTAAGTTAGTTGAATCGTATTGATATGATTCTATCCGTATTGGTACGCAGTGTGTCATTTTAGGTTTCTGTCTACTGAAGCTTGAAATTGTGCATTTTGGGCCCTAAATGTTATGTATGCAATTAAATGAGTTCGGATGATTACTTTAAGCTAGAATTTGACATGTGAGTATGAAATTGGATTAATGAAGGATTGGTAATTTGGTTTTTAATTAAGTTCTTGTAATTTGTGAAAATTATGTTTTGGTCCCCGAAGTGCATGTTTGAGCAATTGAACCCTGTTTGCAATCTGATCGCAGTGTAACGTATCCGCTGATGCATGTTCACCTTAGGATCTAAATCAATGCATTTAGACAAGATAAAAAGGAAAAAATGGGCCCGATTTAGGTTATCAGTTTGGATTTGCTTCGACAAACCTAATGTAGTCCATTTTGCTCGGTTTTGGCTAGACCGGGTTAAGGGGTTTACTGCATGAAATGATTTGCATTAGGCATACTTTGCCTAGTGAGGTAGTCATAAATAATGGCAATAAAAATGGACGCATAACAAATCATGTTATGATAATATCAATGCAATATTACATATCCAATGTTATATTCAACATATATATATAAACAATAATCCTTGGATCAAATCAAGATAGTGGATACTTGAATTCATACGCCTTGCCAAATCTATGAATGGTCTAGTCCATCCGCCTCGCCAATTGACCAATAACACAAACACCCCTTTGCCTCGCCACAATAAAGGTCGTAGCCCAAGGACCATAGTTCACCCAAAGCAATGAGCTCATAAATTCTATGACATGCCAATTGTATCCAATGTCCTTTCTAATGCCAATTGTATCCAATGTCCTTTCGAATCTAAGGTTCAATAACAATAACGATGTCGATGGCAATAACAATGACAATAACCATATCGATGGCAATAACAGTGACAATATCAATGTCAATGTTATACTTCAATAGAAATAACAGTATCAATGTCGATGTTCAATGACAATGGCAATATCTATGGCAATGTTTCGATGACAATGGCAATATCAATATCCAATGTCTATGACAATGACAATATCACTATAAATGGCTATGACAATGACAATATCAATGTCCGATGATCTATGTTTCTATATTTCAATGATGTCAATGACAATAGCAATGTTTCTATGAACAATATTTCAATGCAATAACTTGTCGATGCTTACCAATATAGTCTCCAAAGAGATTCGATGCAATATCCTTAGATAAAATGTTAGCTATGCAATATTCAATAACAATGAACCGAGAAAGGCATCTAGCCTATTCTCGAGACTCCAACTACACTCATCTAGCTTTTCGAAGCTCCTAAGGCTCTCAGATAACCACTCATTTGTTCTTATCCTTTGATGGAGAAGGAATCCTTTCCTTCTCCAACTCTTGAGCTAAGTAGAAACAAGAAGAAGTGTTGAAATTAATACAACAATATCAAAATTAATGTTTAAGCTTGAAATAGCTATTAGCTATTGGATGTCCATAGATTGAAGCCTTGAAGAACATGGGTTTATCTTATGTTTTTAGTAGCTTCATCTTAAAATTAAGCATCAACTATCCATGGAATCCAACAATTGATTGGGGGCTTTAGCTTACCGATACGATGGCTATTCAATGGAACTAAGAAATCAAAGAAAGCTTGAGTTTTGAAGTTCCTCCAATGGAGGAGCTAGCTTGTGAGCTTAAGGAAGACAACAATTGTGGTGCATGGTTATTTGAAAAGATGAGGTAAGGAAATAAAGGCTCGGTGGTTGTTTTTGTTTTCCATAAAGGATGCTTAAAACACTTTGATATATTCTTCAAAGTAACCGGGCTTTCCTTCACTTGAATGAAACCTTTTATTTATTTTATTCTTTTTCCTCTTATCCTTTATCCTTTCAATCACCAATTTTGAAGACATCAATTAATAGCCACCCAAAATTGTCATATTTTCCTACTTTTAGGGACTATCCCACGTGAAAATGAAGAAATCAAGTAGGTGAGTCATCCCCAAAATGGGTAAATTTCCAAACTTTGTACTTTTGCCCCTAAACTTTCAATTTTCACAATTTAGTCACTAAATAATTTTCAATTAATTCAATAAGGTCCTTAATCGATAAATTGACTCAATTAGAGTCCAATGGAAATGTAATTGACCACACGGTCAAAGTCAATGCAATATTTGGACCTTTTTAGTATGGTTTCTAATCATCGGAACCCAATTCCGACTAGACCAGTTTTATGGTGTTACACTCTTGGTGGCATGATTATCATGCTGTCATAGAAAGGTCCTTTCAATATTTCCATGAACATTGGTGTAATCATATTTTCGAGCAACAACGATTGATCTTGGGCGGATACGTCTCACCACCTTTGAGCATACTAGTAGAAACTCTCATTAGGCCTCTGTTCCATCCCTTGTAGTTTGATTCGGCTCGAGACCATGTCATTCACATGTTTGTATTGTTCTAGGAAAGCCTTCGACAGATCCTTCTAAGGCTTTATATTGACTCGATTTAGTTTCGTATACTACTGGGTGGCAACTCCTATTAGGTTGTCTTGGAAGCAAAGTATAAACAACTTCTTATTGTCCAAGTATAAGGACATCTTCCAACAATACATGGTTAGGCGTTATGAAGGGTAGGTAGTCTCATCGTACTTTTCAAAGTCGAGAGCCTTAAACTTTAGAGGGATTATAAAACCAGTGACCAGAATCAGATCCATGGCATCTATGATGCCATGAATTCTTCCTTCTTGTAGGGACTTAACGAGCCCCTCCAGCTTATCGTAGTGATCTTCTAGCTTCTTGTCTATTTTAGCCTTGTTGGCTGCCTCATCGAGATCCAGAACCCTAATGTAATGGTTGCCTCCATGATTCATCCTAGACTCGGCTGGAATATGTATTGAGGTCCCGGCCATGGGGATTTAGAACTTCTCCCTTAGTGGGAACGTCTCATGAGTTACCCCCTGTGGAGGTAATGTCACGTCAACACTTTAATTTTCTTTCCTGCATCTAGTCTTTGAACCCTAGCAAATGAATAATACAAATGATGGTGATGCAAGACTATTGATATTTCGAAAACAAAAGTATGCTTCGTTGATCATAAAGTTTGAGATACACATTATCTATATCACTGAAAACTAATGAAATAGCTTTATCATTCCAATTTCTCTTCCCCTCCTTTGACGCGCTTCAGTGCTGGTTGCTCAAACTCTTCGACTGGGATAGCTTCCCTTCGTATGCGGCCAAAGAACTGACTGACTTGCTGGTACTGATCCATTGCTTCATCTAGGAAGTCCAATAATTATTGCCCATCTTCCTTAGTTTGGAGGAACCTTTCTCTTAGTGCTTCCACACGATTCTTCATCTGGTGAGCCTTAGAGATTGCCTTACGTAACTGAAGAGTCAGATGGTCAATTAAATTTGCCTTCCTAAGCATGCAATGTTGGCTGCCTATTTCGAATCACCCCACTGGACCCTATCATAGTCTTAATCCTCTAAGATGGTGTGGATATAGCCCTTGTGCATTTGCAACTATGATTTCAAGTCCTCGATTCCATAACGGAGTAATTGTGCCTCGGTGCCTTTCACTTCTTCTTCACTTAGCTTTATTCACAGCTCTTGATTCATCTTATGATATTTTTCAAGGCTACTGAGTGCCTCAGAGTATTAGTACTATCATTTCTCACCAGAAAACCGATCATCTCTCTCCTTTTATTTCTTGGCTTCATGCTACCAAAGCTTTAGTTCTTTCTTTATTTCCTCGAGCTATGCCTTTTCTTCTCTTGAGGGTTTCGAGTGGTTGTTTTCTCGGGTTAACTCCCAAATGTTCTTTAGATGGATCTGTTACTTGGCCAGTAAGCTTCTCACCTCTTTTTGATAATCTTCTCTGGTATTCTTCCGTGATAAGCTTTCCTTCGAGCTTGGTGATCCTTCTCCACAACACTTTTTTTAAATCTTGCTTGTAAACTTCTAATTTTTTCATGAATGCACCAGGTTAGGGATTGTCTGCCTTGTTCTTAGGGACAAGGCACCCAAATTGTCAATCCTTTGCTTTCTCCAATTCGCATAAACATGTGTGACCCCTAAAAATTAGGCCAACTCTACACGACACGGTTGTTTCCAAGCATTGACCATTTCTTCGACCAGTTTCGTAGTAACATGATCCTCGTATGTAAATTAATCCTTTTGTATTCTATGAGTGACATAAACAAATTGGCGGGATCCTTTTCTACCATTGTACGAGTAAAGGGTCATAGATAGTGGCTCCCCAAAAGCCCATGAGGGGGACCCACTCCATCTTTCTGTATTTGTACAAAATTAGCACAAGATACATCCATAGAGCTCTCCACATCACACCGTCACTAGTGAGGTTTTGAAAAAAAACCTTCCCACTGTTCCTGGCTTACATTTCGTAACCACCTCTTCTTGGTGACTTCTTTGATTGAGATCAAGTCTCTAGAAGTTTGGTGCATGCTTATCTTCTCGTTGTCCCAAAAATGAATTTGTAAGCACAAGCATAAGAGATGTGAGCATCCAGTGAAACAGCCACTCCCATGGGTTTGGAAGAAATTCAACGATCTAATGTTTTGGCTAGGATTGCGGGGACAGGATTCATGTTCCTCTAGGCTAGCAACTCGACGACGGCTATCTCTACATGTCCCAAAACCTTCGAAAAAACACCAACCCATAAAAGGCTAGTGCAAGGAGGTTCAAGACCCTCTTGTGCTTCATATTTCTCTTAATCTAGGCATATATCAATTCGCTCGTGAAGCATGGACTCTTATTTTTCAATACGATGTATGCATCCACCTCTTCTAACTTCAAACCAGTAAGACCATATATTTTTATTTCCCTTGAGTAGATCTTGTTAGGCCCCTTTACCTCCGAATGCAGTAAGACCATATATTTTTCGATGGTGGGGGTCACGTCTTCTCAGTTAAAGACAAAGCACCAATACATCGTGTCCTAGAATTCGACAACCACTAAGATCATTGGCTCGTCTACCTCTACTCTGAGCAAAAGGGTTATGGCTCTAAATTTCCTAGCAAATATGGCTCGATCCTGAGTTTCCAAGCTTTCCCATAGAGTGATCAACTTGGGCAGGTTGTTTTGAGGCAAGCCTATAAACACTCGCTCTGGAAAGTTCAAAACCGTTTCTTTTTGCACACAGTCACCATGTTGGTGTTGGAGCTTCAAGGAATCATTTTGAACATATACGTTTGGACGGTAGGTTATAGAGCTAGATAATGCTACTCGAAGATTCATGATCAATGACTGACTCTTGTTTCGGAATATCAACAGCATATGATACGATGCACACTAAATGAATATGCAAATGAAACACAACAAAGGGTTAGTACAAAATAATAAAGCATTAAAGCAAGAAATATTACAAAAATATAAACCATAATCGCATGCATTCTAATTCTCTATTGATTTCTGCGTGGCTCTAGTGGGATGGGCTTTCTAAATTCGCATTCATGTGGGTTTAGATCTAAAAGGGTACTCGAACCGACCTTACCCCCTACTAAGGGGAAGTTCCATCCTAGTCCATCACAGGCGTGTGGATCGAACACGATTCGAGGGATGCATTTCATTATGCCCATTCGGAGGGTTACTCATGAAACCATAGGTACTTTGGACCCTGAAAGTATTCACTGGCCCATACAGAGGATTAGTCACGAAGGCAGAGCTACTAACTTCCACCTAAATGGATAAAGCCCAGATAGAAGGCTTATGTCATGATGTACTATAAAAAAACAAAATACACCAGTACATAATTATACAAAAAGAAACAAATAAACAAACAACCGAAATATGAAAGAAAATACTTCGTGACCTAGTAAAAGTTGTGCCCACTAAAAAAATCTAACCACCGGAGTTGCCAAGCTGTTGCGGCCTAGACCCAACGTAAGATAAAAAAAACACAGAGTCGCCATCGGTCTTTTAAATTCGGCAGACCGAAAACCAAAGATTACGAAATCATGGGTTTAAGGGCAAGATTACGTATAGGGAAGGATTAACACGTAAAAATGACGCTTACTTGGTCACTAATATTTTCCATCGTAATTCAGGTTCTTACATGCACGAATAAGAACTTGATTAATCCTAAAGTCTGTGCTTTTTAAGCTTCAAGGTTTATTATTGGTATTATTTTGCTAAAGAATGAGTTAATTAGAGTAAGACTATTTATGAGTTTGCTAGTTAAATTAATTAAAGGAGACCTAAAATTACGAGATTTATTATAAACTTAATTAACGAGTTTTAAAGATCAAATACAGAATCTAACTATTTTAAGGTCTAAGTGTTAGTGTTAAAGGTACTAACCTAATTAGGGGTGGGCAAAACTCAACTCGACTCGAAAAAACCAAATTATTCAATTCGATTCGAGGCAAAAAAAGCTGACTCATTTTGGCTCAACTAATTATTTCATAAACTCGACTCGACTCGAAAAAATTTCATATAAAGTTTGAGTTATAAAATGGAAATTCGAATAACTCGAATTTTTTGGTAATTAGTTGATGAGTTTTCATATTCGAGTCGAATTTGTCAATTCTACGTGATATATTATGTATATCACATGTGAAAATATGAAAAAATATATATGTATATTATATATGCATATAGAAAGCCGTTAAAATTGAAATCAATATGTGCACCGCCTAGCCCTAAGTATACGCATATAGAAATATATATGTGCACCGCTATGTAGGTGCATATAGAAATATATATGAAGAAATATATATGTACAATTAAATTTGTACAGAAACTCAAAAACTTGACTCGATTCGAATTTCATAAACTCGACTCGATTCGAAAAAAATTTAAATAAAGATTGAATCGTAAATAGGACATGCAAATTCGAATAACTCAAAATTTTTTGACTTGGCTCGTCTCGATCAAACGTCTCGCCCTAAACCTAATGATTTTACTAAACCCTATAATATTAAAATCTAATGCCTAAATTAAAAGTCTAATTTTACGGTTCTAATTACTAAATTATGAAAGATATAACCTATTAAATTTAAAGGATCTAACCTAAATACCTAAACTTATTTAATTTTGGATGATACTAAAGAGACTAAGACCTAAGGCTTTGCTCTAAAATACTATATTTACCTAGATTCATAAAAAACAAAAGATCATAAAAGGGGATAAAGTAAATATACATATAATAAATTAAATACAATGGGTAAAAAAAGGTAAATAAACTAATCAAATACTCCCCCAAATAATTAAAATTCAAACCATAACTTCAGGAAAGACAAATTAAATAAATAAATTAATTAAAGAGCTAAATTAAAATGGCAAAGGACTAAAGCATGAAAATTAAAAACTATAGGACTGAAATAAATATGAAAAATGACGAAATTGAATAAAATAAGAATTGAAGAGCTACAATGAGATATCCGTGCAAGTAAGGCGCGGGCTACGATTCGGATTTGGGTCAGTTTACGGGTCAATATAAAAGCCCCTCTTCTCCAAATTTTTCTCCCTTTCTCCCTTATTTTTATATTCTCTCCTCCCTTCAGTCTCTCCTTTCGCTTGGCCCTCTCTCCACAAACATATATAACCTAGATTTTTGCCCCCTTTTAGATCAAACCCATATTTCTAACAAGAACACTAGCCTGTTCTTCGTCAAATATCCCTCTAGATCTTCACAAACATCTAAACATCTTACCAAACATGTTTTTTCGATCTAAGAACCCAAAATCCCAAGAACACCATCAAGAACCCTTTATGCTCTTCATCTAATCCTAAACCTAAACCCATATCCGAAAGGATCGAACCCTTATTCACCCAAACCTAATCACTCCCCCTTGACTGACCTTCATCTCCATTCCAATGATCATGCATGTGTTCTCCGATCAACGATGGCGGCTCCCCGAAAGGTAAAAAGTCCTTCCCCTCTTTGAAGTTAATTCAAAAATAAAAAAATCAGAAATCAAGAGTACCTTCAAATGCTTTTCTTTTTATTGCTTGTAAATCGTGTGTTATAATGGGGAATGATTCGGTTTATATAGATGATTACAATGAAAAATGAGGGAAGAATCTTCTATTTCTTTCTCATATTACATCATGATTTCTTTCTCTTTTTTTCAAGCTGATTTGGTCATAATTTTCTTTCCTTTTTATCTTGACTTGATTTAATTAATTGATCCATTTCCTTTTCCTTATGATCTTTTATTTGGGGAACAAGACCAAATGAGGAGAAAGGAATGAAAGGTTCGGTGGAGCTTCCGATGGCGATCCGTGGCTGATGTCAGAAGCTGAATGACTGGGGAAGCTAAAAGATCAAGTGCATGCTCCGTACATGCGAGTGAGGAGTTGAACGGTCTGGCGCGTGGTCCCCACGCGCGAGTGACGATTCACGTGCTCGTTGGATCTAATCCAGATCCAACGGTAGTGGATAGGCTGCGAAAATAGATGAGCTAGGGTTTTTATATTTGGGCCAAATAGGTCACTTATTGTAAATGGATTATTATTATTATTTTAATTAAATGGACTGAATGGTTTTATATTATATGGATTTTAATATATAACAAGAATAAAAATACATATAAACAAATAAATAGAGTATAAAAGGGCGGATAAAATTGGGTGACTACAGCTACTAAACCTAAACCCTAAAACTAAGGCACTTGTGAAAACTAAAAGTTTCCACCGCCAATGTATCAAATAATTATCCAATAATTTTTACTAACTTGAAAACAATAACTATCCAATTATTTTTAATTAAATGGACTATTATTATTATTTTAATTAAATGGACCGAATGGTTTTATATTATATGGAATTTAATATATAACAACAATAATAAAAATACATATAACAAATAAATAGAGTATAAAAAGGCGGATAAAATTGGGTGACTACAACTACTAAACCTAAACCCCCTAAATCCTACACCCTAAATTACATCCCTAAACCCTAAAATTAAAGCACTTGTGGAAACTAAAAGTTTCCACCGCCTATATATCAAATAATTATCCAATAATTTTTACTACTCCCTCCGTCCCACCAAGAGTGTCAATTGTTGACTTTTCACGTAGTTTTTGGAAGAAAAATTTTGTGTAAGAAATATGATGTAAAATAATTGAAATGACAATTTTACCATTAAAAAGTTAAATTTGTTTTTGTTGGGAAACTAAAGAAGGGGTATAAAAGGAAATATGCCTTTTAAAAGTTGTTGATTTTTCAATGAGACATATTGAGTGAGACAATTTTAAAACACAAAAGGGACATATTGAGTGGGACAGATGGAGTAACTTGAAAACAATAACTATCTAATTATTTTTAATTAAATGGACTATTATTATTATTTTAATTAAATGGATTGAATGGTTTTATATTATATGGATTTTAATATATAACAACAATAATAACAATAACAATAAGAAAAATACATATAACAAAAAAATAGAGTATAAAAGGGCGGATAAAACTGGGTGACTACAACTACTTAACCTAAACTCCTAAACCCTACACCCTAAATTGCATCCCTAAACCCTAAAACTAAGGCTCTTTTGGAAACTAAAAATGTCCACCGCCAATGTATCAAATAATTATCCAATAATTTTTTACTAACTTGAAAACAATAACTTCCAGTTTCAGTATAAAATTAAATACATTATAAGGTCACTATCAAACTCTAAGGTCATTTTAACTTAAAATGAACATTTAATTGTATTTTGAAAATATAGGGCCAAAACGTAAACTATATAAAACAATTTTTAAGTTAAAAAATAAGTCTTCGTCAAAAATACACAAAAGTATCGAAACATAGTCCAAGGTATCAAAACCTTTAAAGTCCCTATCTAAAAAAGTATTGAACCCCATTAATACTGGTTCAAAGTCCAAAGTGATAATTATAGTAAAATGGTTTTTAATGACACAATTAACTTCCAAAATGCTCAAATAGTCTATACATGCTCCTATTGCAATATGAACACATCACATACATGAAAATACACTCACATACCAATTTTTACTTTTAAAACACATCAAATCAAAATTTAGACCCTCAAGTTCCAATCACGCAAAATTTTATGCTCTTTAAGAGCTAACACTACTATTTTGACAAGTTTAACATACCATTTGCATGCTTTACAACTTGTACTAATAAATAAATTAACATACTCTAGGGATTTGAAATTTCAACTTATTAATCATGTCAATTTACCTACATAACTTGCATTAAAACTTTAATTCATGCTTCATATCAACATTCATTGTTCTAAATGGTCATTTTGACCTAAATAGCCATCACAACATGTCAAAATTTTAAGAATTTATATTTAACCATTTAGTACACTTTCGTCAAATTTCATGCATTTTAGCAATTCGTATTACTAATGTAATCATCAACACATATCACAAACATAAAACCAATATAAAATATATAGGAGTTCAAAAGGTACTTATTACACAAATATCGTTTGGCCTTGTATGATCACTCTGATTGTAGTTGGTCAATTGATCAATGAAAGCGGCCAAAGGGTGAATTGGCAATTTAAAAATTGGTGGAACCTTTTACAAGAAATAGAAAAATTGCACAAGTGATTTAGAGTGGTTCAACTTCCTCAATGAGTATACACC
This sequence comes from Hibiscus mutabilis, assembly GCA_019671005.1. Taxonomy (NCBI): domain Eukaryota; kingdom Viridiplantae; phylum Streptophyta; class Magnoliopsida; order Malvales; family Malvaceae; genus Hibiscus; species Hibiscus mutabilis. Next base: position 24,576,267 of record CM033723.1, read on the forward strand.
CACTACCTTAACTATCCGCACTAAGAATTGCACAAATTCACTAATTTGTTCAACCTTTAAGGACAATGTGCAACCTTACACAAACCCTCAAGACTTATATCCCAAAATCTTGATAACACTTTCCTAAAAATGGAGTACAAATTTTGAAAACTATGAAAATCCTCACAAGACAATTCGTTTGCACAATACAAGCTCACACTCACCCAAGAATATTAGAATAAAAATTAAAATGCAGAACAAGCTAGTGTTCAAAGAAAGAAATACTAAAATGAATACAATGTTGGATTGGCTTTCTTGTTGCTCCTCTATTGTTTAGATGACCCTTTTATATGCTCTAACCATTTTCTAGTTGTTATGGGTCTTTGAAAGAGGATTGGAGCCATTGGGAGCCATTAAATTGGGCATTAAATGCTCACCCACATATAAATATCGAAACCTTACTCAAGGGTTTCGAAACCATAAGTGTAAGAAAAAAATTGAACGTTAGAAACAGAAGGTATCAAAATCACTCAAAGGGGTACCCTTAGCTCAATTTTGAATCCTTTAATGGGGTATTAAAACCCTTTTCAAAAATTTGTTAAAGGCATCAAAACCACCAAGGGAGGTATCTAATAACTCTAAAAAAGAGTTATCTTTTGTACACTTTTACTAAGGAAATTAGATGCTTTCAAGCATTTAGTTTATGTTTTGCATTTAGATTTTGAATAAATCAAGAGTTTTGTTTAGTTGATTCAAGTGTATGAATTATGCAGAAATGGTAGGTTTTGCTACAACACTGATGCTACAACAATGATTAATGCCACAATAAAAGAGGATCAACAAAAGATAAAATTCAAAGGTTCTATAACTATTTGGAAATTTCCTAGTCAGCATATTTGAGAATATAAAGTTGAAGAATAAAAGAACATAATTGTTTGGTTGGGACTTTGATTTTGAAGAGATCACTCTTTAAGAATGACAGTTTGCTGTAAAGGGTTATTGTAACAATGAATTCGATGCCACAACATAGAAGAGTACAAAAGGACAAGCTAGAGGAAGTCATTCTTTTGGTTCAAGCTTTGACTTTGGATGAGAAGATCTATCTATGAGATGAAGTCATTGTTTTAGTGTGATGAAAGATTGGATTTGACTGAGGCAAGTAAACTCATATATTCTAGTGACTTGCGGTGACTCAAAGTTGGAGAGAGTAGGTGGTGGCAAATTGAAGAATTCCCTTGACGGAGGCTGAGTTGGAGATCATCTTGAAGTTGTAGCAAAACTGCAATTATCGGAGCTTATGAGCTTATTCTTTTCATGTACTTTCATTTAGTTCATTACATGTTTGATGAAATATTTCTTAAACGATGTTTTGAGATTTTTGTTGAAAGAGTCACACACTAAACTTTCATTGGATCAAGTTGATGTGTGAATGATTGATTTAGTTTTGATTCTAATATAAGTAATCAATTCCTTCATTTGTGCTTCATATATTATGTTTGATGGAACAATGAAGGTTCATACTTAGCTTAATTTCAAAAGAGTTGAGTTGAGATTGAGTTGTTATTGATTAGAATAACATTGATAGATTTTCTTCTAATTAGATTAAAAAATAGATTAAGTTGATCTAAGTTCATCTAAACATATATACTTTAGATCTAGGGTGAAACTCATTCTAGCTTTCTTAGGATTATAGACATATGGTCTTGGGTAAGTTAAATATTTTGCTTATCTAAAGAGGTAGAATAACTTTATATCAAGTGAAAGGAATTGATATGACAACTTGGTTAAATAGAAATTGAACAACTTGTTCCAACATTAGCTCGTGTCATTATCCTCTGATTTGTACTTTGCTAGTGCATCAATTATTTTGTTGCATTATTCGTTGCAACTCATACTTGCTTGTTGCCATTTCAAGTCTCATTTTAGATTAATTTTGCATTTAGTTAGATTCTACTACACTCAAACTTTGTTAAAGCTGATTCATTAAGAGAGAGCATTTAAAACCATCACAATCCATGTGAAGACGATACTTGATATACTTGTAACTATTTAGTTAGTTTAGTCACTAATTTGTTTTTCTTTAACTTTGCTATCACATAAGTCTTTAGTAAGTGCAAAATGAGATAAATACATGGAAAAATTGTTAGTGCCTTTTAGTCTTACAGTTTTTCAACCGTTGGTGTTGTGTGGGAGCAAAGAGTTGGTAAAGGTTATGAAGAGATACAATTACAAGTGTCTAGAGAGTTCAATACAACACAAGCAACCCTGTTTCTTGTGTTTGTTGTGGGGAAGGTCATCTATCCAAAAATTGCCCTTATAATCTAGAGTAATTGCACAATCTGAGAAGTACAACTACAGTATCAATCCTTGCAACAATGACTACAACCAGTGTGGCAGCAACAATCAGATTGCTATTGGAATAATTAGGGAGATAAAAAAATCTATGCACCCTCTAGCGTTGTCCCAACATCATAATTGCATCAAAAAATGCCACCACAAGAAGTTTATCCTCAAGAGTAATCAAACTCTCTCAAAGCGTTGCTATAACAATATATTGCTATGAACAAAGATATTCTCCAAAGTGAAGCTAAATCGATTAAGGCTTTGAAAAACCAAGTGGATAAGCTTGATAAAGTCTGCAAGAGTGGCATACTTCAAGAAGCCATTCCTAGGTACACTGAAATCCCAAGGCAAGAAGTTAAGAAGATGAAAATGATTCTACCCAAATGATGCTACAACGATGCCTAATCAAGAGATTTCCCTAAATGATGCTACCAAAATACTGCCAACAATGACTGAGAATGAAATATATTATAACCCAATGCCTAGGGGTGCTAAAATCTCAAGGTATGAGTTTGTTTTTAATGTGCATGGAGAGGCAATGGCTATGTGGAGTGTCATTCCATTGAGCAAAGATGTCGAGAATATAAAGAAAAACTCAAGAAAGTTAGGAGTAACACTAAAGGATGTCGCACTAAAACTAGATGAGCCGGAGAAGATTAAAGCCACTGCGAACCTTGAAAACATGTTGCACATAATGCTACAACAAACTGATGTTGCAAAAAGAATATGTAGATTTGTCTCATCCACCTTCACTTCAGCAATTTCAAAATCGAACGTAAGATCAACATCATAATTTTATTATGCTTGAAGCAATGTACTTTACTAATAGAGAAGAACAAGTAGCAATCAATATATTGTAGTTTTTGGTGACTATGCTGTGAGAAATTACCAACATTAGGCTTGGCACCTTTCAATCTCAAGAACACATTTGTCGACATTAAAGAAATCAGTCCTTCAAGGTGCATATACAGAATGTTGCTAGTGGAATGCTATAGCAAGTCATTGCTAGTTATAACTCACTAAAAGTATATATTTATGCACCTTTTAACTTAGGTTTTTGCCTTGGAAGTTATATTATCTTGATACTTAAATACATAGTTTTTATGCTTGTTTTGACATGCTTTGCGAGTTTGTCTTTGTTATGTCTATTGCAATCATGTAATCCTTCTTTTAGTGTCAGTACATATGTTAAGACAAGACCAAATGTGTGTACCTAGAAATGAGATACCTTTCTAATGAGGACCATGAGTTGGAGCTGAAGAACAAATTTGGTTACAAGGACAAGTCTAGTAGCTATGCAGGGACCACTACACAGAGGCTGAAGGACGCTGCTACACAAGAGCAGTGGCTGCATTGACTCATTAGCAGAAAAGGACATGCATGGTGATTGGATGATGCTTTCTCCTCAAAACCCTATATAAGGAGCAATACCTCTCACGTGAAAATGGATTCTTGGAAATTTTTTTGCTATCTTTTGGCTGAGTTTATTCCCCTTCCATCATCTTTATTGTCTATCACTTTCCTGAGAAAATTTATTTTTCCCATCAACCAAATGGCCAAGGAAGCTTAAGGAGCTTGAAGATTGTAAGATTATTGGATCAAATATAGTGAAGAAAGCGGAGGAAAAATTAAGAATAATTAGAGACAACCTCAAAGCTTCTTTACATCGACATAAATCTTATTCTAATGTAAAAAGGAAGGATATTCAGTATAGGATGGAGATAAGGCATTCTTGAAAGTTTCACCTTGGAAGGAGGTGATACGGTTTTGATGGAAGGGAAACCTTGGTTTAAGATCCATTGGTACCTATGAGATTTTGAAAAGGATCGACCTAGTGGTGTATCAATTAGCTTTACCACAAGAAATGAGTATGATTCATAATGTGTTTCATGTATCAATGCTTAGAAAGTATCATTCAGACATTCTCATGTCATTTCACCAGAGAAAATCAAAATTCAACCAGATTTAACATATGAGGAGAAACGTATAAAGGTCCTACGGAGGAATCATAAAGCGGAGGAAGCCACATGTGAGGCTGAAGCGAAAATGAAGGAGCAATATCTGCATATGTTTAAATAGATGTGTACTAATCTTCAAGGTTGAATTTTCTTAAGGGGATAATTGTAGTACATTAAAATTTGGTAAGTGACTAGAATGACAAAAGTGAAAGTTTGATGTCTAGAGTGAAGTGAATAAAATGATAAAAATAAAAGTTTGGCGGCTAAAGTAAAATTTTAGGAAAAGTTTAATTACTTAAATGGTAAGTTTTTAGAAATAATTTTTATCTTGTAAATAGGTAGTTTACCTATAAGAAGTGGGTTGGAAATGAAACTACGAGATTAATCTAGGATTTCAATTGAAGGTGATAAATTATTAAAGTTTCTGTAAATTTTTGAATAATCAGATTAAATATAAATTCTAGAAATAATTTTAGCCATTGGATTGAAGGGTAAGAATGTCATTTCACATGCTTTACAATAATAGGATTTAATATTGGCCATTGGATTTAAGTTAATTTTCTATGTTAAATCCTAACCATTGGATCAACAAGGGACAAGATTAGAATTAAAATTTGTCTCAAGGGCAAAGTTGTAAACTACTAACTCAAGATTAAATCTAGCCTATTGGATGTAAGATGAAGACATGCTGCATAATATGGGATCATTAGATTCAAGGACAAAATAATCATTTTGCATTAAAATATTTTTTTAATGTTATATGGTTATTAAGATGTCGAATGGATGGATTAAAATTCATAAAAGAAATAAAAAGTTTATTCATCTTTCTACAAGCAAGTCTCGGGGTTCTAAACAATGTAAGGTGGGTTTTGTTTTGTTATTGGATCATAAATACTTGAATTTAAGGTTTATACATGAAATGAAGAATTGTTTTCTTTTGAGTTCTCTTTCATTTGGTACTAAAATTGCATGGAATAGTTAAAGGATGTTCTTGAATAGTGAAGAAATATTTTAGGATTTAATTGAATTAAGTTCAAGAATTGAAGGTGTAATACCCGAATTTTGACCGGGTTAAATAAATAATAATAATAAATAAATAATATAAATAAATAAATAAAGTCCAAAACTAAATACAGTCCATGTACAAAGCCTAAATAATTCAAAACCCAAATTAAAGCCCATTTACAACTAGATTCCCGCCCAATTACATATTATCAGATAAGTGGCCCAAGAAACACATTTGTGTTTCTTTTGCCCGCCAAAATGGCCACATGGCACGTTGCCATTGGCCCATTCTTGCTTCACCCGGATTAAACCCTTTCTAAGCCAGCTGTCAATAGTTCATTAGTTTCTGACGTCAGAGCTAACTCCTGTTATAAATACCCTAGAGAGAGAAATTAATATTTAATTAAGAGCACAATTATTGCAACAATAATTGGAGAGAGAAAAGGAGTTGAAGAGACATACCTAGAAACCAGAAGGTCGCCGAAGATCTAGAGGTCACCGAGGAAGACGACCGAGCTTATCGCAGCGCCACCGGAACAGTTCACCGGAGTTTGCCGAAAGGTATATCTCCGTTTCCTCTTTATTTTTCCTCCATTAAAACACAAAAAGTTAGATCTTAGGCTTAAAAATATAAAAACCAGTAAAGAAGAATATAAAAGAGCCGTTGGAAACTTATTTCGAAGTTTTTGAAATGTGTTTAAAGTGGCCTTCGGGGAGTTTCTTTAGGTTTTTTTTGTGGTTGAGTTGAAAATGATAGATGATTCGGTTTTGAGTAGATCTAGGGGGAAGCCCGGTGATCGTACTAGATCGGGTAGTTTAGGCTGAAGCGGAGTGGAAAATAGAGGTTTTTGGGCAATTTAAGGTTCTGGCACGGTTGTTAGAAATTACCTCACGGTGGAGGACGGTGGCCGAAAGTTGCAGACGGTGGCTGGGAGTTTGGAGGTGGTCAGAGTGAGAAGGAAGATTACTGGAGATGATGATCGGAGGTGGTCGGCATCGCCTCCGGTGGGCGGCGAACAGGCTAGAAGGGTTAGGGACGGCGAACCTAGATCTAGATGTGGTGGTTAGGGAGGAGTTAGGCAGGATTTCTAGGGTTTTATTTGGTTTGGAAAGAACGACTAAGAATCTATATGGGAATTTAGGTTTTAGATATTGGGAAACAGAGTTAGGAGATGTTTTTTGTGTTTGTAAATATCAAATGTAGGAATTGTGAAGAACTATGGTTGAACTTTGGGTGAATATGAGGTTTGATCGAAAATAAACACGAATCAAATGGTTTGGGGTGCTTGAGGCATATCAAAATGAAGATTTCGGTTGAATTTTGGAAGAACAAATGATGAAAACAAGCTTTTGATCTGTTTTGCGGCTTGTTTTCTGGGTTTATGTGTTTGTAAGAGAGAGAACGGGAGAGAATTTGAGAGAGGTGAGAGAGTAGGCTGGTATGAAAATGAGGATTTGGGTTAAAATTTGGACTTTTATAGAATTTTCAAAAAGGCATTGTTTTGGTGTCGGGTCAAAAGAGGGATCCGTATTTTTTCCACGGGTCAGGTAAGATTCGCACATCCTTATACGGATACCATTTGGTTTTTTCCCTAGGTTTTGCAATCCTCTCAATTAAGTCCCTAATTCCCTTTAATTCGACTCCATACTTTGTAATTCTCCTAATTTAGTCCCCCTTCTCTTTGAATTATCCCCTAGGCTTTGTAATCTATTTCAATTTAGTCCTTGTTTCCCTTAATTGTTCTCCTTAGTTCGTATTCCTTTCAATTTAGTCATTTAGACTTTGTAATTCGGGCTTAGGGTTTTGTAATGTTTCCAATTCGGTCATATAATAATAATTTAAGCCTTTTGTTTTAATATGTTTTCAATTTAATCATTATTTATTTATTTTATGGAATTAAACGCAAATAATTTATACGCTTGAGTGTTTTTTTAAATTAAGCATATAGTATATTTTGTTGGATAATTAAATAAACTTAGATTTAATAATTGTTTAGAGCCTTTTAGTTTAGGCTCTCTAATTAGGGTTCAATAATTAAATAGGGTAGATAATTATAGTAATTAGATTGATGTATATTAAATATAAGTTTAGAATCCAAGTTGGATGGTGTTCCATTGTTTACAATGGGGTGTTATCACACTACGGATCTCAATAAATTATATTTAATATATGTATTTCATTTAAAATTAAATGTTAATTTAGTTCTTTAATTAAAACTAAATAATTGATTAATATACATTGTAAATAAATAAATGCATATTGAATAGAACCTTTGAGGCTCAAATTTGGAAGGTGTTCCATTGTTTACAATGGGATGTTATCTCAACATTGGTCATAGAGGTGTGTATTCGATATACCTTTTCACCTATAATATTGATTTAATAAATTGTTAGAGCCGTAATTATGACTAGAACTTTAATTAATTAGACGAACTAATTAATTAGAAATATGATTAATTTAAGCGCTTTAAATATATGAAAGATGTTCAAGAAATTGGTATTTTCTCATAAAGCCATTAAATTAATTAATATTTGTAGTTTAAACAATTAATTAATTAAAGCCTTTTTAGGATTAGTACTTAAAATGAACAAGACAATAAAAGGTCATTCATTTAAAACCTTTTATGTTGGAGATTCATTTTTAAATGTGAATAGGGGTACCACTTAACGGGGTGCTTTTAATCTCATATTCGAATGAAATGAATTTCCTTATAAAGGATATCTGCATTTTGGAATTTAAATTCAATTAATAATCATGGAATAAATTAAATTCAAATAATTATTCGAAATGCCAAAATGCCACGTAAAATTAAAGGTGCCGATAACGGGAGTTTGTAGGGGTGCTAATCTTTCCCTACACGTAAATGATTCCCGAACCCAATTTTTAAGACAGAATCTCTGGTTTGTTTTTACGGTGTCCGGTCTACCTCGAAGTGATCGGTGGTGACTCCAAAATGTTTTTCAAGGGTAAATAAAGGAAAAATCAATTTAATATGAAAAACCCTAAATTTTCAAGATTAAATAAAAAAAGACTATAAACCCTAATTTTTCAAAAGAACAATCATCTAGCTATTTTTACACACCCGATTTGAAAAATGGTCGCGACAGCTTGGCGACTCCGCTGGGGACTTTAAAAAGCCGAGAGTCAATCCTAATTAATTTTACGTGGCATTTTGGCATTTTAGGACAGTAATTTGAATTTAATTTTTTCCATAATTATTGGATAATTTTCAAGAAAAATGCAGATAGCTTTTTTCTTGTGTGATATAAATTGTCATTCATGCATAAGCCTTATACTCGGGCTTTTCACCTTTAAATAGGAGTGAGACGTGATCTTACGTGAGTTATTCAACTCTGTGATCAGAATTTTGTCTTCCTTCCGGTATACCAACCTTATACACGTGAAGTTATGCCTCTGCTAGGAGGGGTTGTATACTCTTGAATCGATGTCTTACTAGTCCAGTAACGATAGTTCAGGTACCTAAAGTCTAGATCGAAACCCACATGTTGTAATAGAAGCCTACCCTACTAGAGCCAGATAAGGACCTAGGACAAGGTGTTGCTGGTTTAAATTCATTTCTCTGGTTATTCTTGTGTGCAAAATAAATTGTTCTCTGTTAATTTTACGCAATATAAATTGTTTTTCCTGTAATAATTATTTTTGCTTACAGTATTGAGTATGTAGTGGCCATAAGAGCTGAAGGGTCTGATAGACAAGTAGAGGACAATAGTCACTGTTGACTGGATTCGAGAAGACTTAGTACAAGAACGAAAACAATATCCGTAGAGACCAGGTGTCATTAATGCAAGATTGTACCGAAAATTTCTGAACATGATGAAGTTTTTCCAGAACCAGTTTGATTTGAGAGCCATAGGATGGGGAATATGAAGGAACATTTCTAGTAAGTTTCATGGGTTATAGTGTTGCTGCTATACAGTCACATATATCAGGAGTTATTTAGAACCATGACTTGTTTATGAAACTAGAAACCTGGTAATTGTTTACTTTTTGAGAGAATGTATGTGACACCAAGGATAGAGAAATATGAGGCTTGCTAAGGGTAAAAAAAAGGTTTATACAAGTCCTTGCAACGGTTCAAGTTTCAAGATAGAGTCAGCGACAGTTACAAAAATAAACAAGATGCAGTACTAAAAAAAACAACAATGATAATCAGAGGAGGAATAAATAACAGATAAATTGAAGGGGCATTCAGGGGTCGTGGTTGACAGGAAAGAACCTAAGAAAGAATAGAAAGCTTTGAATTTAAAGACGATATCCAAGATTCCTAAATGATACCATTATTAAGGAAGATACTGATCTTTAATGAAATGAAGAACTGAGGAAAATAACAGAATCAGAAAGTAGTACAACATTTTGAAGGCCAGTTCACAAGAGGTACTATGATAAAGGACAAAACACCGAAGATCAAGCTGGGGCAGTAATACAAGCTATCCAGAAATAGAGTTGTGAAGAGATAAACTTTAGGAACCAAGTGCGGGGATTGCATGGCAGGTGCAGATTTTATTCTATGAGGTTATGAACCTGCAACAACACTTTGACATTGACACCGAGCCAGTACAGATGATGACTCAGAGGCTGAACAAAGTGATGAACCAAAAGAGCTGGTGTTAGTGACATATTGCCTTTTCTCTGTATTCGACCCTTTTAGTTATATGGGCGTTCTTCTAATGACTAGCTCTTGAAATCGATACCTCGTGCATTCATGCATTACAATATTTAAATATTATATTACAACTTGCTTTAAACATTGCATTACATGTTGTAATTTAAAGCTTACCCTGCTTGAGCCGGATAGGAACCTAGGTCATGTGCTGTAAATGTAAATACGCTTCTCTGGTTATTCTCTTTGTTCAATATAACTTGTCTTGTTGTATGTATTTAATTTAATTTTGCCTTCAAGATTATTTCATGATACTGACTCATTTCTTTTGTTTTGTTTTATTTTACATCACATCTTCATTGCATAAAGGTATTGATTCAAAGGTGGTTATCATTAGAAGACGATCGTGATGGACAAGGGGATTCATAGTCTGATAGAAGAGAGCGCAAGTATGAAGCAGTGTTCTGGACAAACAACAGAAGGAATGAAGGGCAGTTCATCCAAGTGTTACACATCAGGTTTTGTTAGTGTTTATGCTGAAAAGAATGAGATGCAATAGCTGAAAAGACAAATGGCTGAGATGATGACTATGAGGACGGATATGACCATGGAAAAGGGGCATACTGAGCTAAAGGGAGAAGTAAAGAAAAAACGGTACAGAAATAAACAGTCGAGTTGGCGCACTGATACAACTCGCATCAATAAACCATATGGAGGTGTAATTAAATCAAATTCCAAGAAAGTGATGACATGCTAAAGAGAAATTCAAGAAAGAAAGAAGGATGGAGGATCTTTTAATTCAGTTCCGATGACATATGCAAAATTGCTCCCAATACTGAGGGAGAAAAATCTTGTGGCCTGAGCCTCGTTCAAGTCTTCACCCAAGGGTTATGGTATTAGCATAGCATGTGATTATCATCAAGGAAGTTTAGATCATACTATTGAGAATTGTGAGGCTTTGAAGAATAAGATTGAAAATCTTGTTAGAGAAGACATGTTGAGTTTTGAAGATGGAAGGCCAAATTTCCTAAAAGCCTGACGACTAATAGAACACCTGGAGATACAAAAGTGAAGGAAAGTACAAGCCCATTAGAATCAAGTAAAGGTCCAAGGCAAAGTTCAAATTCTAGCGGTCCCTCAGCCAATTATCAGAAGACAGAAGATCACAAACATCATTTTGATCCAATCCCTATTTCGTATAAAGAATTGTATCCTCAATTGTTAAAGGCCCGATTGGTGTCCCCACTTTTTCTTGCACCTTTGCAACCTCCGTATCCAAAATGGTATGACCCTAATACACACTATGAATTTCACGATAAAATCCAAGGACATTCTATTGAGAATTGCTTCGCCTTCAAACATCGAGTTCAAGCTCTTTTGGAGTTTGGAAAGTGGAAATTTGGAATAGAAAACCAGCCCGATTCAATAGACGGATATGAAACTCAAGATGACGATATTCAGAAAGAAGGATATCATTTTGAATATAAAGCTCAAATAAGCAAATTAAAGCAAGAGAGAGATAATTTGACTGAGGAGCTGAGAAACTTACAGTTCAACTTTCAGGAGCTTTGTTTGTTGCTCAAGAATGCTGGTTTGGGTGTAACTCTAGAACAATTGAAGGAAAGAATTAAAGAGCTGAAACATGAAGCTAAATACTGGAAAAAGAGTTTTGAGGCAAATGAAGGACGAGTCAATACACTTTCGTGTGATCTGCAGGTAATGGAGCTACAACGCAATACTTTTATGGACGATCTGAGGGTTAGTGAAGCTAAACGTGAGATGATAAAAATGTACATGCAGATATATATGAGGATAATGCTATGAAGCTGAATGATGTTAAGAAAGTAAGGAAAAGCGATATACCCAGTTTCAGAGATCAAGAGTGAAGATTCGAGAAAAGGACAACGACATAAAAGGTGTTGTTATTCAAGCAAAAGAAGTTGCTCAACAAGTGGCAGATTTAGCTGATGTAGCAATGGCACGGAGTCAAAATATTGATCCAGCATTAGATTATGGAGGGAAGCTGACTTGGCTCTTAGAGGAAGTTAGGAAGTTGGGAGTTAGAGCTCACCAATATCTGTAGTATCTGATATCTGATGTATCAAATCCTTTTACTTCAATGAAAGTTGTTCTATGATGATCACTTTTAGATTCAATACCCCCTGCATTTGTACATTCATGCATTGCATATTTATCAATATAACATTATTATGTAATAACATGGCATTAACATTCATGGTCTAGAGCAGTCGGAGTTTCGACAGAAGCAATCTGGGAATTAGTGAAAGTTTGGGAATCTGTTATCATGGATGGAGACATGGATGGAATTGAACAGACTCAAGAAGGGTTACAAGAATGGATGAACAAGAATCAGCAAAATGCGAAGAACTACACTACCACACCATATTTGACAATTTATCATGGGGCATCTAACCCAAGTACAGAGGCAGGGTTTGTAAAGCCTATTATTATGGGGTCAAGACTTGAGCATTTGAAAGATAGTTATGCCAAACTTGAGGAAGAGACCAAGGAAGGGAAAGGCATTGATAATCCCAAATTTGATGCAAAAGAATTATGTTTAGTCCTTGATCTAGTTATGCCGCCTGAATTTAAGGTTCCCAATTTTGAGAACTATGATGGTTTCAGTTGTCCTAAAGTCCACTTGGCAATGTTCTGTAGGAAAATGGAAGGATATTTGGATGATGATAAATTGTTGATCCACTGTTTTCATGATAGTCTTACTGGACCTGCCGTAGTGTGGTACAACAGATAAGTCGAGAACAGATTTGGTCATGGGTAGATTTGGCCAAAGCATTTTTGGGGCAATACAAGTATGTTATAGACTTGGCTCTATATCATTTTTTTGCAAAACCTAAATATGAAGGTCAGTGAAAGTTTTAAAGACTATGCACTGAGGTGACGAGGATTAGCAGCCCAAGTTCAACCTCCCTTGATAGAGGAAGAAATATCTCCCATGTTTCATCAAACTCTTCCATCTCCTTTCTTTGAAAGAATGCTTGCGAATTCAAAGTGTAGTTCAGTGACCTCGTGGTGATTGTTGAAGCAATAGAAATAGGGATCCGACGAGGGAAAATTGGATCAAGATTTAAAGACCGTGCTGATCAAGAAGCAGAACAAGGGAAAGAGGTGAGTGAACGTAATGTTCAAAGTTCTCAGAGTCACAAGAGCAAGAGGTTAGCTAATTCATCAAAACGAACACGGAAAATTCCTCGAGCAAGTGCAAATCTGGAGATCTTTGGAGTATCTATTTCAGACCTATTACCTCACCTTATTGAAGGACAAAATATCACTCCTAGGCCAATGAAGGTGGTGCCAAGTCCATTTGCCCATAGCTATGATCCAGACAATGTTTGTGACTTTTATATGGGGGTATCAGGAAATGCTACCAAGAAGTCTAGATTTTTAATGAAAGAAGTTAAGAAGTTAGTCAGTAATGGAATCTTGACACGAGAATTAGTTCAACAATAGAAAGGAGTGGGGAAAGCCGTTATATCGGTCGAGGAATCAGAGAATCAAGATGAGTGCTTCCAAGATTGTTTGGAATTCTAAGAAGTCAGTGTTACCCATATGGCTGCATCATGTGGTTACAATCTATAGGGACCATTGCTGAAATAATACTGGAAATAAGTCTGGTACTCCTAGCTCGAAAGTAGTAGAAGTCTTTTTTTACTGAAGGCATATGTCATGTTTGTTGGTTTTTATTTCATTGGAAGGATGTTTTTGAAGTAAATAAATATATCTGTATCTCTTCTTACCCTTGTGGGCCCCTAGATGCCAATTGTAAGATGCGACATTAATTCCGATACAAAAATCATTTGGATGTTGTGAAGACGATGAAGTGAAATTTGTTTCTCAGTTTACTCTGGTCATCCAGGCAAGAAAAGGTTAGATTACTACGCTTTTGATGATTTTCGATGATAGATCCTTGAAATTCATAAACAGTGAAGTGGACTAGACGATTTTAACCAAGTAGAGTTTGCTTGAAATTGAAGTTCTAAGCGTAGTCTTCTATACCTTAAAAACACAATAAGAGAGAGAAAAGAAAAAGGAGAGAAAAAAAGAGAAAAAAGAAAAGAAAAAAAAGAAAGGAAAAAGGAAAAGTTGAAAAAGAATAAAGAAAAAAGAGAAGAAAATGAGAGGGAAAAGAAAAAGGGAAAAAGGTGAGAAATAATGAACTATTTGAATAAATAAGTCTCGGAACACTCTGATAGAGCTGTAGGGGATGTCAACAAATCTAATAAGGAGCTATGCTTCACATGTCCAATACCCAAGCATCAGAGATGTATCTTTGAAGACATGTCTATAATAATAATATAATAATAATAATTAGTAACAATCAGAATCACACATGCACTTATAGAATTTTATTCTTTGAATGATATTTTTGCACTCTACTGGTTAAACAAGTTTGGGAAGCTTGAACACATTTATGAATGGAAAAGAATGAGGAGAACAGAGAAGGAGTTGTTTCTGACTGGATCGAGCAACGCAGTAATCATATGGTGTGAATCGAGTGATTTGGAAGAAATTTCATAACTTTAGAAATCGATACAACGTTCAAAAAATATTCTACCCATGAAAAGGTTGAATCTAAGACGCTCTTGCACTTGATATCCAGGGCATCCTATTCTGTTTTCTCTTTTTATATCCTAATTTTCCGGGCCTTGCAAAGTATCCTTCATTGAAATGCCGATAAGCAAGCTGACATTTTTACAAATAGACAGATTTTCTTCATAAATATATGACTGAGTATGGACTCTTATCTGTTCAATAGTCTTTTGGTCAGAAAGAAGAATCATCCATCAGGGGACATGGTCATGACAATGGCAAAATAAAAAGCTCAAGGACTTGAAAAGTTCAGGGACTTGAGGCATTTGCTCGCCCCAAATAATGGAAGAGGGGCAAATTCTACGAGGCAAGAGACAAAGAGATTTGTGGGGCATCATGGTGCATAAGATTTCAAATCAGAATAGGCAAGAGAGGGTGCAGAGCTTGAAAGAATTCGATCACTAAAAAGGGTCAAAATTGGCTCAAGAAGAAGAGGAGCTCAACAACAAAGATACTGGGGCAAATTTTGTTGGAGGATGAAGGCAGTAAAAGCTTAAGATAAATCTCAAGAAGATCAAGTCAAGAAAGAAGATCAATCAAAGAAAGATTTAAGGAAAACAATCTTATTGTTGTAACTGAAGCAAAAAGCTCAACGGAGAGGCAAAGAAGATTAGAGCTCATCCGAGTGGTCCTCAATTATCACAATTCATGCATCATATATAATTAGGCATCTATAAGATAGAAGCATATTAACTCATGCATTCAAAGCATTTTTGTAGGAATTCTTAAGAATCAACAAAGAACAGACAAAGACTTCAATCTACAACTTCAAATTGGAGAAAGTAGAACCAGCAAAGATTTTAATCACATTTTTACAGCAAAGATTCCAACCCGCTTAAAGAAGCATATCTTAGAAAAGATTTCAATCCGTTTGAAGAGGCAGATCTTAGTAAAGATTTCAATCTGTTTGAAGAGGCAGATTTCAGCAAAGATTTTAATCCGTTTGAAGAGGCGGATCACAGCAAAGATTTTAGTCTGTTTGAAGAGGCGGATCTCAGCAAAGATTTCAATTCTTTTGCAGATGCAGATTTCAGCAAAGATTTTCTAATTGTTTGCACAGGAAAAAAAGTGCATTACAATTTTAAATCCTTCGGGTCATCAATAAGTCCTTCGGGCATGATGTTAAATCCTTCGGGTCGTCAATAAGTCATTCAGGCATGATGTTAAGTCTTTTGGGCCATCACCTTCGGGAGTGATGTAATTGTTTGCACAGGAAAGGAAGTGTATTATAATTATAAATCCTTCGGGTCATTAGTAAGTCCTTTGGGCATGATGTTAAGTCCTTTGGGCCATCACCTATGGAAGTGATGTAATTGTTTGCACAGGAAAGGAAGTACATTACAGTTCTAAATCCTTCGGGCCATCAGTAATTCTTTCGGGCATGATGTTAAGTCCTTTGGACCATCACCTTAGGGAGTGATTTAATTGTTTGCACATGAAAGGAAGTGTAGTACAATTCTAAATCCTTCGAGTCGTTAGTAAGTCCTTCGGGCCGATACTTTCAGAAATGATAAGAACTTTCCGAATGTCGTCGCAATAGGATGGTGGGGCATGATATTAGCATAAACATTAATCCTTTGGGTCCTCGATTTCAAAAAACAAAAAAAAGAAAAGAAAAGAAAAACGAAGAAGAAGAAGAAGAAGAAGGGAAAAATGATTCAAGCTGCCGGATTGAAAAGCAAGATAAACCAACTTCAGGCTCAAATGAGGAAGATTTGTAGTTTCAGCATCTTTTGTTGAAGCACTTGAAATTTATTAATGATATACCCAAATTGTACATTATACAATCAATATTGGAAGATTAATGATAAATTCAACTTTTGCAGGCATAGAAGGAGGTTAATCAATAGAAGAAGAGCAAACAAGGGATTCTATGCACGCTTTAGACTGAAAAGATCGAGATATCTTAGGCAGAATAAGCAATGACACCAAAGATCTTAGTGCTTCAAGCGAGAAATTAGGGATACATCATATTGCTTCAAGTTGAATTCTTATAAATCAATGATATTTTTTGTTCCAGGTTCAGTTTTTCCCCAGAAATTGAGACGAATCAGTATTCCTAGCAAAGAACGAAGGGTTCCAAATGGGAAGAGTTTGCTAAGCAAAGATAGAGTTCCTAGTGGGAAGAGTTCACACAGAAAAAAATGAAGAACACCTAATGTGAAGAGTTTGCTCAATGTAACCCCCTCAACCCGGCCTAGCCGCAATACTGAACCCAGCAAGCTACATTAAGTTTACCGAAGTAAACCAGAAAGGCGAACTTGGAAAAATGCAACCATTTTTTTCCTTTATCTTATCTTGATAGTGGTTATTACCCTACGTGTACATACAAACAACGAGTGGAAACCTAACTCAATCGGGCATCGAATTGATATCTAGTTGGCCACATTACATAAATAGGGACCAAAATTGAAATTTGTAAATCTATAAGGGTTAACTTGTAATTTGTTTTACCAATCTTCTATTAGTTAGGTTACAAGAATACATGCCAAATTTCAACTTAAAACGATCATCCAAACTCATCCAATAGCATACATGACACCCAGGGACCAAATTGTAAATTCCATTATTTTGAAGGGCCAATTACAAAATTAAAGTTACCAATCCTCAATTAAACCAATTACATGAATACTGGTGAAATTTTGGGTCAAAATGATCATTCATACTCATTCAATTGCAAATAAAACAATCAGGGACTAAAACGGGAGAAAACAGAAACCTTAAAACATACTTTTAACTAACTTAACCACTGACAGTATGGATACGCGAGCAAGTGTATTGATACGCCTGAGCTTCCTCAAAATTCCAGATTCCAGTAGCTCAAAACCATATCGATAGACCTTCACGTGTATCGATACACTATGCCTAAAATCGTAGACCTGTATCGATACGGTCACCCGTGTACCGATACACTAAGCCTGAAAATATGCTTACCCGTATCGGTACGGTCACCTATGTATTGATATGTTGTGCCTGGAAACACTTACTTGTATCAATACGGGCACAGGCATATCGATATGTCCTGACCTGTAATGTCAAAATTTCTAGATTTTAGCCTCGTTTTGGAATTCTAACACATAAGCCTGCTTCTAACAATCAAATAACATCATCATTGGTCATTTACCATCAACTACCATAAACCAAACATCAAGAAACAATCATCATGCTTCAAAGTTAAACTATAGGCATGCTTCCTATTACTCAAGCAACCAAAGCATGAACCATATGCAAAATCCAACAAACCAAGCTTATCACAAGTCCAAAGCAACAATATAAACTTGCTCAAACGAATAAGTAACCACTCAAACCCTCCAAACAAAATTTAAGCCACATTGCCTTTATTACTACTTTAAAACCCAAACATACTTTGGTAAATCAAGTCTTGGAATTCCCTCCCTGCTTGCTAGGCCACTTGCATTCAATCAATATGCATTGATGATAAAAGAGAGCGTAAGCAATCATTGCTTAGTGAGGAGCACTCGAGAATATAAAACATCATCCAATGCAATTTAGAACCATTTCAAACCATCATGCCATTCTTTCAAAACATGCACTTAATCTTTATGAAATCAGCATATTAAACTATATGCAACATGTATCATGAATTCCACAACATAATCCCATATGCAATTCCCTCTACTTAAGCTTTCCCAATCATAACATCCCATATGCAAAGCTTAAGGAGTATAACACGTATAAATCACGTCATTCAAACCAATCCATCAACATGATACAATTTAAAACATTATATTGGCTTTCACGTAATCCATTTCAATATTCATCCTTTCTATAAATCATCATTAACATCGGATACACAGATTTCCCAAGAGATTTCGCAGTCTTTTACAGCCCAATGGCATAGAGTTGTGCAACACATGCACTACCTCTACACTACCAAGGCTAATCCTCCAACTTGGAGTACACACACTCGACACATCAACCTCTATAGCTCATGGCTGGAGTAAAAGCCATCTAAGTGTTA
Organism: Hibiscus mutabilis; assembly: GCA_019671005.1. NCBI lineage: Eukaryota > Viridiplantae > Streptophyta > Magnoliopsida > Malvales > Malvaceae > Hibiscus > Hibiscus mutabilis. Next base: position 24,594,785 of record CM033723.1, read on the forward strand.
CCTCAACAACACTGGGGTTCACATGATCGGAGTAAGTACCTCTCGTACTACCTCTACAACCACGGGAGACTTATTATAGTGCACTTTAAATCCTATGGCCGGCCAATTATATCCGATAACATTTCCATAACATTTTCAATTCATCACTTGCCAATATAATCCACTTTTATAAACATACCTCACTGTTTTCATATGCATTATTCAAATCATTTCATTGTGCATTAAACCATGCATAAGCCATGTTCTTAAACATTCTTTAAAATCATGCATTACTTTCCAAATGCATCTAACATCATTTCATATCAATTCCCAGCATTAAACCATGCTCATTTCATGCATAAAACAAGAGGTAAACAATCATTTAAAAGTGCATTCATAAATCATTTGCCAACCAAAATCGAGAGATAAATCCACTTTACTTACTTCCGAGCCTTAGACCAACGTATCAAGCCTGCTCTAGACTCCCATTAAACATTTTCAAATCTTTGAAAAGCCATTCTTATCCGTTTCACTCACTGACAAAGCAACGCCTCCCTTGTCGATGTCAAATTAATCTTCCAGCAACTCCTCAACAACAAGGTTCACTTCCGGATTAAATTCCCATGTTTCAAACACATCACAACAGAGGATCCAATGCATTATAATGCATCCAAACTCACAGCAACAATCAATTAACATTTATCTAACTATAATCCCCTACAACACCACAACCTATAAACTGAAAACATCATCAATTCACCAAAAACCTCAACCCAGCCCACAACTACGAATCTCATCCTTCAAAAAACATCAATTAACATCAAAACAACAACCTAAAACAACCTTATACCTCCAGCAACCAATAATTAACCTCAACACCTCAAAATCTCTTAACTACCAATCTAACAAACTAGAGATTCAATAGATTCCGGGATTCTATCATCAAAACTCACTTCATTATCATATTAAACATCAAAATCAAGGTATAAACCAATCCTTAACTCAGCAAGAATAGATCACTACGAAATTCTTCAATTTTTCATCATAAACCATAAATTCGAGTTTAATTAATCAAAACCCAATGAAAATCATATAAAATGGATCAAGAACTTAGGAATTTCAATAAAGAACCTTTCATTAGAGGAGAAGAATGAATCCTTACCTCCAATGATGATTTCTCCACTCAATTGCTTTATAAACCATGAAAATCAAGGTAGAAACAATAAGTATTTGATGTAAAACTTTAGAAATCAATTGGAAATCAAAAACTCTTTGAAATCTTAATTTTACCTGAAGAAATTGAAGCTGGAAATGTGTTTGGCTGAAGAGAAATTGAGAGAAAGAAGTTACAAAGTTAGTTACGTGAAATTCTTTTAAAAAGCTTAATTGTGTTTAATTAATTCTCTCCACTATTTATACCTCTTAAAAACTTAATTGAAAATAGTTAATGAAAAGGAGAAATCTGATGAAATCCTTTTGGATTATTAGCTCCTTAAAGATTCCAAGTTTTGACCCATTTTCAAAACAGTCACTAAAAACAATTTTGCACACTTTGCGTTTTAGTCACTAACTCAAAATGTCATATTTTTAAATTTCTTTTTCCAAAATTGTTTTCACCAAAATCATTTATATAATTAATAAAGTTTTTTTGACTATTTCCCCATATTTTTATCCCTTATAAAAATATACAATGCAATTTAAATCCTGAATCCGACTTGAATCTCTAATTCCAATCCACGGGACTGACTAAACCATTCCCCAAAACTCCTAGGCCCAAAACCGGGGTGTTACAACTCTCGCCCACTAAAGAAATTTCATCCTCGAAATTTACCTGGAGGAAAAAGATGCAGAAATTGCTCTTTCATGTTCGACTTACTCTCCCATGTGGCCTTCTCAACTCCCCGATGTCGCCACAATACCTTTACAAGCTCTATCGTCTTCCCACATAGAACCTTACTACTGGTATCAAGAATCTCTACTGGTTCCTCATCATAGGACAAATCTGACCTCAACTCAATATCCTCTATCGGCATAACGTGCGATGGATCAGATCAATATCTCCTCAACATCAAAACATGGAACACATTATGAATTTTCTCCAAGTCAGGAGGCAACCTCAACCGATATGCTACAAGACCCGCACGTTCAATAACCTCGTATAGTCCAATGAACCTTGGACTAAGCTTACCCTTACGTCTGAATCTCATCACATTTTTCCATGGCGACACTTTCAAGAATATGCGATCACCCACCGCATATTCAACCTCCTTACGCTTCAGATCCGGCATGGTAACATGCTTTCCCCTACCTCAGCCCAACATAAGGGCGTACGACACCTCTAGCCATATAACGCCTCATAAGGTGCCATCATTATACTCGCCTGATAACTATTGTTGTAGGCAAAATCAACTAAAGACAATTTCTTCTCCCAGGTTCCTTGGAACACAATAATGCAACATCTCAGCATATCCTCCAAAACCTGGATAACCCGCTCAGACTGCCCATCCGACTGAGGATGATACGCAGTACTAAAACTCAACCTCAAACCCAAAGTCTGGTGCAGACTTCTCCAAAACCTTGGCTTAAACCTCATATCCCTATCCAAAACAATGGATTTAGGTACAACATGGAAGCGCACAATCTCAGTTATATACAAATCCGCCAGCTTGTCCAAGGTATACGTCGTATGCACTGGCAGGAAATGTGCACACTTTGTGAACCGATCAACAATCACCTAAACAAAATCCTTTTTAGCCGGTGTCAACGGAAAACCTGTTACAAATTCCATGGTGATTCTCTCCTATTTCCACTCTGGAATTTTTAGCGGTTGCAACAACCCGGATGGAAATTGATGCTCAGCCTTGACCCACTGGCACACCATGCACTTGGAAACAAACTCAACCACATCCTTTTTCAACCCAACCCAGTAGTATCCCTCCCTTAAATCATGATACATCTTAACACCACCAGGATGCATAGCAAAAGGACTAGAGAGTGCCTCTGCCAAGATAATATGCCTCAACTCTGAATCATTCGGCACCACTATCTGACCCTTGAAACACAAAACACTGTCATCATCAAAATGAAAATCTGACAGATTTACATCTGCTATGTCCTTAACATGCCCAAACAAAGAATCATCGTACTGTTGCTTAGCTTTAATCAACTGTGATAACGTAGGCTTAACTTGCAACTCGGTTAACAAGCCCCCATCACGAGTTACACTCAACTGAGCGAACATAGCTCTCAACTCAACCACAACTTTTGTACTCAAAGCATCCGCCACCATATTTGCTTTACCCGAATGATACTTAATGGTCAAATCGTAATCCTTAAGAAACTTCAACCAACTTCGCTGCCTAAGGTTCAACTCCTTCTACGACATCAGATACTTCAGGCTCTTATGATCCGTAAAAACCATACACTTCTTACCATAGAGGTAATGTCGCCAAATTTTCAAAGTGAACGCCACAGTCGCAAGCTCCAAATCATGAGTTGGATAATTGCGCTCATGAACTTTCAACTACCTCGATACATAGGCCACAACGTTCCCGCCCTACATCAGCACAACCCAAGCCAACAAATGACGCATCACTATAAACCACAAACTCTTTCCCAGATTCGGGCAGAATCAACACAGGAGCATGTGTCAAAACCTCTTTCAACTTTTCAAAACCCTGATGTTGCTTCTCTATCCACACAAAAGGAATATTCTTGCGCAACAACTTGGTCAACAGTGATGCAATACTCGAAAACCCCTCAACAAAACGTCGATAATAACCAGCCAACCCAAGAAAACTACGCACCTCCGATATAGACTTAGGTTGCTTCCAATTGAAAATAGCCTTAATTTTTTGTGGATCAACGCGAATACCCTTCGCGAAAACCACATGACCAAGGAATATCACCTCCTTAAGCCAAAACTAACAGTTGCTCAACTTAGCATATAACTGATTATCCTTCAGCACTTGCAACCCTATCTGCAAATGCCGATCATGCTCTTCCTCGGTACGAGAGTACACGAGAATATCGTCTATGAACACTACCACGAACTGATCAGGGTACTCATGAAACACTCGATTCATCATGTCCATAAACGCAGCTGGGGCATTTGTCAAACCGAAAGGCATAACCAGAAACTCATAATGCCCATACCTTGTACGAAAGGCAGTCTTTGGCACATCCACATCCTTCACTTTCTACTGATAGTACCCATACCTCAAATCTATCTTAGAGAACACCGAAGTACCCCTAAACTGTCAAACAAATCATCAATCAGCGGCAAGGGATATTTATTCCTAATCATCAACTTATTCAGTTACCGATAATCGATGTACATCCTCATCGTACCATCTTTCTTCTTCATAAATAACACCGGTGCACCCTAGGGTGAAACACTAGGTCTAATGAAACCTCGATCAAGTAGCTCTTGCAACTGCGTCTTCAACTCCTTTAATTCCTTAGGTGCCATGTGATAAGGCGCAATGGACACCGGAGCCGTATCAACATACGTCTCGATTTTAAACTCTACCTCCCTATTCAGTGACAACCCTGGCAACCCTTCAGGAAAAACTTTCAGAAAATCACAAATTGTACGGATGTCCTGCACACGTACATCCTTAGATCTAGGATTCATAACATAGGCCAAATACGTCTGACATTCGGGTTTCAACATTCGACTTGTTTGCAAAGCTGAAACAACATTGGCCAGGAACTTTGCATTCTCGCCAACCACCATAACTTTATAATTATCAGCAAGACGCAAGGATATTTGTTTGGTTCCAAAATCTACAACCACCCTATGTTCTGATAACCAATAAATCCCTAAAATTACATCAAAACCATGGAATGACAACTCCATCAAATCCACGGCAAACACATGATCTTGTACCATTAAAAGACACATTCGATATAACTTCCTAACCACAACCGTTTCACCCAAAGAACTAGTTACTCGAACACCAACATTCAAAATCTCAATAGGTATATCAAGTAACTGTGCATGCTCACTCAGAATATATGAATGGGTGGAACCAGAATCAACCAATGAAAACAACAGCAAAGATTACAAAGTAAAGGTACCTGCAATCACATCGGTATCATTACGTCTCTCACGATGTACATACACCCTCGCAGGACCTTCACCCACTGGCTGGATAGCAACAGTGTGTGCCACAGTCCTACGCCCACCATCTCTTAGCTGGAAATGTCCTCATCTACACCCTTGACCTCTCAGGGCAACCACAACAGGTACAATAGCCTGCGCACCTCTAGCTAACATAGGGCAATCACGCCTCACATGATCAGTCGACCCACAACTCCAACAAGCATTAGCTGCAACTGATGCAGGAACTAGACCAACCTGTCTTGTCTATGGACAGTTGCGTCTAACATGGTCTCAAGATCCACAACCCTAGCAAACCCTACCTGACTTCCAACAAACCCCAAAATATCTCTTCCCATACTGAGCACATTTAGGTATTCCACCTCCAGAACTCTGCCCTAACTGACCTCTCCGCCCAAGCTCAGGTCGATGTCTCCAGTCTCGATGCCTCTTATCCCGACCACCAACAATATTAGAATCAGCGGCTCTCTTACCATTACCAGATCCTCCAGCACGGGATGTCAAGCCCAAACTCTGCTCAATATCCTTGGCTCTCAAAACCAACACATAAAAATTAACATACTCAGTAGCCAACATATATATCTTAACCTCATGTGCCAATCCATAACAAAAGCGGTCGCAAAGGCTCCTCTCATCAGGCATCAACTCAAAAACATACTGGCTGAGCCTCACAAATTATATCTCATACTTAGATACTGACATATCTCCCTATACCAAAGCCATGAACTTGCGTTTCTTCTCATCTTGATATCTAGCTCCGAGATACTTCTTCCTAAAGGCAGATTGGAAGGTTTCCCATGTCATATTGACAGCCTCCATACTCGTAATCACCGTAGTCCACCAGCTATACGCATCTCCCTGCAACAGAGATACAACACATCCCAGCTTACGAGAATCAGAACAACCCATCTGATCCAATATACAATCTGTACTAGAAAACCCCTCCTCAGAAGCCTCGGGCGTTAACCCTTTAAACTCGACCCCTCCCAGGCCACGTAAATGCTCTAAAGGTAATCCTGGATTAGCAGCAACCAGTGTTGGTGTAGGCACATGCACTCCAGCCATCGCGGCCTGGAACGCTCCCATCATTGCCTATATCAAAGGCGTCATATCACACAACACAAGCCCAGCCAGCACATGTGGTACTTGTTCCACACCCGCAGGTGGATTCGGTGGAGGAGGTGGCAACCCCTCAATAGGCATAACATTATCCTCATCCTCATGTCTTCCTGCATTCGCATTAAAACGTAATTCTCTCCTCGGTGGCATTGTAAACAAAGAATCTATGGCATGATAATACACCAAAACAAAAATGATTAGGCCATCTTCAAGCAAAGGTCTAAGACTTCCATTTCAAATCAAAAATGTTTTACATTAGTAGTAATAAGGAAATATGTCCCAAATCATACCCCAACATAGCATATAGCACACAATCAATCACCGTGTATAGCAATCAACTCAATTCAATCTACATACATATCAAACAACTTCCCAACATGCATAAACCAACCATAATCCACTCCCAACTATCATAACATGTCTCTGATACCACCAAATGTAACCCCCTCAACCCGGCCTATCCGCAAGACCGAACCGAGCGAGCTACATTAGGTTTACCGAAGTAAATGAGAAAGAAGAACTTGGAAAAATGCAACTATTTTTTTCCTTTATCTTATCTAGATGTTGGTTATTACCCTACATGTACATACAAACAATGAGTGTAAACCCAACTCAATCGGGCATCGAATTGATATCCAATTGGCCACATTATATGAATAGGGACCAAAAGTAAATATGTAAATCTATAAGGGTTAACTTGTAATTTGCTTTACCAATCTTCGATTAGTCATGTTACAAGCATAAATGCCAAATTTCAACTTAAAACGATCATTTGAACTCATCTAATTGCATACATGACACCTAGGGACCAAATTGTAAATTCCATTATTTCAAAGGGCCAATTCCACAATTAAAGTTAGCAATCCTCAATTAAACCAATTACATGCATACTGGTGAAATTTCGGGTCAAAATGATCATTCAAACTCATTCAATTGCAAGTAAAACTATCAGGGACTAAAACGGGAGAAAATAAAAACCTTAAAACATACTTTTAACTAACTTAACCACTGACCGTATCGATACGCGGGCACATGTATCGATACGCCTGAGCTTTCTCAAAATTCTAGACTCCAGTAGCTCAAAACTGTATCGATACACTATGCTTGAAATCATGGACCCGTATCGATACGATCACCTATGTATCGATATGCTAAGCCTAAAAATGTGCTTACCTATATCGATACAGTCACCCGTGTATCGATGCGCTGTGCCTGGAAACACTTACCTGTATCGAGACGGGCACAGGCATATCGATGCGTCCTGACTTGTAATGTCAAAATTTGCTGGTTTTTAGCCTTGTTTTGGAATTCTAACACTTAAGCATGCTTCTAACAATCAAATAACATCATCATTGGTCATTTACCATCAACTACCATAAACCAAACATCAAGAAACAATCATCATGCCTCAAAGGTCAACTATAGGCATACTTCCTATTACTCAAGCAACCAAAGCATGAACCATATGGAAAATCCAACAAAACAAGCTTATCACAAGTCCAAAGCAACAATATAAACTTGCTCAAATGGAAAAGTAACCACTCAAACCCTCTCAACAACATTTAAGCCACATTGCCTTTATTACTACTTTAAAACCCAAACATACTTTGGTAAATCAAGTCTTGGAATTCCCTCCTTGCTTGCTAGGCCACTTGCATTCAATCAATCTGCATTGATGATAAAAGAGAGCATAAGTAATCATTGCTTAGTGAGGAGCGCTCGAGAATATAAAACATCATCCAATGCAATTTAGAACCATTTCAATCCATCATGCCATTCTTTCAAAACATGCACTTAATCTTTATGAAATCAGTATATTAAACTATATGCAACATGTATCATGGATTCCATAGCATAATCCCATATGCAATTCCCTCTACTTAAGCTTTCCGAAGCATAACATCCCATATGCAAAGCTTAAGGAGTATAACACGTATAAATCACGTCATTCAAACTAATCCATCAACATGATAAATTTTAAACATTATATTGGTTTTCAAGTGATTCATTTCAATATTCATCCTTTCCATAAATCATCATTAACTTCAGATACACAGATTTCCCAAGAGATTTTGCAATCTCTTGCAGCCCAATGGCATGGAGTTGTGCAACACATGCACCACCTCTACACTACCAAGGCTAATCCTCCAACTTGGAGTACACACACTCGAGGCATCGACCTCTACAGCTCATGGATGGAGTAAAAGCCATCTAAGTGTTACCTCAACAACATTGGGGTTCACATGATCGGATTAAGTACCTCTCGTACTACCTCTACAACCACGAGCAACTTATTATAGTGCACTTTAAATCCTATGTCCGGCCAATTATATCTTATAACATTTCCATAACATTTTTAATTCATCACTTGTCAATATAATCCACTTTTATAAACATACCTCACTATTTTCATAGCATTATTCAAATCATTTCGTTGTGCATTAAACCATGCATAAGCCATGTTCTTAAACATTCTTTAAAATCATGCATTACTTTCCAAATGCATCTAACATCATTTCATATCAATTCCCAGCATTAAACCATGCTCATTTCAAGCATAAAACATGAAGTAAACAATCATTTAACAAGTGCATTCATAAATCAGTTGCCAACCAAAATTGAGAGAGAAATTCATTTTACTTACTTTCGAGCCTTAGACCAGCATATCAAGCCTAGTCTAGACTCCCATTAAACCGTTTAAAATCTTTGAAAAGCCATTCTTATTCGTTTCACTCACCGACAAAGCAACGCCTCCCTTGCCGATGTCAAATTCAGCTTCCAGCAACTCCTCAACACCAAGGTTCACTTTCGGATTAACTTCCCCTGTTTCAAACACATCATAATAGAGGATCCAATGCATTATAATGCATCCAAACTCACAGCAACCATCAATTAATATTTATCTAACTATAATCCCCCACAACACCACAACCTATAAACCGAAAACATCATCGATTCACAAAAAAACTTAACCCAGCCCACAACTACGAATCTCAACCTTCAAAAAACATCAATTAACATCAAAACAATAACCATATACCTCCAGCAACCAATAATTAACCTCAACACCTCAAAATCTCTTAACTACCAATCTAACAATCTAGAGATTCAATAGATTTCGGGATTCTATCATCAAAACTCACTTCATTATCATATTAAACATCAAAATCAAGGTAAAAACCAATCTTTAACTCAGCAAAAACAGATCATTACGAATTTCTTCAATTTATCGTCATAATCCATCAATTAAACCATAAATTCGAGTTTAATTAATCAAAACCCAATTAAAATCATATAAAATGGATCAAGAACTTAGGAATTTCAATAAAGAACCTTTCATTAGAGGAGAAGAACGAATCCTTACGTCCAATGCTGATTTCTCCCCTCAATTGCTTTATAAACCATGAAAATCAAGGTAGAAACAATAAGTATTTGATGTAAAAACTTTAGAAATCAATTGGAAATCAAAAACTCTTTGAAATCCTAATTTTACCTGAAGAAATTGAAGTTGAAAATGTGTTTGGCTGAAGAGAATTTGAGAGAAAGAAGTTACAAAGTTAGATACGTGAAATTCTTTTAAAAATCTTAATTGTGTTTAATTAATTCTCTCCACTATTTATACCTCTTAAAAACCTAATTTAAAATAGTTAATTAAAGGGAGAAATATGATGAAATCCTTTCGGATTATTAGCTCCTTAAAGATTCAAAGTTTTGACACATTTTCAAAACAGTCACTAAAAACAGTTTTTCAAACTTTGCGTTTTAGTCACTAACTCAAAATGTCCCATTTTCAAATTTATTTTTCCAAAATTGTTTTCACCAAAATCATTTATATAATTAATAAAGATTTTAGAGTATTTTCCCATATTTTTATCCCTTATAAAAATATTCAATCCAATTTAAATCCTGAATCCGACTCGAATCTCTAATTACGGTCCACCGGACCGACTAAACCATTCCCCAAAACTCCTAGGCCCAAAATCGGGGCATTACACTCAGTAAAGATAGAGTTTGCAATCTGAATAATTTGCCCAGCAAAGAATCCTGAGTTCCTAATAAGAAGAACTCATTTGTTTGATACTCTTACAGAAATGTGGATTGTTTGTCGGAGGGATGAAGAATTTCATAATAAGAAGAACAACTTCAAACCTCAGAAGATGAAGAATGTCGAAAGCAATTTCAGACTTTGGAAGATGAAGAATTTCATAATAAGAAGAACAACTTCAGATTTCATAGTTTGGGCAGAAGATTGAAGAATTTCGTAATAAGAAGAACATCTTCAAACTTCAGCATTCTTCGTAATCAAAGACTTGTCTTTCAGAGGATGACCAAGAGGACTGGACAAAATTCGCGTCTTTTCAATCTTTGCTCTATCCCTGTTCCATAACAATGAGCAAAAAAGGGCAGCTATAATACCTAAATTTTGACTAGGTTAAATAAATAATAATTAATAAATAATATAAATAAACAAATGAATAAATAAAGTCCAAAACCAAATACAGTCCATGTACAAAACCTAAATAATTCAAAACCCAAATTAAAGCCCATTTACAACTAGATTCTCGCCCAATTACATATTATCAGATAAGTGGCCCAAGAAACACAGTTGTGTTTCTTTTGCTTGCCAAAATGGCCACGTGGCACGTTTCTATTGGCCCATTCTTGCTTTACCCGGATTAAACCCTTCCTAAGCCAGCTGTCAATAGTTCATTAGTTTCTGACGTCAGCGCTAACTCATGTTATAAATACCCTGGAGAGAGAAATTAATAGTTAATTAAGAGTACAATTATTGCAACATTAATTAGAGAGAGAAAAGGAGTTGAAGAGACATACCTAGAAACCAGAAGGTCACCGAAGATCCAGAGGTCACCGGGGAAGACGACCGAGCTTATCGTAGCTCCATCAGAATAGTTCACCGGAGTTTGCCGAAAGGTATATCTCTATTTTCTCTTTATTTTCCCTACATTAAAACACACACAAAAGTTAGATCTTAAGCTTAAAAATATAAAAACCAGTAAAGAAGAATATAAAAGAGTCGTTGGAAACTTATCTCGAAGTTCTCAAAATGTGTTTAAAGTGGCAGTCAGAGAGTTTCTTTAGGTTTTTTTTGTGGCGGAGTTGAAAATGATAAATGGTTCGGTTTTGGGTAGATCTAGGGGGAAGCCAGGCGATCCTACCGGGTCTGGTAGTTTAGGCTGAAGTGGAGTGGAAAACGGTTGGCATTTTAGGGTTCCAGCATGGCTGCCAAAAATCACCTCATGATAGAGGACGGTGACTAGAGCTAACTAGACGGTGGCCAGGAGTTTGGAGGTGGTCGGAGTGAAAAGCAAGATGACCGAAGATGATGACCGGAACAGGCTAGAAGGGTTAGGGACGGTAGACCTGGATCTAGAGGTGGTGGTTAGGGAGGAGTTAGGCCGGAGTTCTAGGGTTTTATTTGGTTTGGAAAGAACGGCTAAGAATCCATATGGGAATTTAGGTTTTAGATCTTGGGAAACAGAGTTGGGAGATGTTTTTTGTGTTTGTAAAGATTAAATGGAGGAATTGTGAAGAACAAGGGTTGAACTTTGGGTGAATATGAGGTTTGATCGAAAATAAACACGAAACAAATGGTTTGGGGTGTTTAAGGCGGATCAAAATGAAGATTTCGGTTGAATTTGGGAAGAACAAATGACGAACACAAGGTTTTGATCGGTTTTGGGCTTATTTTCTGGGTTTATGTGTTTGTAAGAGAGAGAACGAGAGAGAATTTGAGAGAGGTGAGAGAGTGGGCTACTATGAAAATGAGGATTTGGGTTAAAATTTGGACTTTTATAGAATTTTCAAAACGGCATAGTTTTGCTGCCGGGTCAAAAGAGGGATCTGCGTTTTTTTCCACGGGTTAGGTAAGACATGCGCATCCTTATACGGATACCCTTTTGTTTTTTCCCTAGGTTTTGCAGTCCTCTCAATTAAGTCCCTAATTCCCTTTAATCTGACCCCGTACTTTGTAATTCTCCCAATTTAGTCCCCCTTCTCTTTGAATTGTCCCCTAGGCTTTGTAATCCATTTCAATTTAGTCCATGTTTCCCTTAATCGTTCCCCTTAGTTCGTATTCCTTTCAATTTAGTCACTTAGGCTTTGTAATTCGGGCTTAGGGTTTTGTAATGTTTCCAATTCAGTCCTATAATAATAAATTGAGCCTTGTATTTTAATATGTTTTCAATTTAATCACTATTTATTTATTTTATCTAATTAAACGCAATTAAATTATATGCTTGAGTGTTTTTTTAAAATTAAGCATATAGTATATTTTGTTGGATAATTAAATACACTTAGATTTAATAATTGTTTAGAGCCGTTTAGTTTAGGCTCTCTAATTAGGGTTCAATAATTAAACATGGTAGATAATTATAGTAATTAGATTGATGTATATTAAATATAAATTTACAATCCAAGTTGGATGGTGTTCCATTATTTACAATGGGGTGTTATCACAATACGGATCTCAATAAATTATATTTAATATATGTATTTCATTTAAAATTGAATGTTAATTTAGTTCTTTAATTAAAACTAAATAATTGATTAATATACATTGTAAATAAATAAATGTATATTGAATAGAACCTTTGAGGCTCAAATTTGGATGGTGTTCCATTGTTTACAATGGGATGTTATCTCAACATTGGTCATAAAGGTGTATATTCGATATACATTTTCACCTATAATATTGATTTAATAAATTGTTAGAGCCGTAATTAGGACTAGAACTTTAATTAATTAGAATGACTAATTAGTTAGAAATATGATTAATTTAAGGGCTTTAAATATATGGAAGATGTTCAAGAAATTGACATTTTCTCATAAAAGCCATTAAATTAATTAATATTTGTAGTTTAAACAATTAATTAATTAAAGCCTTTTTAGGATTAGTACTTAAAATGAACAAGACAATAAAAGGTCATTCATTTAAAACCTTTTATGTTGGAGATTCATTTTTAAATGTGAATAGGGATGCCACTTAACGTGGTGCTTTTAATCTCATATTCAAATGAAATAAGTTTCCTTATAAAATGATATCTGCATTTTGGAATTTAAATTCAATTAATAATCATGGGATAAATTAAATTCATATAATTATTCGAAATGTCCAAATGCCACGTAAAATTAAAGGTACCGATAACGGGCGTTTGTATGGGTGCTAATTCTTCCCTACACGTAACTGACTCCCGAACCCAATTTTTAAGACATAATCTTTGGTTTATTTTTACGGTGTCTGGTCTACCTCGAAGTGATCGGTGGCGACTCCAAAATGCTTTTCAAGGGTAAATAAAGGAAAATTCAATTTAATATGAAAAACTCTAAATTTTCAAGATTAAATTAAAAATGGCTGGAACCCTAATTTTACAAAAGAATAATCATCAGGCTATTTTTACACACTCGATTTCAAAAATGGTTGCAACAGAAGGATTGAATGTTAATTTAGCTTTTCCATGCTTGATTGAAGTTGAACTCTATAATTTTTATGGAAATCAAATAGGCAAGTTTAAGGTTTGAAGATTGAAGTTGAATTTTGTATTGGTTATAGGATTAAGTGTTCTACATGCTTAATTGAGTTGACCGGAAAAAATTCAATCTTGGATCTGTAAGGACCAATTCATCAATTATGAGAAGTTAAAGGAAAATTTTGTAAAAGAATTTATTTGGAGTAAATAAGATGTTTGCCATCAATTGAGCTATATTTTGATGGTCACGTTGTTGAATATGGAAGTTTCTGTGAAGATTTGATATTTAGTCCATGAAATTCTAAATGAGAGAATTTTTAAGAAATTGATGGGACTATAGAAATTAAGGTTAAGTTGGGATATTGAAAGTTTAAATACTTAATTATGGATTAAAAGAATATTCCTTGAATTTTCTTGGTATTATGCACATGATTTAGATTGATTCTAACATGTGGATTTAATTGTATTTGCTATTTAAATGATGTATATGAAGCACCCAAGCAACTTCAAGATCAAGAAAATTTAAAGTAAGGAAAAGCGTCAAGATTGAGATTACATCGCTACTACTAGTAGGTTGGTAAATTAATTAAGGTGGGTTCATATAATGCTTTTCAATTATACTTAGTAATGGTAAGGAAAGATCATGGTAATACTCTCTCTCTATATATGGGTCTGTGCATGCGTGCGTGTTATTTTAATTGATAAATGATAACGTATCATTTATAAGGTAAGACCATTACAAGCATGAGTTTTGCTTTAGTAGGGTATGAACTGCCCTATTACGATTATTGATAACATGAAATATTAATTGTATATTATGATATTGTTTTTATATGCCCAAATATGTTTTGAGAGTTATTGGTACAATTGTTATACCATGGGTCTAACAATTGCATGTTGAGCACTTCAGTTCTAGGGCTTTATTAATAGGAGGTTGCCTTGGCACATTGGAATCTTCAATTTGATTGCTTGGAAGCAAACCTAGGGCTTTAGACTCAAACAAGAGAGTTAGGCGAAAGTCTGAATTTCAAGAGAAACTTGTTGGGAGTTTCTTGAAAATTCTAGAATTAAGGTTGGAAATTTAAAGAAACAAAGACAAGGTGAAGGATTAGAAGATGATTAATAAGAATAAAAGCAAAAAGATAAGTAAAACAAATTTGAAAATTCCAGCTTTGTTTAAGGAAGATGGCGTCAATGGAGGTTGATGAAGAAGATGACTATGGCATGTGGAATTGATAAATGTCCCGCAGAACCCTCTTAGCCGCAATTGACTAGGCAACATCTATGGTATGGCTCTAACCTACCCTCCTACCCGCAATTAGAAAGGCAATCCAGAGTGTGAAGATCCCCCATCACACAAACTAGTTGAAACGTTGAAGAAGACTTCGAAAGTACAAGTTTATCAACACTTGCAAACATTTACTCAAAAGAATACTTTTATTAAACTCTCAAATCTTAAAAACAATGAATGAGGCACCAACCTTTTATAGGTGAAGCATGGAAAAAAAGAATAAACTACTAAAGAATAAAAAATAACAAATAAATCAACCCTAGAATTCTTAAAGTTGATGGTAGCAATGGGGACCCTTGAATGAGCTTCAATATGATGGTTGAGATGAATTTAAGGAGTCTTGGAGTGGGCTGCAAGAATATGGTGTGTAATCTCATCCCTTGGTTTACTCTTTGAACCAATGGATATGATGCTTCAAGATAAAGGTGGTTGATGGTTCATAGCTTATAAAAACCCTAAAAATATCAATTTAAATGATAATAAATACATTGGGCTAAGTTTAATTACTCCAAAGCCTTATATATATATATATTAGCTTTTGGGCTTAATTTCACAAAATCTCATATTCAATTTTCTGCATGTACGTTCTTCAGTAAAATGAACATATCTTGAGTTTTTGACTTTGGATTAATGTGTTTCAAGATGTGTTGGAAAGGTAACTGAATGAAAATCAATTTATCAGAAGACATATCGACCCAGAAATACCTGGATCTCATTCGAAAAGTCGTCGCAAGTCGACTGATTTTTCAGACTTAAAAAATAGTTTCAACTTCTTGTTAAAGATGATTAGTTTCACCCCTTTCATGCATGTATCATTTATGCTTGGGGGGTCATTGGATCGTAAACTTTTAAATGTCATTAAACACTTTGGTGTTACTAGTTTAAGCATTTAGGTGCTAGGGCTATATGCTTGGGGAGTTATTAAACTCCCAGTTACTTTGTGTAGTTCACGGGTTTTGTATTCGTAGGGCTTCGTGCCCACCGACTCGCGTACCTTGATCTCTATGTTAAATTTGGGCTATATTATTAAATGAACTGAATATTTCAAGTAAATAAGCTTTGGAAGCTTAAGAGTATCAATTGGAAAGTAATTGGTTACGGTTGCTATGAGTAGGCAGTTTTAGGCATCGATTTTTGCCAAAGTTATTTTTATAATTATGTCAATATTTATTGATATTGTTTATGCCTTACTAAGTTCATACTTAGCTTGTATTTTATCTGTGCACAAGTAGGTAATTTGAGCACCTTTTGGAGGGCTCGACAAGTATTATAGCAATGACATCTTACCCAATGTTTTGATTTCCTTTAGTGGCATGTACATTTGGTAAAACATGTTATGGTTTTGTAAATGACTTAACTTTAATATGGTTTATATTTTTATAAGAATGATTTAAGGATGATATATGATCGCTAGCTAATGAAGTGCATGTTAAGATTACTTATAAGCATGATATGAATTTATTAGTAATTAATAGGGTTTAACTGTATGTCTTTTTTTATGAAAATTTGGCATGCACAATTTAAAATTTATTGGCGATATAAAACTTTATTGGTTAGACACTGAACTTGAGAATTGATTAGGAATAAAAACCCTAAAGAGCAAAATAATACATTTTGGTTTAACGCGTACCGGTATTGCATGCATGAAATTGATTTTCGAAATGCCAATTTCGTACTGGTACTGGTCTCGGTACTGATGTTGAGTGGACAATTTGCCCAAAAACTCCTACAAAGTAAGAAAAGGGGGTTTTAATTTTAGGGTAAGCTACACCAGATGCTGCTACACTATTATCACAGACTTGAAAATGCCACTGAACTTCAAATGGTTGTTTTCAAGCCTAATTTGGCCCAAAACGATGTCATTTTGTTGGACGAAAAATAATAAAAATATGCACTTCAAGGGGTTTTAACTTAAAACCTATAGTTGTAATGGCTAAGCCTCAACCACTAAACCAACATAATATTACATAATTATTTACAACAAATATTATATATATCAAACTAATTGAGATTAATTCAAATTATTTTATAAAATAAATAATACTATAAATAATATTAATATATAAATAATATAGAATATATTATTAACATATATATCAATATATCTAAATAAAATATATTATTTTTATATTTTTATATATTACTTATAATATATTTTTTCAAAAAACCCCAAAATATTGGTAAAATAATATATGTATATTATAAAAATATATAAAAACCATAAACCCCAAACCTAACCTCAACCCTTAAAATCTAAACTTTGGGGTTTATAGTTTTTACATATTATTTATAATAGAAATATATTATATTATCAATATTTTGGGTTTTTTTAAAAATAAAATATTTTTATTTATATATTGTTACATATATGTAAATAATATATTTTATATTATTTATAGTATTATTTATTTTATAAAATAATTTGAATTAATCTCAATTAGTTGGACATAGGCTTAACTGTAAAATAGGTGCTCAAACTTTGCCATTTTTTTGCAATAGGTGCCTAAACTATTTTTTGGCTGAAATAAGTGTCTAACGTTTCTTTTTTGTCTGAAATAGGTGCCTAAAGTTTCATTCCGTTACTATTTTAAGGTAACATCGTTAAAAAATTAACACCCAATTAGAATTTGACACGTGTTTTTTATTTTTTTATTATTTTTTTCAAAAAATTGAAAAAAAGGAAAATATTTAAAAAAAATCAGAAACTTCTCAAAATTTTCAAAACAGTCCCAAATCCAAACACACAAATTTCAAAATTAGTGTCATTTTCATCACCGATAGCCTCGTTGGACCTCACCACCGCCGTCACTGGAGTCCCCCGCCTATTTCCCCCAACCACCCATCGTCGATAACCGGCAGGAGGCGTGCCAATCGAATTTCAAGTGGTTGGAGCCTTTTGCGTTTGTCGTTCTTCGTTCGACTGACATGCCTCTCGTCGGTTACCAGCGATGGGTGGTTTGGGGAAAATGGGCGACAGACTTCGGCGACGATGGTGGTGAGGTTCGGGGAGGCTACCGGCGGCGACAATGACACCAATTTTGAAATTCGGGGTTTGAGGTTTTAGAGATTTGGGACTATTTTGTAATTTTTAAAATCTTGGGATATTTTTAATTTATTTTATTTTCAATTTGCTTTTTTTAAAAAAAAAAAGCCACATTTCAAGGTATAATTGGGTGATGAATTTTTTTTGACAGATTAACTTTAAAACGGACAAAAATGAAACGTTAGGCACCTATTTCAGTCAAAAATAGTTTAGGCTTGGGCACTTAGTTTATATTTAAGCCTTTGACATATAGTATTTGTGGTAAAGTATTACATAATATCATGTTGGTTTAGTTGTTAAGGTTTAGTTTTTGCATTAGTAGGTCATGGGTTCAAATCCCTTGAAGTGCATGTTTTTACTATTATTTTTCCTCCAGCAAACACCGTCGTTTTGGGCTAAATTATGCTTCAAAATAATCATACCAAGATGACGCCATTTTGAGTTAATATCCCGTTAAGAGTTAAATATGGAGTGACATAAATGAGGCAAAAAGTAAAGTTAAGTGTTATATTTGAACATTTTTAAAGTTCGATGAAATTTTCGAGTCAGTGGTAATAATTTAATAACATCTACTCTTCATTTTATCTATGGCCATTATAGTTTTGTTTTCAATATGTTTTGAATCTTAATTTGTTAAAAATCAAGTATTAAGTACCTAAAGTGCCGGTTTTGATTTTTTGTTTTAAATTTCCTTGCAAGTAAAGTTTGTAATTGTTTGTGACACCACCAACTCATGTTCCATGTTAAGATACGGGAAAAGGGTGTTACAGTTCTTCATTGTAATATCTATCCTAGTTCTTCATTGTGCAAAGAAATTGCTTTATGAAGATTTTCATTGTTTGCTATTTGTATTTAATCTTTGGGCTTCTCAAGATTCTGGGTATAAATCTTGAGGGTTTGTGTAAGGGTACAGATTGTCCTTAAAGATTGAACAAATTAGTGAATTTGTGAAATCCTCCTTAGTCTAAATAGCTAAAGTAGTGGATGTAGATTTTATTGAGAAAGTTAAACTACTCTAAATCTTTTGTACAAACTCTTTATTTCTTTGCAAAAAGCTTCAACCAATTTTTAAGTGCAAATTCATCCCTCTTGACCATTTTCGTTGATTGATACTCACAACAAACCTTGGTTTCAAAATCGAAAGTACATGTAAGCATTTAATATCCAATTTCAATGTTCTATAATGACTAGAATCAACCCAATGGTTTTAAATGACTGGAAACTTGTTAGAGAGTATAAAAAGGATCTTCTGGCAATTGAACTTCAAAAGGAAAATGTATACCAACATTTAAGTGCCAAAATGAGTTATTTTGAGCCTCAAAGTCTTTTTTATAAAAATACTCGTAAAAATTAATTGTTTATTTGGCCCAAATGTTTCTTTGAGAGTGAGTTTAATTATGTAGAGCATTCAATCTTATGGGGATTATTTTTTGTTTCCTATATTTGTAATTTTCACTTTAGAGAGGTTTGAGCTTAAGATTTGGATAGAAATTCAAGTTAGTGAAGTTGAGAAAATCTTTAAAAAGGTCTAAACTTAAGATTTGGATAGAAATCTTAAAGGAGTTGTAAGGTTAATTTTTTTTTTTCAAATGTTCAAATTCAAGTTAGTGAATTTGAGAAAATCTTTAGTTGTAAAAGGCTAATGTATTGGATGTAGGCTTTGATTGAGAAAGTCGAATAATTCTAAATCATCGTGTTAAATTGTTCTTTATCTTTTGAATGATCACACCTCAAAATTTTAAAAGTCAAATCACCCTTTTAAAAAATTGATTGATCGTTCGAGCTAACAATATTTATTTCTTATGCTTATAAATATACAATTCATAGAAAGAATTTAATACTCTATATATTAATAAAATAATATAAATTTCTTCCTGAATTCCACATGTGTCACCCGTATGTGCCATTTAAACTTCCACACATAACAATTTTTAGTTTAGCGTTGCTTTTGAAAAGTGGGGTGGAAAATGCTTTTGAAAAATACTGTTTAAAAATATTTTTGAAATTTTGAGGGGTGAGATTTAAGTGTTTAGTACTGATGTCAAAAAGTAGTTTTGAGAAGATAAATAGCCATTTTAGACATGATATTGTAAGTTAAAAAATATATATTTAAATGATATTCAAATTCTTTAATGTTATAATATATGAAATATATAACCTAGCCACTCTCTCTCAAATCTCACCCGCCTGCAACTTTGCTTTTCTTCCTTTGGTTGGTGGTCGACAACCAATCTTAGTATTGGTTGTCGACTATCATGTCTATTATTTTTCTTGTTTTTTATATTTTAATAAGAATCTCTGGCTTTGTGGCACGCGTTTCCTCTGTCCTTGTGACACGTTTTTCTTTGATTTTTGTTGTGGTTCGTTTCATCTGTCCTTGTGGCATGATTCAGCATACCTTAGCGGTCGGTTGGTGCTCGTACAAAGATCTTCACGACGCTAATTTTTTATTATGGTTCTGTCGGTGGTCTTAGAAAGATAGATCCCCACTCGGTTGATGGTTGGTTCCCGATGTAATCAGACCTGGATAGCGGAGCAATCTGCCTGATAGCTTGGTTCACTCACCATTCATTTTTCTCCCCGTAAAGCGTCTCGTTTGGATAGAGACAAGGAGATTCAGGAAGGTTTCTGGTTTTGGTACGTCAATCTCGATGGAAGTGTCTGCTTTTCTTTGCACCATTGTAAGAGACTTTTAGTGGACTTGTCCCCTTTTTTTCTCTTTCGGATGCATTGTATTGTATTATCTTTCATGGTGATTAATAAAATTCTGATGCCATTGTTCAAAAAAATATATGAAATATATCTACATAAATTATCATAAAAATATAAAAATAATTTTATTAATAAATAATTTTTTAACAATTGCACTTTCCATGAAAATATAAAATATTTTATTTAAAAATTTGAAATAAATACATATACAATTCTTAAACTAAAAAATAATTTATTAATCATATAATAATGTCTTCGTAAAAAATTATAAATTTATAAATCATAAATAAATATAATAACCAATGAAGATTAAAATTATAACTTGACTCCAAAAAATAAATTTTCAACTAGCTAAAAAATTCAAGTTTTGTATTTAATTAAAAAACACAATTTAAAAACAGTTTTTTTTTCAAAAATAATCTATTTATCATTGCCTTGTCTCCAAAATCGTTTTGACCCGAAAACACTTTGATTCTAAACGTTCCTGAGCCTTAATTTCTTCACCACCATTGGCGTTGCTTCTTACATACCTCGCCTCTTCCCAATTCTAATTTCCCCAACTCGGTCTCCTGCGTGGTTCACCATGAACTCAGCTATTCCGAGCGAATCGAACTCGCCAAACTCTGCAGCTCTCGCGACTGGTCCAAGGCAATACGAGTCCTGGACTCGCTCCTCTCTCAGTCTTGCGCAATCCAAGGCATCTGGTCCTTCAAATCTCTTTCCCCATTTATTCCCGCCGATCTTCCAACTTTTTTCCGTTCTTTTACATTTTCATTTCGCTTATCGATGTTTCTTTCTTTCTTTCTTTTTTAATTACAGCAATCGAGCCTTTTGTTACAGACTTACAGTCAATTGGAGCTTCTCAAGCACGTGGTTAAAGACTGTGATAGTGCTTCAGCTTGATCCCACTCTTCTTCAAGCTTATATTCTTAAAGGCATCTTTTTATTTTCTTCGATCCTCCTATATCCCAGTTTCTGTCTTCGTCTGGCTTGTTAAATGCATTTATTGGGACTTGATTTTAAGCGTTTTAATCAATTAGTATATTTTTTTGTTGAATGTTAGATAAGTCGAAGATGCTTTCCTGATCCTTGCATACCTTTTGTGTTTACGATTCAAGTTTTAGGACTGTGGTTTTATGGTCAAGATCAAAATTCTTCTGAACTGTTGATTTTGCTAGAATTTAGAGAAATTGGGTTCTATTAATTTATTATTAATATTCGTTTCTTAGTCATGCAAGTCACATTTTGATTGAACGTCGTAACGAAGTGATGCCTTTGACTTCTTGCTATCATAGTCATAGAGCGGAACCTACACGGTAATATATCCTCTCTACCATCGGTTGATTGGTATGTGTAGCGGCTAAAATTTTCCGTCGCCAGAAAAAATCAAAATTTGAAATTAAAATGTTTTGGAAAGTTTCGAAAGTGTGTTTTGAAAATAAGTTTTGAAAAGTGTGGGTGTGGGGGGGTTTTGAAAAGAAATGGGTGATGTCGGAAAATGTTCGGTTTTTGAAGGTAAAATAAAAAATTGGGTTATTTTGAAGATTAAATGATGGTTGGAGTAGCCACCTGCCACTAAAGTAGGCCGGACACCATAAAATTAGAAATTCGTTTAAAAACGGATTTAAGAGTTGGTTAAGTGTGGGAAGGATTAGCACCCAATCACGCCCGAAAATCGGTACCAAAATATTTGTTGTTTTTAATTGATGAAAATCATTAAAATTCGAATTAAATTTAATTAGATGGTCTTAATTGGATCTATATTCAAATTAGACGGGCTTTATCAAATTGGTGACTTTGAATTAATTGAACGTTTAATTAATAGGGGTGACGATACCTCAGACCATAGATTAAACCGACATCGAATAAGCCTGACTGCCGTGTTAATTTTTGGTTTGAACTTCGTTCATCACCTTTATGCATGATGCAAACAGTTAAAGATGATGTTATGACTTGTCAAAATTTTATTTCGAATTTAATTTACCTTCAGACGGTAAGGATTAATTCGAATATTTGGTCAACATCCAATGAGCCATGACTGTTACGACATAAATATCGGAACTAATAAATACCTCCTTTTTATAATTAAAATTGATTAATTAACAATGTGGAATTAATAAGTTAAAAGTTAAATGAACGATAGAATGCATGTCACGAAAAGCAAATAAAATAACTACGGAAAATAAAAGATCGAACAAAAATAATAAATGCGAAAATTAAAAGATCCAAAAAATGGACCGGTTCGAGCAAAAAAAAAGAAATACGGGTATTTAAAAATTCGAAAATGGATCGGATCGAAAGCAATCCGGAAAAAAGACCGGATCGAAAAAGAGCAATCCAGAAAAAGGACTAGATCGATCGAAGAACGCAAAATAAAAGGCGTTAAATTAAATGCGGAAATTAAATTGCAAAAAATAAATAGCGAAAAATAAATTGCGATGAAATAAAAGTTAGTTGCGGAAATTAAATGTTATGTGTTAGATGGAACGCCACGAATAATACGGATCATCCCCATTGCGGGTAACCGTAAGGCCGATTTGAACGAAAAATTAAATAAATATTACTATATATATATATATATATAAATATAATATATATTATAATATATAACATATACCATAAAGTAACCATAATACAAATAGAGTAAAACTGTAGTATGCATATATGTATATATATATGATATACTATACATAATGTCGCACTGTATAATATATAATATAATAAACGTGACAAATACAATATGGACGTAATATATAATATATAATGTGAAGCCATAACGTAATATATATATATATATATATATCATATGACCTATATGGTGTAACACCCTCAACGTATATTTAATGATTAAATACACATTGAAGATGCTATTAAATTATTTAGCTGATTTTCTTACTTGTAATTTTTTTTAAACATCTGACATAAAACTAGCTTATAAATTAACCATCGAATAAATTGATACATGCTCACTAAAGAATATCATAAATTTAGAATATCTTACTGATATTTGGCAGATTGCAACTTGATTAACATGCTTGACTCCTTTTCTGGTAAGTTTCCAATAACCTACGTGTGAAACAGCACACACTAAGTATTCACTTAGTGAGTCAACTATATATTGAAATAAATCATTTCAATGTATAGAAATAACATAAAATAAACTTATTAAAGTCATTCCCCTGTCATTTAACAGTGCTATACACTTCCTGCAAAATGGCAAGCAAATCCCAATTACATTTTATATCATAACATCAAACCTTTATTTTATTAATCAAATATACGTTAAGCTTTTTAACTTAACTGTCTGCATAAATGCATTTCATGTATTATAGCCCGGAGTACAATATAATGTGATACGTTGGTACACGAGTCATCATAACCGACACCGTAGTGTCTACAAAGCCGTAGCGTCTAATGATGAGTACGTACTCGAGGGTGCCCTCTGCTCCTCATACTCGCACATTTTGTGCTATGTAACACCGTAGTGTTTGAACCAACTCCGTAGAGTCTAACTTGACTCCGTAGAGTCTATCTCGACCCCGAAGAATCTATCTCGCACTGTAGTGCTATGACGCTGCTACTAGGACTCTATGGATATCCAACTATACCAAAGACTTCACAATAGTACTTGGGAAAAATCAACATTATAATCAACATTCCATGTTCAAAGCATCAATATAAATCATAATTGTATGTATATATATCCAAAGTCATAATATCGTTCTTACTTGATTAGTAGGAAATACGATAGACTTACTGGCCTATTCACCTGCATAAAA
Organism: Hibiscus mutabilis; assembly: GCA_019671005.1. Taxonomy (NCBI): domain Eukaryota; kingdom Viridiplantae; phylum Streptophyta; class Magnoliopsida; order Malvales; family Malvaceae; genus Hibiscus; species Hibiscus mutabilis. The sequence goes on from CM033723.1 coordinate 24,619,320, forward strand.
GCTTTTCATGAATTATAGCCCAAAGTACAATTTCATGTGAACCTATGGTATACGAGTCATCATAACGACACCGTAGTGTCTGCAACGCCGTATCATCTGACGGTGAGTATGTACTCGAGGACGTCCTTTGCTCCTCATTATAGCATTTTTTTGTGCTAGTCGACATCGTAGTGTCTAAACATCACCGAAGTGACTGCAACGCCGTAGAGTCTGATATCAACACTGAAGTGTCTGAATCGCACCGTAGTACTGGATTGCAGCTGCTATGACTTTTATGGATATCCAATTATACCAAAGACTCTCACACTAGTACTTGGGCATAACAATATAATATTTTCATATTCAATATCCAATCCTTCAATACTATTATCCATAATTCGATAATGGGCAGTTCATATCCAAATATCTAAAATCTGATTTATCTTAGATAAATCATTATGCCATATCAATGTATCACATATGCCACTTAATACTTCATGCCATTTACATAATTTTGATCAACATACATTTTCATTAATATCAAGGTCGGTTCATCGCAAATCGTCCTATTTATCAATATTGCATAAATATATAATGCAATCACTCATATCACATATATAATAAATAAGTAAAAATGCACTCACATGGGCCATTTATTAGCATGCCTCACTAAATTCTACTCGATCATTTCCTTCATAGTACCTCGATTCTTCTTTTAATTCGGATTTGACTTCATTAACCACATGAATATAAACAAACATTTATTAAATTCACTTCTAACAATCTTTCAATCAAGTTATCTAATCATTTAACATAAAAATTTCCATAATTTTCCTTTCTTCCTTATATTGTCCAAAAATTCATTTTGGTCCTTAATGACCAATTTGAACTTCCAATAATTCTTCCGAGCTTGTTATCAAACATTTAGATATAAAATGTATCAAATTCTATTTTCTGGAAACTTGTCCTAGCCTCAGAGTTTTCCTTCTAAAGATCAAAATACACATTGGATCTTAATATCCTTCATACTGTAAGAACTATTCGATAACAATTCTAACGATATAAGGCACATAAATTAATAAAATCTATAAATTATGAAAATTCTTCAAACTCCCGCCACAAAGCCGTCCTAACAGAAACTACTCTGTAAATTTTATGACCTTCATTCGATTAAAAATTCATATCTTTTAACTCGGAACTCGAAATCAGTTTCTGTTTGTTGGAAACGAAACTAGACAAACAAATTTTTACATCGATATAAATTTCATCATCTAAACATTTTTGTAGAATTTATGGTGAATTTTTGAAGTCACTGCCAAAAATTCAATCTTTAACATAGCTTTCCATAATAAACTTCTAATTTATACTAACTTCTTCTTATTTTTCTACTTGTCAATTTAGTCCCATCACTTGCTTCAAACCACTGTGATCACTCATTTTTATCTGTGTTTGTTAATATTGCGACATACTAATGTAATGATCAATTAATATTATTGTTGCATGTTTACGTATATTTACGTGCATGAGTGTTATTAATATATGTAATATATATATATGTGATGTGTAAATGCATGAATGGTATGTATGATATGTACGTATTAGTATTATTATGGTATGTGTTTCATATGTGTGGCCACGTATGCTTTACATTGTTTGCATGTATATATTAATTAATATGTGCATTTGTATTAATTATGTATGTGCTACTTGTAAGTATTTGAATGTATGTGTATAATTATATATGCATGTATGTTTGTACATTATATTAATTAAGAATGTGTTACATATATTAATGTTTGCATGTGTGTTCGTATGTTATGCGCATATGTATGTATATATGTATGTATGTATGTATGTACTATCGTATTATTATTATTATTATTATTTGATATTGGGTTGTATTAAAATGACAAAAATATACTAAAACCCAAATATGAAGCCCAGAGTCCAATTATTACAAAACCCGAAATTTAATGTTACAAGGCCCGTTTGGCCCAAAACCCTAATCCATAGCAGATAACTAAACCCTAATTACATTTATTTCCTTGTGCGCAGCCGTCCATGGGCCGTTGGATTAGATATTGATCCAACGACCATGATTGAGAGAAGACACCCCATCCAACTACCGCGTATGGTACATGCTCGAGTCGTCCAGCTCCTCACGTGCGCGTGTATCGCACGCGCGAGGCTCCTCGGTTTCCCAAATGCCACATGGAATCATCTCGCGTAATCCCGCCCATTTCAGGATCGCATCCGAGCCGTCCGTTTCCTATGCAATCTCAGCCGTTGGATTAGATCTAATCCAACAGCTAAGAACGGGTCTGGCAGAGCGAACGCCTCCACCATGCTTTCTCCACCAGCTCTCCAACCATCGCTCAGGGATGTGCAAAATCAAAAGAAAATAGAGATTATTTCAGTTACCAAATCGAACAAAATGTGTAATTTTATCTTATTTCTACCAAACAAACATGAGGACATATATGTATCAGAGAAAAATCTGTAAAGAACAACAAGTTTTCAGTTTTGAGAAATACAAGGAAAAAAAGAAAGTTTTGTGGTAATCTCTCATTTCCTTTTTTCTTATGCATGCATAAAAAATAATAATAAATAAATATCGAAGAGATAGGGTTTACCTGAGTCGGTTTCTCTCTATGCCGACAATAAGCCACAAGTGGTGAGCAGTTCGAAGGGAGGGGCTCGTATCGGTTTTGAAACAAATGTTTTTAGTTTAAAAGTGGGGGTTTTCCAGAGAGTTTCTTTTGGGTTTTAAGGACTCTAGGTCGTCGGAGGCCCTGGTCAGGGAAGGTTTGAGGCGGCCATTGCGGCAGAGCCTTGCCTAAGACCAGATGGGCATGGCAGTGTAGGGGCTGGTTTCTTTTCGGGTTTTAGAGAAAATAAGAGAATTCTTAGGGTTTTCAAAAAATGAGGAAAGATGAAATCAGGGGCCGGTCATTTGGTTTTATAGGCTGGAAACAAATTAAAAATGGTTTAATAGCATCATAAATCCCCCCACATTTTCGATATTTTCAAAACGAGCTTGCCCCTTGGTCTAATTACAAGTCAGATCCTCCTTTTTTTTTTCTTTCGTTCAATTTCGCCCCCTAAATTAAACTAATTCAGTTTGTAAATGGCAAAATCTCACCCCTAGTCCTTCCGTGTTTTGGGTATTTGCACTTTGAGCTTGCCCCTTGGTTATATTACATATTCGGTCCTTGTAAGCTTATTTCAGTTTATAATCAAGTCCCTAAATGTGTCATATTTTTATTTAATTTTTGTTTTCTGTTTTGTTATTATTTCATTTCATTCCTTTTACATGTTTAAATATTTATGTCATTTGCTTTTTATTACATGTTGTTAGCATGTTTATTTTGTTCATGTATGTTTTTTATATCATGTTTATTTATGTTTTTTTGGGTTGTATCATGCTTTTTACGTTATTTAATTTGTTTGTTCGTATTGTATACATGTTTTTCCTTAGGTGTTAGATTTTAGTTTAATTTATACACCATGTCTACCTATGATTAGCATGTCCTTTTGTTCTTGATGTTTCTATATATGTGTCATCTTTATCATGTTTATTTATGTATGTTTTCTTTCATATGCATTATCATGCTAATGTGTTTAACTTTGTTCATGATATAGATGTTAGCATAAATTTTACGTTCATTTTGCATCTTAGGCTATATGGTAGTGTGGTGATTTTAATTACATGTTAATATTTTGGGTATATGTATGAATGTTATGTGTATCCCTTGTGTCCTTTTTGTTTTTTTAGGTCATGTGCTAGTTTAGGAAATATTTTATATGCATGTCATGCATTTGTTTTGTATGATAGTATTTGATATGTTTAAGTATGTTATAATTAGTTAGTTGTTTCCGAAGCATGTTTTATTGCATGTTTATGTTTACTTTGTTTTATTATTATGATATGTTATGCTATCATTGTTCATGCATTTTATTTTTGTTTAATATTGTGATACTCATGTTTTTATATCTTTAATACCATGTCAATGTGTATGTTTTTTAAAATTGTTTTCTAAGATTGTATAACGGAATATTAATCGTCAATACGGTGCCCTTTTATTCGTGCGTAAACGTGGTCAGTATCAAGCGCAGTGATGGTGGTTTATCAGTTTATTCTCGAATAACGGGGCCCTTAAAATATACTCACACTTATAACCAAACTTTAATTTAATCGTCACTTTAATCCGGAAAGTCTAATATTAATAAAGCGATAATTATTAAAGTACCAATTTTGGGTGGTGTGGGGGTGCTAATCCTTCCCCATCTGTAACCGTCTCCCGTACTCGACATTTTTTAAATCTATGGTTTTATGATGCCCGGCCTACCTTAGTGGCCGGTGGCGACTGCATTTTTTGATAAAATACGTTTTTTACAAAACCCTGACAGAAGATATTTTTAAATACCCGAAAAAACCCAAACACCTGAAAACCCTTTTTTAGCGAAACGCCACTCCAAAAAAGGAGATCGCTACAAATGGCGACTCTGCCCGGGACATTTTTGTTTTTCAAAAACAAAAGAGAGTTAAGCATTTTTTTAAAATTACATCTTTATTAATATCGGAAGTTCCGGATTAAAGTGACTATTAAATTAACATTCGGTTGTAATTGCACGTTTATTTTAACGCATTTAAAAATTGGCATATAAACCCGTCCTTTTTAAGTGGGGGAAAACGATAGTGCTTTTGTGAGGATATCGTTCCTCAGTATGGGCCTAGCAAAGTACCTTCGGGGCTTGAGTACCTTATGCTTTCGTGAGGATATCGTTCCTTCGTAGGGGTATAAGCGAATGGGTCCCCCTAAATTGAACCCGGTTGAAAGGAGCCTATAATGGGTGATGATCGGGGGCCTTGCTACCTTTAGTAGGAGAAAGTAAGGACTATTCGGGTACCTCCTAGCATCAACACTGCATGTAGAGAACATATAAAAACCCACCCTTTAGATCCATGCAGATAACCTAGGTGTTTTAGACGGGATGTAAATAGGGTTGTTTTGTTTGTTTACCTTATCTAATTTGTCCTTTTATTTATGTATTTATTTATTTTATCTGGTACTGACTCGTTTTTTTTGCTTTTTTGCATATATCATTGCATTTGCATTACATAAAGGTTCTGGATCAAGTGGTTTGCCCAATAAAAAAATCTTTCATCATGGAAAAAAGTTATCTTAAGAAGGACGAACTCAACTCAGCCGTCAGACATTGGTCAGAAGTCAATCAGAGGACCCAAGGTAACAGTTTTCCGAGTGAGCGTATAGTGTCAGGGTATACCTACGTGAGCCTCTAGCAGAATGACCTATGAGAGCTTAAAAGGATTTGGGAAGGATTGGATCGAAGACTACAAGACTTATTCTTTGATAGTTACGGCGACATAGCACAGTTGATGTATGTCCGAGTCAACCAGTCTTTACTCCGAACCATCTTCCAGTTCTAGAATCCCACCTTTTGTTGCTTCACTTTCAACGGGCAAGATATGATGCCTACGGTAGAGGAATACACGGCCCTACTTAATCAAAAAAATGTCCAGAAAGATTGGATCTATGCGAAGCCGCCGAGGAATCAAAATTACCCTTCGAAGCTCAAAACTTTTGCCGGAATGAATGACGATTGGGTTAATGGCCTGATTCAGGTTCGAGGAGACAACCTAGCCTTTTCCTGGGAGAGTATCCGAGACATCATACCCGTGCACCCAAATGAGGGAAAAAAGATGGACCTATTCGCCTTGGGAATATATGGTTTGGTCATCTTTCCGAGGGTTCTTGGAATCGTCGATGTAGCCATCCTAGATCTATTTGAGCTTCTAAAGCGGAAGACGAATCCAGTACCTGCAATCTTAACTGAAACTTTCATTTCTTTAAATGCAAGTCGGAAACATGAAGAGGGACGTTTCAGAGGGTGTGCACAATTGCTACAGGTTTGGATCCACAGCCATATGTGGAAGACACCAACAAAGGTTTTACCGTGGATATCATTCCGAGACTTTTCACCCTTGCAAGAATACTTAGCGAAGGAATGGCGAGAAGACTTGAAGAGGGAGAAATGGACCCAGATCTTTAAGAACATTCAAGATGAAGACATAGTGTGGAGAGTTCCTTGGCTTGGCAGGGTTAGTTACTTCTTATACAGCTGCGGTGATTATGATTGGCTAATGATGTTAGGGCTACATGGTGGAATTGCTTGTGCTCTGCTTTTGGTGTCTCAACAATTCGGATCACGACAATTTGTTCCCATCACTACTGGTTTGAGTCGAAGTGAGTTTCCTTTCAAGGGCGAGTTCAGGGCGAAAGTTCAGACCATCATGAGAGCTTGGGATCACTATTATTGGATAAGGGTAGAAGGAGATACTGAGTCCATGATCACCCCAGATTACAATCTTTGGAGGCGTCAAGGATTAACGACAAGATTCCAGAACCCGACCAAGGAACAACCATACCAATTGAGGAACATATGAGGATAATACAGTCTGAGGCTGTCATTTTATGAAATGAACTCAAAGAGGTTAAGAGGAGGATGGAGGTTTTACAGACTCAGCACATAAGTGTGCTCTACAAGGCAAGTTTAGAGGTCGACGAACGAGATGGGATCATTGGGTAGTTGAAGAAGCTGAACGCAGATCTGAGTGAGAAGAATGCCCTTTATCAGAAAGATACTCTCTAGCTTCAAGAAGGTGCAGAAGGTTGGCCAAAGCCAGTTCTTAGCCGTAGAGAAGGAAAGGATGAATGGTATGCGTTTACTCGAAGAAGAATGAGAGAAAGGTAGGCAAGCAATCAAGAAGGAGATAGAAAGCCGCAAATTAGCCATCGAGAGTGAAAGACGATCTTTTAGGGATGCAATTAACCAAGAGAAAGAAAGAGTTAGGCAAGAGATCGACAAAGGCAAACAAGCAATCATCTGCGAAAAAGAGAACACTGCTGTTTGGAAGAGAAAATCCATGGGGAGCAGGAATAGACTATTAGAGATGCAAAACTTGTACAACGACACTTTTAAAGCCCGAGTCAGGGCCAAGATCGGAATGCCAAGTTAGAAGGGAGACTGACAGAGTTAGAGCAGTCCTTTCAGACCTATCCTCGAAAGAATGGTTTCATCGAACTACAAGAACGGGAACATGAAATTGGTATGTTACGAGCCCATATTGAGTCACTCGATGGAAACGTTTAGGATTACAGAGGGAGAATTAGGGTATTTGAAGAAGCTGCAGCAGGTGAGGACAATTATTGGCAATGAAGACTTCGTGATGCCTCCCAGATGATTCAAGATAGAGAGCAGTATTACACGACCCTGATGGTAGAAGTACAACGAGTTGCGGGACATGTGACAGATTTAGTTGTAGAAGCCGAAGCCCCTCGACCTTTCGTAACCTCAGACATGAAAGAAGCGCCTAGGTTCATTAAGCTACTCAAGGCTATCGATAAGTTAGGAGCTAGGGCCAAGGCTTATGTGTAGAACTCTACTTTACTATTTTTGTAATCTGGACCTTTTTGTAATCTGGACCCTTTAATTCCCATGAAAGTAGTTCAAAAGGGTGATTACCAGCGAAACTAGTACCTTTATTTGCATACATTCTTGCATTTCATCATGGCATTTGCATCATTATACATGCATTCATCTTTCTTTGCAAAAATATTAATAGTGTACATATTGTTGCAATGAAACTAAAAGATAAGCCGTAACCATTTCGCATCCATACTTTACTCAGTTCCAAAGCAAACTAATGGAGGATAGAATAGTTAGTTTGGAAAAAGGGCAGAAGGATTTGAAAGTACACTTTGAAAAAGCTAGACAACATCTCAGTGATCAGATCGCTCAATCACGAGCTACGATAGTATCAAAATTAACCGCATTGCTGGAAAAAAGCTATGGGGAAGAGAAGGTTAAAGACGAAGTCGCCCAGGAGCCAAAAGGTACCGTATCTCACAGCAACGTTCAACTAAAGACGCCAAGTCCAACAAGAAGAGTATACATTGACCCTGTGGGGATATCTGCTAGTCTTCAGGCAGGGGCATTTTAAAACCAACTCGTTGATACAGAGGCATTCTACGAAGAAGAGGTGCCAGACCTGAATCTAGTTGAGAAAATTAGAACATAAGTGGAAAAGAAATAGGAGGAAAGATTTCGCCTCATGGAAGAGAAATTTAGAGCACTACAAACTCCAGATGAACCAGGGAATGAGGCTAGTGATCTGAGCCTGGTATCCGATCTTGTTTTATCACCAAAATTCAAAACTCCAGAATTTGACAAGTATGATGGAACTACATGTCCTTCCGCGCATGTGACCATGTATTGTTGGAAGATGGCAGCCTTCATCAAGGATGAAAAGCTTTTAATCCATTATTTCCAGGATAGTCTGACTGGGGAAACAATCCGGTGGTACACCCAGTTAAGCCGGGTAAATATCAAGTCATGGACGGACCTTTCGAAGGCGTTCATTGAGCAGTATAAACATGTGACAGATATGACCCCTAGCAGGATCATGTTGGAAAACATGGAGCATAAGTCTAACGAAAGTCTGCGGCAATACGCCCAGAGGTGGCCGCTCAAATCCAGCCACCAATCCCTGAGCACAAGATTACGCAACTGTTCGTGAATACTCTGAAGGGAACGCCATTCGATCGCCTCATCAACGATATAACTCAGAACTTTGCCGATTTAATCAGGATTGGGGAGTCTCTTGAATTGGCAATTAAGAGTGGCAAAATTGACAGTGGGGATAACTCTCGAAAGTACAATAAGAAGAGAGAGAATAAGGTAGATACTACAAGCACTTATAATGCCCCAAAGAACTTTACTGCCTCTCAACCGCAGGCATCAACAGGGAAAGCTCAGAACCTAAACCAGAGAGAAGGGAAAGCTCCAAGAAAAGAATAAGAGAAAGCATCATTTACTCCGTTGCCAGTCTCTTACACCGAACTTTATTCTCAGTTGTACAAAGCTGACTTGGTCCACCTATACTATGTTACTCCGTTCAAAGCTCCATTTCCGTCATGGTATGATCGCAACGCGCATTGCGATTATCATGGCGGTGCCCCTGGTCACTCCACTAAAAATTGCCTCGCATTTAAGAAACTTGTGCAGAGTTTGATTAATTCGGGGTATTAAAGTTTCAAGAACTGAACGTGGCCGCTAACCCGTTGCCTAATAACGGGAACCATGGAGTAAACGCTATCGAGGAGTCCCCTGCTAGGAAGGCTAAGTAAAATGTGTCAAAAATTAAGTCTCCCTTACAGTGGGTGTTCCAGCAGTTATGCATGGCCCACTTGATTGACAGAGGTATGGGGTCCACCAAAGCTCTCAACATCACCACCCATTGCAAAGGGTATGTGTTGCTAGGAGTGTTGATTGATAATGGGTTGGCATTAAATGTACTACCGATGGTGACTCTGCAAAGACTACCGGTAGAAGATTCCCACATGAAACCTTGTCATAACTCCGTGGAGAGCCTTCCACGGTACTCAAAGGGGAGCATTTTGAAGGTTCGAGGTACCTTTGTTGACCGGGCCGACAGAGTATACGATTGATTTTGTAGTAATGGACATAAAGCTGACCTACAGTTGCTTATTGGGAAGACCATAGATTCACTCTGCTGGAGTCGTTCCCTCATCAGTCCATCAGAAGTTGAAGTTTGTGATCGAAGACAAGTTGGTCACTCTAGAGGCTGAGCAAGAGATTATCGCCTCAGTAACGTCGGATGCTCCCTATATCCAAAATGATAAAGATGTCGTGGAATGCTCTTTCCGAGCATTGGAGCTTGTAAATGCTACATTTGTTGCAGAAGGTAATAGGATCCCTTGTCCCAGGTTATCCAACTGCACCAAGATGACCGTTTCTAAAACTTTGGGCTGGGGAGCCAAAGCAGGAAGAGGGCTAGGAAGAAGATTGCAAGGAAACCTATGATCCAGGAGTGTCATCACCAAGAAAGATCGTTTTGGACTTCGCTACAAACCGAGTACTCAACAAAAGAGAGAGGAGTATAGAAGGGAAAAAGAACAAAAGAGGGTTAGACTCAAGGGAGAAGACATTCCATGGAGACCGATATCTTTCCCTCATGTAAAAGATATTTTTGTCTTTGGAGGAATTGACCGTACATGACAGAAAGTGGAGGAAGCAATTCAGGAAAATGACATACTTAACGAGAATGAGATGTTCAGTGAATCACTTGAAGGGATGTCCATCAATATGATAGCTGAAGATGACAATGGCAACAACGTGTTGACCAACATCCGCCCTTGCTGTCCCAAGGAAACTCTCAATAACTGGAGCTACATTGATCTACCTATAGTCTTTAGGACCAGATCAGAGTAATGCTCCGAATTAACCCTTTTGTTTTTTCCCATGGGCAATGGGGATCTTTTGTATAGGGCACCTATGTTAACTTTTTGTTTGCAATGAAAGAATACCTTCCTCGTTTTCTCAAATGGCAAATATTTCATTCACTTCATTCAGTCATTTCATATTCATATTCATTCACTTCATTTAGAATCATTCTCTTCCTAATACGTTCATTCTCATTTCATGCAGGGTCCCCATAATTAACTCTATGAATGATTCTGAATCCAATCTCGAGGTAGATTTTGAACGCCCCGAGATCTCGGCAGAAACTGAAGAGGAGGACGACGAGGCAGAGTGCGAGGCTCCTGAAGAGTTGGTAAGGATGATGGCAAATGAAGAAAGGAAAATCATGCCCCACCAAGAAGAAACAGAAATTTTGAATTTGGGAACTAATGAGGAGAGAAAAGAAGTGAAGATCGGGACTACGTTTTCCTCAGAAACCAGGCGCAAACTAATAACCCTGCTTCTAGAGTTCAAAGATGTCTTTGCTTGGACTTATCAAGATATGCCGGGGTTGAATACAAATATAGTGGTGCACAAGCTGCCAACGAGGCTAGAATGCAAACCAGTCTAATAAAAGCTTAGAAGAATGAGGACTGACATGCTGTTAAAGATTAGAGAAAAAGTGAAAAAGTAGTTTGATACTAGCTTTCTAGAAGTTGCCAAATACCTTGAATTGGTTGCAAACATCGTACCAATGCCGAAGAAGGATGGGAAAGTTTGCGTGCATGTAGGTTACAGGGATCTCAATCGAGCAAGCCCTAAAGATAATTTCCCACTGCCACATATTGACACGTTGGTTGACAATACTACGAGACACTCATTGTTCTCATTCATGGATGGTTTCTCAGGATACAACCAGATAAAGATGGACCCAGAGGACATGGAGAAGACCATATTTGTAACCATGTGGGGCACGTTTTGTTACAAGGTGATGCCTAAAGATAATTTCCCACTGCCACATATTGACACGTTGGTTGACAATACTACGAGACACTCATTGTTCTCATTCATGGATGGTTTCTCAGGATACAACCAGATAAAGATGGACCCAGAGGACATGGAGAAGACCATATTTGTAACCATGTGGGGCACGTTTTGTTACAAGGTGATGCCTTTCGGACTCAAGAACGCAGGGGCGACTTATCAAAGAGCAATGGTGACTCTTTTCCAATATATGATGCACAAAAAGATAGAAGTATGCATGGATGATATGATCGTTATGTCTCGAACCGAGGATGAACATCTTCGAAACCTGAGAAAGCTATTCTAAAGACTACGAAAATACTAGCTAAACCTTAACCCGGCTAAATGCACATTTGAAGTCACATCTGGAAAACTCTTGGGGTTTGTAGTGAGTAGAAAGGGGATTGAGATCGATCTAGAAAAGGTAAAGGCTATCCAGGACCTCCCACCACCTCATACTCAGAAAGAATTCCAAGGTTTCTTGGGAAAGTTAAACTATATCTTCCGTTTCATCTCTCAATTAACAGATAAGTACCCTGTCTTCAAACTACTTAGGTAGAATAACCTAGTGGTCTGGGATAAGGAATATCAAGAAGCTCTAGCGAAAATTAAGAAGTATTTGACGAATGCTCTAATTTTAGTTGCACCGGTACCAAATAGGCCTTTGATCCTTTACCTGATAGTTTTTGAAAACTCGATGAGTTACGTGTTAGGGCAACATGATGAGTCTGGGAAGAACGAAAAAGCCATCTACTACCTAAGCAAGAAGTTCACTGATTGCGAAGCACGGTACCCGCCAATTCAGAAGTTGTGTTGTGCTTTGATCTGGACTACCAAAAGGCTTAGACAGTACATGTTATACCATACCACCTGGTTGATATCCAAATTGGACCCTTTCAAGTTTCTAATGGAAGCACCGGCATTAACGGGAAGGATGGCCCGCTGGCAAATGCTATTATCCGCGTTCGACATTGTATACGTGAGCCAGAAAGCTGTGAAAGGAAGTGCTATAGTGGATTTCTTAGCTAGCCGTGCTTCAGATGATTATGTATCGTTGAACTTCAATTTCCAGATGAGGACTTGATGTACATTACAACCGGGGAAAATGATGTTTCAGATGATGGCTCGTGGAAGCTTTAGTTTGATGGAGCCTCCTTGGCCACAGAATATGAGCCATGCTAATTTCTCCAAAAGATGTCTACTATCCCTTCACCAGCAGACTAGAATTCTTTTGTACAAACAACATAGCTGAATACGAAGCCTGTGTTATGGGACTTAATGCAGCCATTGAAAGAAAGATCAAAGAACTTTGGGTATTCAACTTTGGGTATTCAGAGATTCATCCTTAGTGATCTATCAGCTACGAGGAGAAAGAGAAACTAGGGATCCAAAACTAGTAAAATACTACGAGTTGATCCAGGAGCTCATCAAAGAATTTGAAAAGGTTAGTTTCACCTACCTTCCTAGAGAAGACAACCAGATGGCGGACGCCTTGGCAACATTGGCCTCCATGTTCAAAGAAAATACGAAAGCATAGATGAAGCCAATTGAGATGCAAACTTTTGAGAGGCCAGCTCACTGTTATAATGTGCAAGAAGAAATAGATGGAAACCCTTGGTATTACAATATCTTGCAGTATATCAAGTTTCAAACATATCCCGAAGGGGCAAACGAAAATGACTGAAAAACGCTAAGAAAGATGGCAACATGATATGTTTTGGACGGGGAGATTCTGTACAAGAGAAGCCATGATCAAACGCTGTTGAGATGTGTAGATACCCAGGAGGCAAAAGGAATTTTGGCAGAAGTGCACGATGGTTTGTGTGGAACGCACGCTAACGGTCTGTCAATAGCCCAAAAAATCATGAAATATGGCTATTTCTAGTCGACTATAAAGGGAGATTGCATCGATTATGCCAGGAAATGTCATAAGTGCCAAATATATGCTGACAAGATCCACGCTCCTCCTCTACCTTTGCACACCATAAACTCGCCATGGTCGTTCGCAACATAGGGCATGGATGTTATTGGACAGATTCATCCAAAGGTTTTCAACGGGCACCATTTTATTTTGGTTGCAATTGATTACTTCACTAAATGGGTGGAGGAAGCATCTTACGCCAATATCACAAGGACAACGATGTGTAAGTTCTTGAAGAAGGAGATCATTTGCCGATATAGGGTGTTGGAAAGGGTTATTACCGACAGCACTTCTATCCTGAATAACAAATTAATGACTAAGATGTGCAACCAATTCAAAATAACACACCATAACTCCATGACCTACCGTCCTAAGATGAACGGGGCAGTAGAAGCGGCAAACAAGAACATAAAGAAAATCATTGCGAAGACAATCAACACCTACAAAGATTGGTATGAGAATTTTCCATTTGCTCTGTTCGCCTACCAGACATCAGTTCGCACATCAACAGGGGCAACACCCTATTCTCTAGTATACGACACAGAGGCGATACTACCCGTTGAGGCTGAGATTTCGTCACTTCGGGTTCTGAGTGAAGTAAAACTAGATGAATCAGAATGGGTGCAAACTAGACTAGACCAGTTAAATCTCATCAAAGAAAAGAGGCTGAAAGCCATCTGCCATGGTCAAATGTACCAAAAATGAATGATGCGGGTATATGATAAGATAGTGCGCCTAAGAGAATTCCGATAGGGATATCTGGTGCTTAAGAAGATCCTCCCGATTCAGAAAGATTTTTGAGGAAAGTGGATGCCTAACTGGGAAGGGTCATACGTCGTCAAGAAGGCCTTTTCAAGAAGAACGTTGATTTTAAATAAAATGGATGGAGAAGAATTGAAAAATCCTTTGAATTCTTATTCAGTTAAGAAGTATTATGTTTGAAAAAAAATGAAAAATGGAAAAATGAAAAATGGAAAAAGTGAAAGGATGAAAGAAATGAGGTAAAAACCTGAAAAGACGCTTCATAAAAAAGCATAAAAAAAGAGGGGCTCGAGGCGAAAACCCAAAAAAGGGCATCTTGAAGCAAATGGAGGATCTGATTTGAAAACCAGTTAAGGGAAGCTCATATAAATTTTGAGATGGGACCTCTAGCAAGTAGAATTATCCATATGGGTACCAGAGGAAGGAGCTCCAGGCAAAGATTCTATTTCGGTTGACGGGATCACGCATCATTCATACAGTGGATATTTGGGGGTTTTGCATTTCATGTTCTGCTTTCCCTTTTCCTCATGTTTGCCATGACTTTTCTAAAACTGTTCCAAGTCCTTAATGTCAATAAAATCATATTTTTTGTGCCTTTCCTTCCTTGTCTTCTCATTGTTTTCATAAGCATCATGCAAATAGTTTAACATAGACTTATGATAAACAAAAGATTTCTAAGCATTATTATGATCTAACCCCGGGAATGCAGGTGATTAGAAAATAGAATTAACTTTGATCTCAAGCTTTCTGCATAATGTATATCGAGGCACGACGAGGGGAAGACTTTGAACATCAGAATAAGATAACCGATGTCATGCACCATTCATACTTGTCTGAGAAAGTATTCAAGACGACAATAGTGATCTCTTAGGTGAAAACCCGTAAGGGCACCTAAAAAAAATCTAAGGCGAAAACACGAAAGGGCACTTTAGAACTTAGAGTCAGAAACTCAGAAGAGAAAGGTTGGAATGGTTGAACCCAACAGTGAGATGGGGTACCGCCACCAAAAGTAGAAGAGGAAGAGAAAGCAAGCAGAGAGTCGAGATTGACTGACCGCGAAAATAGTCGCAATGGAATATTGACACTCATACATCATGTATAGTTAGACATCCCTAGGATTAGGAGCATGCTAACTTATTTATCATAACATTTTGTCCATTTTAAACAGGTAATTACAGGTTACCAATGACTTTTGACCTGCGACTTCGTATTGAAGGAGTAGATCTACTCAAAGATTTCAGCAGCCTTAGTAGCGTGAGTCCAGAAATATTGGTAGCCAATTTCAGCGTGAATCCCTAAAATTTGAAGAAAGATTTTGGCAGCCTTAGTAGAGTGAGTCCAGAAAGATCGGTAGCCATTTTGGCATGAATCCCAAATTCGAAGATAAAGGTTGTATATAGGAAGGGCCTGTATTTTTGAGCCCTCACAGTGAAAGGTTCTATATAGAAAGAATCCGTAACTCCGAGATTTCAGAAGCTAAAAGTTCTATATATGAGGGACTTGCGGATCCAGTGTTTGAAGACTATCAGTTCTATATAGGAAGAACTCCCAGTTAGAAGAATCCATCCGTGACGCAGAAGGTTTTATATAGGAAAAACCCGCCGCGTTGAAGGCGAAGAGTTCTATATAGGAAGGACTCCAAGCTTTATTGTCTTAGAGTGAAAAGTTCTATATAGGAGGGACTCGTAACTCGAGGCTTCATAGTGAAAGGTTCTATATAGGAAGAACCCTAACTCCAAGATTTCAAGGTAAAAAGCTCTATATAGGAAGAGCTTGTAGCTCCAAGATCGGAAGGTGAAAAAGTTCCATATAGGAAGAACTTGCGAGCTTGAAGATTTGGCCGAGGAAAAGCAGAGTGTTCCGGAAGAACACGTGATTCCAAAGCTACAAACAGGGAAGTCGGGTAAAAATGAGTGCTTATAATGTTTTCTTTGTTCTCGTTCCACGAGAACATGCAAAGAGGGGCAACTGTGATCACTCATTTTTATCTGTGTTTGTTAATATTGCGACATACTAATGTAATGATTAATTAATATTATTGTTGCATGTTTACGTATATTTACGTGCTTGAGTGTTATTAATATATGTAATATATATGTGTGATGCGTAAATGCATGTATGGCATGTATGTTATGTACGTATTAGTAATTATTATGGTATGTGTTTCATATGTGTGGTCACGTATGCTTTACATTGTTTGCATGTATATATTAATTAATGTGTGTATTTGTATTAATTATGTATGTGCTACTTATAAGTATTTGAATGTATGTGTATAATTATATATGCATATATGTTTGTACATTATATTAAGTAAGAATGTGTTACATAAATTAATGTTTGCATGTGTGTTCGTATATTATGCGAATATGTATGTATGTATGTACTATCATATTATTATTATTATTATTATTATTTGATATTGGGCTGGATTAAAATGAAAACCAAAATAAATAAATATACTAAAACCCAAACGTGAAGCCCACAGTCCAATTATTACAAAACACGAAATTTAATGTTACAAGGCCTGTTTGGCCTAAAACCCTAATCTATGGCAGATAACTAAACCCTAATTACATTTCTTTCCTTATGCACATGCGTCCCTGGGCCGTTGGATCAAGATTGATCCAACGGCCATGATTGAGAGAAGACACCCCATCCAGCTGCTGCGTGTGGTACACGCTCGAGCCATCCAGCTCCCCACGCTCGCGTGTATCGCACGCGCAAGGCTCCTCGATTTCCCAGACACTGTGTGGCATCATCTCGCGCAATCCTGCCCATTTCAAGATCAAATCTGAGCCGTTCGTTTCCAATGCAATCTCAGCCGTTGGATCAGATTTGATCCAACGACCAAGAACAGGTTTGGCAGAGCGAACACCTCCACCATGCTTTCTCCACCGGCTCTCCAACCACCGCTCAGGGATGTGCCAAAATCAAAAAAAAAATAGAGATTATGCAGTTACCAAATCGAACAAAATGTGTACTTTTATCTTATTTCTACCAAACAAACATGAGGACATATATTTATCAGTGATAAATCCGTAAAGAACAACAAGCTTTCAGTTTCGAGAAATACAACCAAAAAAAAGGAAGTTTTGTGGTTATTTCTCCTCTCCTTTTTCTTATGCATGCATAAAAATAATAATAAATAAATATCAAAGAGATGAGGTTTACCTGAGTTGGTCCTCTCCATGCCGACAATAAGCCACAAGTGGTGAGCCGTTCAAAGGGAGGGGCTCGTATCGGTTTCGAAACAAATGTTTTTAGTTTAAAAAGGGGGGTTTTCCAGAGAGTTTCTTTTGGGTTTTAAGGACTCTGGGTCACCGGAGGCCCTAGTCTGGGAAGGTTTGAGGCGACCGTTACGGCGGAGCCTCGCCTGAGACCAGATGGGCACGGTGATGTAGGGGTTTGTTTCTTTTCGGGTTTCAAAGAAAATGAGAGCATTCTTAGGGTTTTCAAAAAAATGAGGAAAGATGAAATCAAGGGCCGGTCATTTGGTTTTATAGGTTGGAAACAAATTAAAAATGGTCTAATAGCATCATAAATCCCCCCGCATTTTGTATATTTTCAAAACAAGCTTGCCCCTTGGTCTAATTACAAGTCAGATCCTCATTTATTTTTTCTTTCTTTCAATTTTGCCCCCTAAATTAAACTAATTCAGTTTGTAAATGGAAAAATCTCACCCCTAGTCCTTCTGCGTTTTGGGTATTTGCACTTTGAGCTTGCCCCTTGGTTATATTACATATTCGGTCCTTGTAGGCTTATTTTAGTTTATAATCAAGTCCCTAAATGTGTCCTTTTTTATTTAATTTCTGTTTTCTGTTTTGTTTTTATTTCATTTCATTCCTTTTACATGTTTAAATATTTATGTCATTTGCTTTTTATTACATGCTGTTAGCATGTTTATTTTGTTTATGTATCTTTTTGATATCATGTTTATTTGTGTTTTTTTGGGTTGTATCATGCTTTTTACGTTAATTAATTTGTTTGTTCGTATTGTATACATGTTTTTCCTTAGGTGTTATGTTTTAGTTTAATTTATACATCATGTCTACCTATGCTTAGCATGTCATTTTGTTCTTGATGCTTATATATATATGTGTGTAGCGATATCCTTTTTCGCTAAAAATGGGTTTCGAGGTGTTTGGGGTCTTTTGGGTTTTAAAACATTTATTCCGTGGGGTTTTGGAAAAAAACGTGTTTTATTTAAAAATGGAGTTGCCACCGGCCACTGAGGTAGGCTGGACACCGTAAAACCGGAGATTTTTAAAATTGTTGGGTTCGGGAGTCGATTACGAATGGGGAAGGATTAGCACCCCCACACCGCCCAAAATTGACACTTTAATAATTACCGCTTTATTAATATTAAACTTTCCGGAGTAAATAGACGATTTAATTAAAATTCAGTTATGAATGCTAGTAGATTTTAAGGACCCCGTTATTCGAGAGTAAACCGATAAACCACCATCACTGCGCTTGATACTGGCCACATTTACTCTCGAATAAAAGGGTACCACATTGGCAAAATATACCCGTTATGCAAACTTAACAAAAGACACTATAAAACAAATATTCACAAAGACATGGAACTAAAAACATAAAAACATGAATATCATAATATTTAAAAAAAAGCAAAAACAACCTAACATGTCACAAAAATAAAACAAAAATATAAATATAAACATGCAGAAAGATCATGCTTCCAAAACTAAATAATTAATTCTAACATGCCTAAACACATTAATGCGAACCACAACCATAATACATGCATGACATAAATAAAATGTTATGCTAAGTTAATATAACAATATTACCATAATACTACATTAAGACTTATCACATGACTCAATTTATGCATACAATAAACACCATGATATTAAATGTAACAAACATGTAACCTAAGATGCAAAAACATGAAATTCATGCTAGACATATAAACATGATAAAATATAAGCACAACATGAACAGCAAAATGAAGCATCATAGCATGATAATATACATGTGAGGACATAAATAGATATGATACACAAAATATACTAAAACATAACACTTAAAATGAACATGCATACACATAGGCCAAATAGATCAAGACATAAAAAGACATAATATAACCCATACTAAAACGTAAATAAACATAAAAAGACATATATGAGCAGAATGAGCAATATAAACATACTTAAAATCACATAATAAAAACAGAATGGCATAAATATTTAAAATTTACCAAGGGACTGAATTGAACTAAAACAAAACAAAAGGGACAGAAATTAAAAGAGGAAAACACACATTGAAAGATTAAATTAAAAACTAGAATGAAGCTACAAGGACTGGAAAGGCAAAAAACCCATGCGGCACGCTTGAAATGAAAATTTCAAAAACACGGAGGTCCTTAGGGCGTAATTTTACCATTTTAAAATAGATTTGGTTTAATTTGGGGATGAAATTGAAAGATTTTAAAAGACAAGGGGGATCAGGGTTGTAAATATACCAAGGGGCGAGCTCAATCTGAAAAACCACAAAGGACGGAGGTCCTTAGTGGGCAATTAGACCATTTTTTAATTAAAAAACCCCATATAAAACACACTTATCTGATTAACTCAACCCTTTTTTCCCATTTTTAAAAAAACCATTTGATTATAACCCTCCCCCCTCTCTCATTTTGTTTCCAGCACGGCCACCCAAACAAAACCAAACCCCATTGCTCGGCTGCCGCAGTTAACCCAAAAACCGCTGCCGGCCGCCGCTTGCTAGCGCCGGTAGACCTCTAACCGTCCCAAAACAACCACATTTTGACCAGAAAAAGAATATAACCTTACGCTTTTTTAAAAAACCCTTTTCTTAGATCTTGAAAAACCAAAACCAAAAAACCCCATTTCTTTTTAAAATATTTTCATAAACGAGATTGAAAAATGTTCTTCCCCTCTTTCGGTT
This sequence comes from Hibiscus mutabilis, assembly GCA_019671005.1. Classification (NCBI taxonomy): domain Eukaryota; kingdom Viridiplantae; phylum Streptophyta; class Magnoliopsida; order Malvales; family Malvaceae; genus Hibiscus; species Hibiscus mutabilis. Next base: position 24,639,223 of record CM033723.1, read on the forward strand.
CACCACATTTGGCTCATGAGCCCTTACGGCTTGTTATCGACGACGAGGAACTTAAATGGCGAGGGTAAGAACCATCCACCCTTTTTATTTTTTATATTATTTATCATAATATATATGCATGCAAGAGGAAAGGGTAAGAAAAAAGATTACCACTCGAAACTGGATTTTCTTTTTTATTTCTGAAACTGGTCACCGGTCGATTACAGAGATTTTTGGGTACATATATTGTGATATCTGATTTCTTTTGGTAGAAACAAAATATAAATATACATATTTTTGTCTAATTTGGTACTGACAAAATCTATTTTTTCTTGTGATTTTGGCATGTCCGATTTGGTGCGGTGGTTGGTACGGCCGGCATGGTAGAGCATAGAGGTGGTGTCCGCTCGGCCAGACTGATCCTTGGCCGTTGGATCAGATCTGATCCAACGGTTGAGGCTAATGAAATGGTCTTGGATCGTGCCACGTGGTATGGGATTATCTGAAAAGGTCAGTGCATGCACGCCACGCGCACATAGAAGTTCAACATCCCCGGGAGTGAGCTACACGTGCCAGATGGAGGAGTCTTCTGGATTGATCTCGACCGTTGGATCAAAATTTGATCCAACGGCTCTCCCTTGGCTGCGCAAAAATAAAGGGATTAGGGTTCTGATAAGGCTAGGGTTTTTTAGCATTAAGTGGGTTTTGCAGGTTGGGCCATGTGTAATTAAATTTGGGTTTGTAATTGTAGGCTGGACTTAATTTATATATTTGGGTTTTATTTAATCTGTTTTCATATTTATAACATATGACCTAATAATAATAATAATAATAATAATAATTAAACTTATAATTTAATATATGCAATGTTAATAATAATTAATAAATAATACATATATGCATACACTCAATTACATAATACAAACATATGTATTTGATCACACTTAATTATTATAAATATACACATTGTACATATTCAAACCATGCATACATGACATGTATGTATACCACACGCATATACCATAATAATTACTAATACATACACATACATAACACATGCACTTACACGTATCGCATATAAATTTACGTACACATTAATCACACGTATAAACACACGTAATAATACTATATGTGTATACATGGAATAATAATCTCTATTAATTATTGTACTAATATATTAACACAATATTTAAAAACCGGATAAAAATGAGTGATTACAATGTGTCGTCTTTATATATTAATTATCATGCTAATGTGTTTAACTTTGTTTGTTCATGATATATATGTTAGCATAAATTTGACGTTCATTTTTCATCTTAGGCTATATGGTAGTGTGGTGATTTTAATTACATGTTAATATTTTGGGTATATGTATGTATGTTATGTGTATCCCTTGTGTCCTTTTCGTTTTTTAGGTCATGTGCTAGTTTAGGAAATATGTTTATATGCATGTCATGCATTTGTTTTGTATGATAATATTTGATATGTTTAAGCATGCTATAATTAGTTAGTTGTTTTCGAAGCATTTTTTTTGCATGTTTATGTTTACTTTCTTGTATTATTATGATATGTTATGCTATCATTGTTCATGCATTTTATTTTTGTTTAATATTGTGATACTCATGTTTTTATATCTTTAATACCATGTCAATGTGTATGTTTTTTTAAAATTGTTTTCTAAGATTGCATAACGGAATATTAATCGTCAATGCGGTGCCCTTTTATTCGAGCGTAAACGTGGCCAGTATCAAGCGCAGTGATGGTGGTCTATCGGTTTATTCTCGAATAACGAGGCCCTTAAAATATACTCGCACTTATAACCAAACTTTAATTTAATCGTTACTTTAATCTAGAAAGTCTAATATTAATAAAGCGATAATTATTAAAGTACCAATTTTGGGTGGTGTGGAGGTGCTAATCCTTCCCCATCCGTAACCGACTCCTAAACCCGACATTTTCTAAATCTCTGGTTTATGGTGCCCGGCCTACCTTAGTGGCCGGTGGCGATTCCATTTTTTAATAAAACATGGTTTTTACAGAACCCCGACGGAAGACATTTTTAAATACCAATTCATCATCTTCTTCATCAAATAATTAGTCAAAATAATTCCCTCTAATTTTCTTTCTTTGCCAAAATAGTCACTAAAATGCAAAGGTAAGGATTCAAACTTCTTAACTTTGCAATTTAGTCCTGAAATCAACATTACTACCTTAATTCTACTATTTTAACTAAAAATCAGATTTAATCCTCATCTGATAATTCATTTCCTATTTGGTCACTTGATTTTGACAAATTGTCAAAATGGTCACTACTTCGATTCAACATCAGTTTAGCATTCTAACATCAATTTCACATCTCCAACATCATTAATTACATAAATACACTCAAATTTCATAAAATTCAGATTAGGTCCCTTAACTTTGAAGCTTGCCAAATTGGTCCCTATATATTTAACTTTGGGTTTTGCTTCCAAACAACAAATCAAGCTTACTTGATCATTAATCCAACATCACAAACCCTAAGTTAGACTTAAATCCATAAATCCTAATCTTCTCCATGCAAACCAAAATATGTTAAATCCTAACTCAATAACATGATTTAACATCATATAAGCTTGGTTCCAACTTAAATTTAACCATGGAATCATAAAATTTCAAAAGCCCCAATTTTGTTCATAAACCCTAATTTCTTCCTCGTATCAAATCTCATCAACCAAGCAAGTATTCTATGAATTATTTACATCAAAATATAGAGCTCGAAGAATAGAACAACTTTGTAGTTTGAAAGAATACATTGAAACTGAGATTCGGGGCTTAAATCGAGCTTGGAAAATTTCCTTCTTCTTTCTCCTCTTCACCACGGTTTTGGATAGTAATTTGCTGATATTTCCTTCATATTTTCATGTATTTATGCCACTTGTATTATAAAAGATGAATTTTTAATTTAATAAATTCTACTTTCCAAAAATACCCTCTAACTAGATCTATATTTCTAATTTGCCATTTTGTAACATTCCAACTAGAATTAGTTGGATTCTAATCAGCCACTATTCATCAATAAAATAAATTTCAAAATTCCTTCCATGTCCCTTTTGGGAAAAATGACCAAAATGCCCTTTACCGATCAACTTATTTACAAAATTACCATTTTATATCATTTCAATTGATTTAAAATTTTTCTGATCTTTTTAACATCCAAATAGTCATAAAATAATATTTTATGACTCTTCTAAGATCCATGAAACTATCTCTGAAATTTTAGCTCGATCCAATTTACCGATAATTATCGAGAATTTTATCGGCTACTAAATAAATTCCTTAATCAAAATAAATCATGGGATTCATCCTGAATCAAACTAAAAATATTTCCAAAACTTGGGAATATTTTTTTTATATCCTTCTATCATATATTAAAATTTCATAATTTTCCAATTCGATCCGGATACCCGAATTTCACTTAAACTTTGACTACAATTTCCCAACAATCGAAATATTGGTTCAAACTAGAATTCCATATTTGATCCACATCCTTAGGTGATCTATCTATTTATGAAACGAAAACCCCTAACTTTTGGGAAATTACAACTTTAGTCCTTCAACTTTTCGTATTTAGTCTTGTACCACACAAGTTTTGAATGCTTAACATTTTGGTCACTAAATTTAAAATTCAATTCCCATTTCAATTTTCCTCGAATTTCGACCAAACTTTGCAAGTAACCTAATTAACTTTCTCTCTATCATCTGATGCTTTTAAATCTTAGAAATTCCTTTTCCATAACCCATAATCAAAGAAATCCTAACTTTTGCATTTTTGTCATTTTAGTCACTAAGATAACTTTTAAGCTATTATCTTAATGCTAAATGATCCTTAATTAACTTAGTAAAATTTGGGGTATTACAATTCTCTGCCCCTTAAGAAAATTTGTCCTCGAATTTCTAACACGTACATGGTTCAAAAAGGTGAGGAAACTGCTTTCTCACATCTCCTTGTCTTTCCCAAGTCGTTTTCTCAATTTTATGATTTCTCTAAAGAACTTTAACAAGCTAAATTGACTTATTTCCTTAATATACAACTCAACATACTTATCCCTAGGGTAATCTATTCGAACATGGATAAAGTGTGCTAACTTAGTCAATCTATCATCAATCACCCAAATTGAATCCTTCTTATTCAATGTCAAAGATAGTTCTAATACAAAATCCATCATCACTCGTTCTCGTTTCCACAAAGAAATTAAAATCAGTCACGACAATTTAGAAGGTACCTGGAGTTTTTCTTTTACTTGTTGACATGTCAGATATTTAGAAACAAACTCAGTTATAACTCTTTTCATGCTTGGACATCAAGATTGATTCTTTAAATCTTGATACATCGGGTTTCCACCTAGATGTACAATCAAAGGACTATAGCGTGCTTCAAAGATAAGTTGTTTCTTTAGTTCTTCATCGTTTGAAAAATTGGTTTTTCCTCGATAATACAAACATCCATCAGACTAATTTCAAAGTCTTCGGTTTCACCTTCTTTTACTTATTCGATAAAAAAATTGATTCCATGACACTTCCTAGAAGGTCACCCATCCTTGAATTTCTCTGGCCTGAGCACGCTTAACAATCTTGTTTGATCGAAATTCAATACATTATAATGCATTTTAATTTCTAAATCCAATATCAAAATTCTTATTTTGATAAGAATATCCTTATACTGACTATCCACCTTCTTACCTCAGGTTCAACTTCTTTTTAGTTAACAGATACTTTAAACTTATTTAATCTATGTAAATATCGCATCATTCACCATATAAATAATGACGCCATATCTTTAAGGCAAATACAACCATTGCTAGCTCCAAATCATGAGTAAGATAATTTCCTCTCATGCATCTTAAGTTGTCTCGAAGCTTAAGCCACTACTTTTCCTTCTTATTTAAGTACACTTCCCAAACCTTTATGAGAAGCATCGTTATAAACTACATAATCTTTGCTCGATTCTGGTTGTACTAATACCAGGGCTTCGATTAATATCTTCTTTAATGTCTCAAAATTTCATTGGCACTTATCTGTCCAACTGAATGGTATACCTTTCCTCAATAGCTTGGTCAGTGAGGAGGCAATTATCGAGAAATTCTTTACAAACTTTCGATAATAACCAACAAGTCCCAAGAAACTTCGAACCTCGAAAACATTCTTCAGAGGTTTCTATTCAACTATAGTTGGTACTTTCTTGGAATTTACTCTTATCTCTTCTGCCAAAACTGTAATATCCAAAAATTTTGGTTAGTGACCAAAATGTAAATTTTGAAAGCTTAGGGGTTAAAGTGTAAACTTTGGAAAAGTTTAGGGACCAATGTGTAAATTTCAAAATTTTTGTATTTTAACCCCGTAAATGAATAGTTTACCCCCAAGAATGACATTTTCGTGTTACTCGAATTTTTCGTACGGAGTTTGTATTATTGGCTATAAAGCGATAAAGTTTAGACGAATATTCGGATAATCGGATCGAATCAAATATCCAGGATATTTTAAAGGATGATAAGCCAAGGTTGATTATGTAATTTTACATATCTAAGATATTTTCTTTGTGTTGGAAGAATATAAACCCTTGGATTTAAGTTGATTTTCCTTGCTAAATATGAGCCGTTGGATGAAAAATGGCAAGATCGTAATTTTGGAAAATCACAAGGGCAAAGTTGGTAAACTACTAATTCAAGATTAAATTTAGGTCATTGGATGAAGGATGGTGATATGAGGAATATTATGGAAATATAGAATTTTCGTAATAAATCTGATAGCTCGGTAAAGGTAAAATCGTGGTAGAAGTATTTTGTGAATATCGGGAAATTGGATTGAATTAAAATTTTAGAGGCTATTCCATAATCCATGGAAAAACATAAAATGATATTTTATGGAATGGTGGCCGGTTGAGGACGAACAAATTTAGTTAGATTTTAATGGAATGACAATTTTGAATCAAACTAGTAAATAAAAACTAGTTGGAGGGCAAATTGGTCATTTGGCAAGGATGGCAATTTTGAAATATTTGAAGTTACAAGGGCTATTTTTAGAAGAATAAATTTGAAGTTTAAATCTTAGCCCTTGATTGATGATAAAATCAATCTCAACCGTTGGATAAAAGGGCATTTTTGTAATTTCCATATTTGAATGAATTTAAAATTCATTTTTATAATACAAGTGGCATAATTGGTGGAATGGAAAATTAAAAGGCCAAAAATATGGAGCTTTCTTCATCTTCCATTTTCGAAAATATGAAGGAAAAGGGAGAAAATTTTCCAAGCTCGATTCAAGCCCGAAACTCGATTTTCAGGTAATCTTTCGAACTGCAAATTTGTTCTACTCTTCAAGCTCTATTTTTTGATGTACTTAATTCATGGAATACATGCTTGCTTGATGAAAATTTTACATGAGAAGGAAATTAGGGTTTATGAACAAAATTGGGGCTTTTGAGATTTTATGATTCCATGGTTGAATTTAGGTTGGAATCAAGCCTATATGATGTTAAAATCATGTTATTGAGTTAGGATTTAAACCCTACATATTTTGGTTTGTATGGAGAAGATTAGGGTTTATGGATTTAAGTCTAACTGAGGGTTTGTGATATTGGATTAATGATCTAGTAAGCTTTATTTGTTGATTGGAAGCAAAACCCTAAGTTAAACATATATAGGGACCAATTCGGCAAGCTTCAAAGTTAAGGTACTGAATCTGAATTTTATGAATTTGGAGTGTATTTATGTAATTAACGATGTTGGAGATGTGAAATTGATGTTAGAATGCTAAACCGATGTTGAATCGAATTAGGGAACATTTTGACAAATTCTCAAAATCAAGTGATCAAATAGGAAATGAATTCTTGGATGGGGATTAAATTTGATTTTTAGTTAAAATAATAGAATTAAGGTAGTAGTGTTGAGTTGAGGACTAAGTTGCAAAGTTTAGAAGTTTGAATTCTTACATTTGCATTTTAGTGACTATTTTGGACAAAGAAAGAAAATTAGAGGGAATTATTTTGAATAATTATTTAATAAAGAAGATGATGAATTGGTGGTTTGAAGCAAGTGATGGGACTAAATTGATAAGTATAAAAATAAGAAGAAGTTAATAGAAATTAGAAGTTTATTATGGAAAGCTATGTAGAAGATTGGATTTTGGCAATGACTTCAAAAATTCACCATAAATTCTACAAAAATGGTTAGATGATAAATTTTATATCGTTGTAAAGATATGTTCGTCTAGTTTCGTTTCCAACAAACAGAAATTGATTTCGAGTTCTAAGTTAAAATATATGAATTTTTAATCGAATGAAGGTCAAAAAATTTATAGAGCAGATTCTGTAGATTGTATTAATTTATGTGGCTTACCATTAGAACCATTATCGAATCTTGTTTTCTCAGTATAAAGGAAAATAAAATCTGGTATGTATTCTGCTCGGTATAAGCAAATCTTTGAAGGTAGCGCAAGCTGTCAGAAAATGGAATTTGAAACATTTTGTATTTAAATGTGAGTTAGCAAGCTCGGAAGAATTATTGGAAGTTCAAATTGGTCACTAGGGACCATAATGAGTTTTTGAACAATACAATGAAGAAAGGAAAAATATTTGGAAATTTTATATTCGAATGATTATATTAGACATCATGTTTAAGGTATTGTTAGATTTGAATCTAACAAATATTTTTATCTTATTCATATGATTAATGAAGTCAAGTCCGAATCAAGAAGGTTCGAGGTTCTATAAAGGAAAAGATCGAGTATAATTTAGTGAGGCATGCTAATAAATGGCCCTTGTGAGTGCAATGCGTACATAACATGATACATGGATGTTTTATACATCACTGATAGGACTTGCGATGAGTCTATCTGGTTTACATATTGGCATGATATTTATGTCATTGATCATATATTTGACATATTTTAAATATGTCAAAGGTTGAAAACAAATGCATTGATCACTAGTTATTGATGATGGTATGCTATGAATGTTATTTCGGGTATGAACTGTCCAATGTTCAATTATATTGATATACATTGCAATGGATGGAATAAATACGAAAATTATGCCCAAATAAGTCAATTGAGGGACAGGATATAGTTGGCATGCCATAGGGTCTAGCAGCATGATGCATAATCAGGAATTCGGGATAGCACTATAGTGTACCTAAAGGTCACTTAGTGTATGGTTAGCACAGCCTTATAAATGTGCGGGAATTAGAACTTCGGTGCATATTTGACTCGTGTATCCAGGGTCCTCATAGGTCTATATTTGGGCTATAAATTCGGGTTATAAAATCAGGCTATAAAATCGAGCTATGAAATCGGGTTATGAAATCAGTAAATATTTGATAAACGGGTTAAAGAGTTTATACACTCTTAAAATTATGGCAAGTATATCAGTAAGAAATTTATATTCGGTTTATATTATGTTGATACATGGTTAGTATGATGGTATACTTATCTAGTGATCATGATGCAATTATGCATATATGGCATATTATAATAATCGGGCAAGCATGAAAATCTTATGACATTGGCATATATTAAATAATTACTATTGCAATAAGAAAGTTAATGCATTGGCATATATCATGCTATATAAATGTAGCTATGAAGTTAAATAAAATTTAAATTGTTGTTATTAACTTCATTTATTGCCTCATTAATTCCGTACTTAGCGTGTGTTTTACTTTACACGCGTAAGTAAATCAAGAAGCGAGGGAGAAAAGCATTGTATCAATATTGGAAAGCTCAACATGTAATCACAGTAATGACATTCTAATTAAGGTTTGATTATTATAGTGGCATGTATACTTGCTAAACCTATTTGATTGTGATTGACCTTTAAATTTCGTCATGGTCTCAAGATACATGGCGTTTCCGGAAAGATTCAAGGTTAAGAATAACCTTAAGCGATGAGTTGCATGCTAAGACAATTGATTTATGATTGGAATTCGAACAAACAATTTAAGTCGGTTTTAAATAAAGTTAAGCATGCTTGGGCTAGTGAAATTTTAGGATGGGTGACCATTGAGAGGTTTTCTGAAAATTTTAAATTTCCTTGATTTTTGGATTAAAGAAGTCGTAAAATTTTCGACTAGTACCCGATGTACGAATACGGGAAATGAGTGTTACAAAAACCATATGACTAAGAAAAGCAACTTCCAGCAACCAAGTTTTACACTTTAACAACTTAGCATATAGCTTCTTTTCTCGAAGAGTCTGAAGAACAATGCGAAGGTAAACATCATGTTCTTCATTTGTCTTCGAATTGAATATCTTTTCCTTTCAAGTCTACATAAGACTTATGTTGATCATTAATCTTTTTAAGATTAAATCGTATAATCTTTACTTTTTCTTCCATTTCTTGTAATAAATCTGACTTAAATTAATGTAATGCCCCAATAATTGGTTAGTTACTAATTTGAAAAGAACTAAAAGTTGGTGATTTTAGTTCAGTGACTAAAATGTAAAATGTTAAAGTTTGGTGACCAAAGTGAAAAGTTGAGAAAAGTTCAAGGACCAACATGATAATTTTCCCAATAATTATTTTATTCTATAAATAAATAGATCACATAAGGGTGTGAATTGACTATAAAATTGTTGGTTCGATCCAAAGTTTCTATTATTGGGAAATTACAGTTAAAGTTTAAATGGAATTCGGGTAATCGTATGAGCTTGGAATGTGATGAAATTTTGAAGCGAGTTGTAAGAGGACTTGAAGAACAAGACATTTCATTTTGGAATTGTTTTCGATCGATTTGGATTCGATTTGATGCAGTATTTTAATATAGTGCACAAATGGCATTTTTGCAAATACATGGATTCATTAATGGCATTATAGTCATTTTGCCCATACTTTTTAATTAAGATGATTATAGAAAAGTGAAATTAATAGGTGTTAACACCTAATTGGATATAAATAAGGGGCAAAATGGTCATTTTACTATTGATGGAGATTTTTATATTAGATAAAGGTTAAAAAAATGTCATTTGTCTTGTAAATTAATTGAAGAAAAAGCTAGAATTTTGCTCATCTTCTTTCCTCTTGGCCGAAACACCCTAGACAAGGTAAGAAAAATTTTTGATTCAAATTTTGGCTTGATTTGATTAGTTTTTGGGTTGAAATGTGAAATAGAGAATTAATTTCCATCAAATTCTCTTTCATTTGGTATAATTTTTGCATAGTTTCCATGCTTCTATGTTGAGATTGGAGATTAGGGTTTATGAAGAGCAAGTTGGGATTTTAGGTTTTATGGAATAAATTAATGAATACTAGGTTGTGATGATGTTTAATGCGTGAACTATTGAAGAATTTCATGAATTGTGTTGTAGGAAATTTTTGGGAAAATTGAAAAATTAGGGGAAACTCTTGCAAAAATTTTATTTGAATTGGAAATGATGTATATAATGTTTGGAGGTTAAATTCATGCTTGAATCAAGTTGGGAAATTTGGTCAAGGTGACCTTTCAAATTCATCATATAGGGGAAAATTGGGGGAAATTATGGAATTTTTTTTCCCTAAGGATAGAAATGGTGTAAGGATGATTTTGGATGTTTTAGCATGTTACTTGGACTAATATGGAAGTTTGTAAAGTGTTGAGGATTAAATTGTAAAGTTGGGGAAATATGTGATTAAAGTGGAAAGTTGATTTGAAGTTTAAGTTAGTGGCAAGGGACCATTTTCAAAGATTTGAAAGTTTTGAAGTAACATTGATATTGTAAAATGAAGTTGGTATTAAAAGAATTTTTAGGAATATTATTCCTAATATGTATCAATGTTAGTATAATATAACATATACTTTGAATCGTATGTATGTTGTTAAATGTTGTGTAGATCGTAATCAGGATCAAATTTGAGATACAAGCAAGGCTGTGGATAAAGAAAAAGTACAAGAGTAAAGTTCAAAGTAATCGTATAGTTTACTAGTGAGGCAACATGTGAGTGCATCTCTACTATTTTATTTTGATATGAGAAAGACTTGCGATGAGTCTATCTCAAGTGTTGATTCGCAAATGATATCTTTTCAATGATTTTTGAAATGAACTATGAATATTTTCGGGTATGAACTGCCCAATGCACTTTTATATGATATTGTGAGATGTTAATATCTTTTGATATTTTAAATAAGTGAATGATACATGACATCAAATGTTTAAAGCCTATTGTATGCATTATGAGATTTCTTGGTATAATTGGCATGCCAATGAGGTGGGAGTATAATGTTACATGATGCTGTATTTTACAGCAATAATTCAATGATACAGTGACACTATGTTCTACAGCTATGACCTAGTGATAGAGTGACGTTGTATAAGTTTACATCAGTTATAAAGTGATAGAGTGATATAGTGTTTTATTTTGGCACAACAAATTAGTTGATGCCACACATGTGCATACTCAATAGTGGCTCACATACCATACATTCTCATTTATCCTACATTGGGCTATGATTTAAAGGACAGAGAAAGGTGCAAATGAAATGATTAAGTGAAAGTGATACTAATTATTGAACAGTGGTTTTTGGTATGAACTGCCTTATTTATATAAAGTATTATTTTCATTGTTATTATTGAAAAGTTTAATTGAAATAATAGTTGCACCACTAGGTTTATACTTAGCGTGTGAATGTTTCGCGCGTAGGTAAAAGAGCGTAAGGAGTAAGGAGCAGCAGCAGAAGACATCATCTATTTTGAAAGCGAAACATCACTATCAGTATGACATCTTCTATGTTACTTTTGATATTATTAGTTGGCATGTAAATTATAAATGTTTTGAGCTACTCTGATATGAATATGTTTAGTAAAGAAATAATTTAATCTTATTTCATTTGATATCCAAATAATTTTTAGTTTAGGCAGTTTTTGGGCAGTTCTATTAATTATGTGAAATAGAAGTAAACTGCCTAGTTGATGCTTGAATCTAGGTTTGAATTTAACATAGAAATATTAAGTTTAAATTTTACGCGATTAAATGTTATTAGTTAAAGAGTTAATTGTTTATATTTAAAAAAAACAAAATTTTACCGAGTTTTGAAATAAGAACTATTGTACAAGTGTCATGTGACATCTCTAACTCGAATTCAGTGATGGATACGGGTAAGGGGTGTTACATTTATTGGTATTAGAGCTATAGGTTTAGCTGGTTCTCGGCCTAAATGGAAGTTGTTTTTGTTGAAAAGTGTGTACATGCCACTAGAATATCAATATTACTGATCTGATGTTTATATAATTGATGAATGTCGCTCCTTACTAATGTAATAGTTATGTGGTTATAGATGTTTGAATCAGGAAGTTCTAGATGAGCTACGAAATAGGAGGTTCTGGAAGAAACCAGCAGTGGAAATAATAAGGTTAATAATAACTGTCCTGCTCAATCGGAAGAGGGAAGAGCACCAGCACAGCAGGGAATGCCTGTGCAAGATTAGGGGACTTTCCTTCAGGCTTTGGAGACGGTTCTGACACGTTTTCAGCCACCGGCTCCCCCTGCTTCTCGGATGTCAATTGCCAAAGAATTAAAGAGTTTAGGAGCACCTGGATTTAAAGGAGAAGCATATGAAGTTCCCGTGGTTGCCGATATATGGCTAAATGATTTAAAGATTATGTTAGAGGGATTTCACTGCTCGGAGACTGATAAATTGGATGGAGTTGTCTCACTACTTCGAGGTCAAGCTAGATTTTGGTGGACCAATGCTACGATGCACATTCCTCCCGAGCGGGTTACTTGGCAATTCTTCTTGGAGGAATTCAAGAACAAATATATTGGAGATCAATTTATCCAGGAGATGAAGCAACAATTCCTCAGCTTGAAGCATGGAAACTGGACCATCTATGAGTATGAGTGTGAATTTAATAAGTTGAGCCGGTTTGCAGCAGAATTTATTCCTACTGAAAAGGATCGATGTGACTGGTTCATTGAAGGTTTGAATAAGAGACCAAAAGAATTATTGGTGGCATTGAATCTGTCTACTTTTTAAGAGGTGGTGAATCGAGCCAAGGCGATGGAACGTGTCCATTAAAAGGATATGATAGAGCAGGCATCGCAATCAATAAAGAGACCAGGAACATCTTTAGCTTTTTTTTCATCTAAGCAGAATAAAGGTTCTGGCTCTTGGAATAGGAATAAATCTGGATATGTTGCATTTGCTCGTAAGGGAGTCAATGTTGGAGGAAATAGACAAGCACAGGTAGCTACTTCTGGTGCTGGTTCATCATCCTAGTTTAGATCTCAGCTATGTGATGTTTGTGGCAAATGTCACCCAGGCCTATGTTGGATGGTGACAGAAGCATGTTTAAAATGCAGAAAAGTTGGTCATTTTGTGAAAGACTGCCCTATGATATCTAGAGAGAGATCTGTACAGACAGAGAAATCTGTAGTGATGCCACAGAGAGGTATAGGAAAAGACAGATCTGGAAAACCCTCTAAGTCTGCTTTACAGCAAAAAATGTTTGCACCAGCTCGAGTTTTTAATATCAGGATAGATAAGGATCATGATGATCCATAAATCATTGCAGATACATTCTATTTTTTTGATAAGCCTGTATTGGTTTTAATTGATCCCGATTCTACACATTCATACATTAGCACTAAGTTGATTGAAGAAAGAAATATTCACTTAGAGTCTATCTCTAGTGATATATTAGCGATAAATCCATTGGGTCAGAATGCGAGAGTGAATCAGATATGTAGAAATTGTCCGATAAAGATGCAGGGAATAGAGTTCCCAGCAAATTTAATAGAGCTACCTTTCGAAGAATTTGAGATAATTTTGGGAAGGGATTGGTTATCTTTTTATCATGCCATTGTGGATTGTCGCCTAAAACGACTAATATTGAAGGATTCGAAAGGTGTTGAGGTAATGGTAGTTGGTGAAAGGATGAATCCTCTATCTAATGTAAAATTCAGTCGTTTCTACGAAGAAGTTGCTATTAGAAGGTTGTCAAGCTTTTCTAGCTAATGTAGTAGATACTCGAACTTCTAGAGTTAAGTTGGAAGATATTCTTACTGTTTGAGAATACCCAGATGTTTTTCCGGATGAGTTACCAGGATTACCTCCAGAACGAGAAGTAGAATTTAAAATAGAAGTGCTACCTGGTACTGCACCTATATCAATGGCTCCATATATAATGACTCCGAAAGAGCTTCGAGAGTTAAAAGTGCAATTGCAAGAATTGTTAGATCAGGGATTTATAAGGCCAAGTGTGTCACCTTGGGGCGCACCAGTGTTATTTATGAAAAGGAAAGAAGGATCTATGCGATTATGCATAGATTACCGCCAGTTAAATAAGGTGACCGTGAAGAATACGTATCCTCTTCTGAGGATTGATGATCTTTTTGATCAACTAAAGGCTGCAGCTGTGTTTTCCAAAATTGATCTTCGATCTGGATATCGTAAATTGAAGATTCGGGAAAAAGATATCTCAAAGACGACTTTCTGAATTCGGTATGGACACTATGATTTTATAGCGATTTCGTTCGGATTAACTAATGCTCCTGCAGCATTCATGGATCTGATGAACCGAATATTTCAGCCATATTTGGATTGATTTGTGGTGGTATTTATTGATTACATTTTAGTATATTCAAAGACAAAAGAGGAACATGATGCTCATCTTCGTGTTGTTCTTCAGATCCTTCGAGAAAAGAAACTATATGCTAAGTTATCAAAATGTGAATTTTGGTTATCAAAAGTTACTTTTCTCGGTCGTGTGGTTTCAGCGGAGGGGATAAGAGTAGATCCCAAGAAAATATAAGCTATAGTTGAATGGAAAACTCTAAAGAATATTTCTAAGGTTCGAAGTTTATTGGGACTGGCTGGTTATTATCGAAGATTTGTAAAGAATTTCTCAATGATTGCCTCTCAGTTAACCAAGCTATTAAGAAAGGATGTGCCATTCATTTGGATGGATAAGTGTCAAGAATGCTTTAAAACATTAAAGAGGATTTTAATTGAAGCTCTGGTATTGGTGCAGCCAGAATCGGGTAAGGATTTTGTAGTGTATAGTGATGCTTCTTCTAACGAATTGGGATGTGTACTCATGCAAGAGGGAAAGGTAGTGGCTTATGCTTCCAGACAACTTAAGACGCATGAGAAGAACTATCCTACCCATGATTTATAGTTGGCAATGGTTGTATTTGCTTTAAAGATATGGCGTCATTATCTATACGGAGAATGATGCTATATCTATACAGATCATAAAATTTTAAAGTATCTGCAAACTCAAAAGGAGTTAAATTTGGGGCAGAGAAGTTGGATCGAGCTCCTAAAGGATTATGATGTGGTTATTGACTACCATCCAGGAAAAGCGAACGTGGTAGCTGATGCCCTCAGTAGAAAGACCTTTGTTGCCTTAAGAACTATAAATGTGAGGCTAGCTTTAAAAGAAAATGGTGTTTTGATTGCTGAATTAAGAATAAGACCTACTTTAGTAGATTGGATAAATGAGCTTCAGAAAAGAGATATGGAATGTTTGTCAAGATTTAAACAAGTTGAAAATGGTGAGACCAAAGATTTTGAAATTAAGTCTGATGGATGCTTGTATTACCAAGGAAGAATTGTTATTCCTGAAGATGAAGAATTAAAGAAAGAACTTCACTTTGAGGCACATTATAGTCCTTTGACCATGCATCCAGGTGGAAACAAGATGTATCGAGATCTAAAGAGTCGATATTGGTGGCCATGAATGAAAAGAGCTATAACTGAGTTTATTTCGAAATGCCTGACATGTCAACAAGTAAAATCAGAGCATTAGGTGCCTTCTGGTTTATTGCAACCAATTTCCATTCCTTAATGGAAATGGGAAAGAGTAACCATGGATTTTGTATTAGGGCTACCTTTGACTCCAAGCAAAAAGGATTCAATTTGGGTAATTGTTGATAGATTGACTAAACTGGCGCACTTCATCCTAGTATGAACAGATTACTCTATAGATACATATGTTGAGTTATATATTAAAGAAATAGTTCGACTTCACGGAGTACAAGTCTCGATTGTCTCTGATAGAGATCCAAAGTTTACTTCTAGATTTTGGCAGTCTTTACATAAAGCTCTGGGTACTCGACTTAATTTTAACATAGCCTTTCATCCTCAAACAGATGGACAATCAAAACGAACCATTCAAATTTTAGAAGATATGTTAAGAACATGTGTGATTGAATTCAAAGGATCATGGGAGAAGTACTTGCCATTAGCGGAATTCTCTTATAATAATAGCTATCAAGCAAGTATTAAAATGGCACCTTATGAAGCCTTATATGGAAGAAAGTGCAGGACTCCTTTGAATTGGTACGAGTTAAAAGATCGAGACATAATTGGTTCTGATCTTATTAGAGAAACAGAAGACAAGGTAAAGATTATACAAGATAATCTCAAGATAGCTGCCGATCGACAAAAATCCTATACAGATTCGAAGAGAAAAGAAATTGAATTTCAAGTAGGTGATAAAGTGTTTCTTAAAGTATCGCCCTGTAAGAAAATACTGCACTTCGGACGAAAAGAAAAGTTAAGTCCAAGATTCATTGGACCATATGAGATTGTAAAAAGAGTTGGTCTGGTGGCTTACCAACTTGTTTTACCTTTGAAAATAGATAAGATTCATAATGTATTCCATGTATCGATGCTCAAAAAGTATTGATTAGATCCTTCCCACATCATTACTCCAGAAGAAGTAGAGATTCAACCAAATTTGACATATGAAGAGGAACCGGTCATAATTTTAGCACGTGATGTCAAGGAACTAAAAATAAGACAATTCCACTTGTTAAAATTCTTTGGCGAAATCACAAAGTGGAGGAAGCAACGTAGGAAAGAGAGAAAGATATGAAATAACGGTTTCCTCATCTGTTCAAATCAGGTACGTTCTAAAAATTCGAGGACAAATTTTCTTAAGGGGGAGAATTGTAATACCCTAATAATTAGTTAGTGACTAATTTGCAAAGAACTAAAAGTTGGTGATTTTAGTTTAGTGAGTATGTAAAATGTTAAAGTTTGGTGACCAAAGTAAAAAGTTGAGAAAAGTTCAAGGACCAACATGGTTATTTTCCCAATAATTACTTTTATTCTATAAATAAATAGATCACAGAAGGGTGTGAATCGAATATAAAATTGTTGGCTCGATCCGATGTTTCTATTATTGGGAAATTACAGTTAAAGTTTAAATGGAATTTGGGTAATCGTATGAGCACAGAATGTGATAAAATTTTGAAGGGAGCTGTAAGAGGACTTGAAGAACATGACATTTCATTTTGGAATCGTTTTTGATCTATTTGGATTCGATTGGATGCAGTATTTTAATATAGTGCACAAATGGCATTTTTGCAAATACATGGATTCATTAATGGCATTATAATCATTTTGCCCATACTTTTTAATTAAAGATGATTATGGAAAAGTGAAATTAATAGGTGTCAACACCTAATTGGGTATAATTAAGGGGCAAAATGGTCATTTTACTATTGATGGAGATTTTTATATTAGATAAAGGTTAAATAAATGCCATTTGTCTTGTAAATTAATTGAAGAAAAGGTGGGAATTTTGCTCATCTTCTTTCCTCTTGGCCGAAACACCCTAGACAAGGTAAGAAAAATTTTTGATTCAAATTTTGGCTTGATTTGATTAGTTTTCGGGTTGAAACATGATGTAGAGAATTAATCTCTATCAAATTCTCTTTCATTTGGTATAATTTTTGCATAGTTTCCATGCTTCTATGTTGAGATTGGAGATTCGGGTTTATGAAGAGCATGTTGGGATTTTAGGTATTATGGATTAAATTGATGAATATGAGGTTGTGATGATGTTTAATGCTTGAACTAGTGAAGAATTTCATGAAATGTGTTGTAGGAAATTTTTGGGAAAATTGAAAAAATAGGGGAAACTCTTGCAAAATTTTTATTTGAATTGGAAATGATGTTAGAAGCTTGAATATAATGTTTGGAGGTTAAATTCATGCTTGAATCAAGTTGGGAAATTTGGTCAAGGTGACCTTTCAAATTCGGCATATAGGGGAAATTGGGGGAAATTATGGAAAAAATTTTCCTAAGGATAGAAATGGTGTAAGGATGATTTTGGATGTTTTAGTATGTTAATTGGAATAATATGGAAATTTTTAAAGTGTTGAGGACTAAATTGTAAAGTTGGGGAAATATGTGATTAAAGTGGAAAGTTGATTTGAAGTTGAAGTTAGTGGTAAGGGACCATTTTGAAAGATTTGAAAGTTTTGAAGTAACATTAATATTGTAAAATGAAGTTTGTATTAAAAGAATTTTTAGGAATATTATTCCTAATATGTATCAATGTTAGTATAATACTAACATATACTTTGAATCGTATGTATGTTGTTAAATGTTGTGTAGATCGTAATCGGGATCAAAATCGAGATACAAGCAAGGCTGTGGATAAAGAAAAAGTACAAGAGTAAAGTTCAAAGTAATCGTACAGTTTGCTAGTGAGGCAACAAGTGAGTGCATCTCTACTATTTTATTTTGACATAAGAAAGACTTGCGATGAGTCTATCTCGAGTGTTGATTCACAAATGATATTTTTTCAATGATTTTTGAAATGAACTATGAATGATTTTCGGGTATGAACTGCCCAATGCACTTTTATATGATATTGTGAGATGTTAATAACTTTTGATATTTTAAATAAGTGAATGATACATGACAATGAATGTTTAAAGCCTATTGTATGCATTATGAGATTTCTTGGTATAATTGGCATGCCGATGAGGTGGGAGTATAATGATAAAGTGATGTTGTATTTTACAGCAATAATTCAATGATATATTGACGTTGTGTTCTACAGCTATGACCTAGTGATACAGTGATGTTGTATAAGTTTACAACAGTTATAATGTGATAGAGTGATACTGTGTTTTATTTTGGCACAACAAATTAGTTGATGTCGCACATGTGCATACTCAATAGTGACTCGCATGCCATACATTCTCATTTATCCTACATTGGACTATGATTTAAATGAACTGCCTTATTTATTGAAAAGTTTAATTGAAATAATAGTTGCCTCACTAAGTTTAATACTTAGCGTGTGAATGTTTCACGTGTAGGTAAAAGAGTGTAAGGAGCAGCAACAGAAGACATCATCTATTTTGAAAGTAAAACATCACTATCAGTATGACATCTTCGATGTTACTTTTGATATTATTAATTGGCATGTAAATTATAAATGTTTTGAGCTACTATGATATGAATATGTTTAGTAAAAAAATAATATAATCTTATTTTATTTGATATCCAAATGATTTTTAATTTAGGCAGTTCTATTAATTATGTGAATTAGAAGTTATCTGCCTAGTTGCTGCTTGAATCTAGGTTCGAATTTAACTTAGAAATATTAAGTTTAAATTTTACACGATTAAATGTTATTTTATTTAAAGAGTTAATTGTTTATATTTTAAAGAAACAAAATTTTACCGATTTTTGAAATAAGAACTATTGTACAAGTGTCATGTGATATCTCTAAGTCATATTTAGTGATGGATATGGGTAAGGGGTGTTACAATTAATTTATGATCTTCAACTCGAACTAATTTAATAATGATTTACCCTTTTGACCGTAGAGAGCCTCGTAGGGTGCCATATGTATACTTTCTTGATAACTATTTCTATAAGCAATTTCTACTAACGGTATATATCTTTTCCATGATTTCAAACACAATTATACAAGCTCATAACATATCATCAAGAAATCTTTCATAGAACTTTGATCATAACCAATAAGTCTTAAGAAACTGCAAACCTCTATAATATTTTTAGGATCGACTCGGATCCCTATAGCTGAAGTAATATGACCTAAGAAAGCCACTTTTAATACCCAAACTCACATCCAGTCTTTCTGGTTCAGGTTAACTGATAATCCTGATAGAAAATATATTAGTATCTTTTTCTTATTTTCCTTTTTATAAATAATCACTACATGGTTGTAAAGAACTGTCTTCCATCTTTAAGAATAATTCTAGAGCTTCTCACAATAGTACATTGGATTAATTATAACTCCAGTCTAACAATTCTTACAACAAAGCTTTCAACTCTTTTAACTTCTAGAAAATTTTCCAGGTCACTTCTATTGTAAGTACTACTTTGTGGCATTAATCCACCCAAATACAAACATGTTCCCTTAGGAATAATATTACTTCTTCTGACTTTTCAATATTCATATCTTTCAGACCTTCCAAAATCTTAAAGTAAACCTCGAATCTTTATTAAATACTATCGAGGCTAGTACTCCATGTAGTCGATATATTCCCTTATAATCTATTCTATTATAAACATAAGTGCATGTATAGATGTTAAAGACTAACATCTTATAATTACTGCATCAGCTCCTTACAATGCAGGTAACTCAACTCAAACTTAAGTTGATTACAATAACTATTTTACTTCATTATATTCGCTGTGAGTCCTTTCTTGACCTCTGGGATTCGCCGATTGACGAAATCCAGTAGCGTCTTACTTTTCTTATTATAATCTTATCTCATCTATTACTAATGAGGACCAGCTTCAAGTCATACAATCAAAACATTAGTAATATGACAGTCTAGGGGAATGTATTTACTGACAACTTATAACAAACTCAGTTTAGAATCCAGAACCGGCTAAACCTGTAACTCTGTTATCACTTAATGTAACACCCTCAACGTATATTCGATGATTTAATACACATTGAAGATTTTACTAAATTATTTAGTTGATTTCCTGACTTGTAATTTTTTTAAGCATTTGACATAAAACTAGCTTATAAATTAACCAACGAAAAAATTGACACATGCCCACTAAAGAATATCATAAATTTAGAGTGTCTTACTGATGTTTGGCAGATTGTAGCTTGATTAACATGCTTGACTCCTCTTCCGGTAAGTTTCCAATAACCTACGTGTGAAATAGCACACGCTAAGTTTTCACTTAGTGAGGCAACTATATATTGAAATAAAGCATTTCAATGTATAGAAATAACATAAAATAAACTTATTAAAGTCATTCCCCAGTCATTTAACAGTTCTATACATTTCCTGCAAAATGGCAAGCAAATCCCAATTACAGTTTATATCATAACATCAAACCTTTATTTTATTAATCAAATATACGTTAAGCTTTTTAACTTAATTGTTTGCATAAATGCATTTCATGTATTATAGCCCGAAGTATAATATAATGTGATACTTTGGTACACGAGTCATCACAACCGACATCGTAGTGTCTACAATGCCGTAGCGTCTATTGATGAGTACGTACTCAAGGAAGCCCTTTGCTCCTCATACTCACACATTTTGTGCTATGTAACACCGTAGTGTTTGAACCACCTCCGTAGAGTCTAACTCGACTCCGTAGAGTCTATCTCGACCCTGAAGAGTCTATCTCAACCTCGAAGATTTTATCTCGACCCTAAAGAGTCTATCTCGCTCTGTAGTGCTATGACGCAACTACTAGGACTCTATGGATATCCAACTATACCAAAGACTTCACAATAGTACTTGGGGCAAAATCAACATTATAATCAACATTCCATGTTCAAAGCATCAATATAAATAGTAATTGTATGTATATATATCCAAAGTCATAATATCGTTCTTACTTGATCAGTAGGAAATACGATATACTTATTGGCCTATCCACCCACATAAAGCGCTCCATGAATTATAGCCCAAAGTACAATTTCATGTAAACCTATGGTATACGAGTCATCATAATGACACTGTAGTGTCTGCAACGCCGTAGCATCTGATGGTGAGTACGTACTCGAGGACGCTCTTTGCTCCTCATTATAGCATCTTTTTGTGCTAGTCAACACCATAGTGTCTAAACATCACCGAAGTAACTGCAACGCCATAGCGTCTGATATCAACACCGAAGTGTTTGAATCGCATCGTAGTGCTGGATTGTAGCTGCTATGACTCTTATGGATATCCAATTATACCAAAGACTCTCACACTAGTACTTGGGCATAGCAATATAATATTTTCATATT
This sequence comes from Hibiscus mutabilis, assembly GCA_019671005.1. NCBI lineage: Eukaryota > Viridiplantae > Streptophyta > Magnoliopsida > Malvales > Malvaceae > Hibiscus > Hibiscus mutabilis. The sequence goes on from CM033723.1 coordinate 24,661,192, forward strand.
CAATATCCAATCATTCGATACTATTATCCATAATTCGACAATGGGCAGTTCATATCCAAATATCTTAAATCTGATTTATCTTAGATAAATCATTATGCCATATCAATGTATCACATATGCCACTTAATACTTCATGCCATTTACATAACTTTGATCAACATACATTTTCATTAATATCAAGGTCGGTTCATCGCAAATCGTCTTATTTATCAATATTGCATAAATATATATAATGCAATCACTCATATCACATATATAATAAATAAATAAAATGCACTCACCTAGGCCATTTATTAGCATGCCTCACTAAATTCTACTCGATCATTTACTTCATCGTACCTAGAATCTTCTTTTGATTCGGATTTGACTTCAATAACCACATGAATATAAACAAACATTTGTTATATTCGCTTCTAATAATATTTCAATCAAGCTATCTAATCATTTAACATAAAAATTTCCATAATTTTCCTTCCCTCCTTATACTGTCCAAAAATTCATTTTGGTCCTTAATGACCAATTTGAACTTCCAATAATTCTTCCGAGCATGTTATCAAACATTTAGATACAAAATGTATCAAATTCTATTTTCTGGCAACTTGTCCTACCCTTAGAGTTTTACTTCTAAAGATCAAAATACGCATTGGATCTTAATATCCTTCATGCTGTAAGAACTACATTCGCTAATGATTCTAACGATATAAGCAAAATAAATTAATAAAATCTAAAAAAATTATGAAATTCTTCAAACTCCCATCACGAAGCTGTCCTGACAGAAACTGCTCTGTAAATTTTCTGACCTTTATTCGATTAAAAATTCATATCTTTTAACTCGGAACTCGAAATCAGTTCCCATTTGTTAGAATCAAAACTAGACGAACAAATCTTTGCATCGATATAAAATTCATCATCTAAACATTTTTGTAGAATTTATGGTGAATTTTCGAAGTCACTGCAAAAAATTCAATCTTTTACATAGCTTTCCATAATAAACTTCTAATTTATACTAACTTCTTCTTATTTTTCCTATTTGGTCACTTGATTTTGACAAATTGTCAAAATGGTCACTAATTCGATTCAACATCGGTTTAGCATTCTAACTTCAATTTCACATCTCCAACATCATTAATTACATAAATACACTCAAATTTCATAAAATTTATATTCGGTCCCTTAACTTTGAAGCTTTCCGAATTGCTCCCTATATATTTAACTTAGGGTGTTGCTTCCAAACAACAAATTAAGCTTACTAGATCATTAATCTAACTAGATCTATATTTCTAATTTTCCATTTTGTAACATTCAAAGTAGACTTGGTTGGATTCTAATCAGCCACTATTCATCAATAAAAGAAATCTCAAAATTCCTTCCATGTCCCTTTCGGGCAAAATGACCAAAATGCCCTTTACCGATCAACTTATTCACAAAATTGCCATTCCATATCATTTCAATCGATTTAAATTTTTCTTGATCTTTTTAACATCCAAATAGTCATAAATAATATTTTATGACTCTTCTAAGATCCATGGAACCATCTCTGAAATTTTAGCTTGTTCCGATTTAACGATAATTATCGAGAATTTTATCGGCTACTAAATAAATTCCTTAATCAAAATAAATCATAGGATTCATCCTGAATCAAACTAAAAATATTTCCAAAACTTGGGAATACTTTTTCATATCCTTCTTCTACCATATATTAAAATTTCATAATTTTCAAGTTCGATCCGGATACCCGAATTCCACTTAAAGTTTGACTACGATTTCCCAACAATCGAAATATCGGTTCAAACTAGAATTTCACATTTGATCCACACCCTTAGGTGATCTATCTATTTATGAAATGAAAACCCCTAACTTTTGGAAAATTACAACTTTAGTCCTTCAACTTTTCATTTTAGTCTTGTACCACACAAGTTTTGAATGCTTAACATTTTGGTCACTAAATTTTAAACTTCAATTCCCATTTCAATTTTCCTCGAATTTTGACCAAACTTTGCATGTACCCTAATTAACTTTCCCTCTATCATTTGATACTTTTAAATCTCAGAAATTCCTTTTCCATAACCCATAATCGAAGAAATCCTAACTTTTGCATTTTTGTCATTTTAGTCACTAAGATAACTTTTAAGCTATTATCTTAATACTAAATGATCCTTAATCAACTTAGTAAATTTTGGGGTATTACATATGGTCTACATATTATATAATATACTATAACAGATATAAAATATAGAATGAATAGACATAATATAAGAGGGACCATAATGAAAGAAAAACAAAACTCGGAGTTGAATTTGAAAAGAAAAAATTGAGAAAAGGTTGAAATTTTGTAGAAAATACAGATTAGAGGCACCGAAACTGAGATTAAACCACGGCTGAAATGCACACTGTTGAGAAACTGGAGGACCAAAAGGGTAATTTGCACCTTGACCCTAAACGTGTGGATCCTCCCCTGGTCCGGGTCAACGCGCAGGTCTAAAGGGGTGAAACAATGCGTTTCAGCTTGCCTACATAAGGCAGAGTTAAAACAAAAAAAACCATTTTTTATGATTGTTTAAAAAATAAAAAACACTCTGAACCAGATTCCCATTCCCATGTTTTAGGAGGAGGTAAAAAAAAACTCCCTTTTTGAAACTGGTTTTAAAAGCGACCCCTTTGTTTTTGATTTATTTCTAAAATCCCTACATTATTCGATTTACGCTTTTTTAGAAAAAACCCTAAATCTCCCTTTTTTGAAACTGATTTTGAAAATCTTGAACCCTTGAACGGGGAAGATGGAACGACCGAATAGAGATGTTGACGGCGTGGGCGTCGGCGATGGGTGACCGAACCCTAAAGGTAAAGCCCTTTCTGTTTTTTGGATATTCGAATAAACAAGAAGAGTTTTTTATTTGCTTTGACTATTTTTTATTTATTATTGATTTTTTTATAATCCTTGTCTGGGTTTATATGATGTTTGTTGGTTCGGCTTTATAGCCAAAATGTTTACAAAGTAAAATAAAAAAAATGAAAAATGATTTGCTGCCATTCTGATATTGCCTTGTTTGTTTGCATGCATGATCTGATTGTTGGTGGTTGTCGCTTTTGCATGTGCTGGTGCGGCTTGTACGAGAGGGGACCAGCCTTTGGCCGCATGTGGCAGAGGATGATGTTGTGGTCTGTTACCATCGTGGCTCTGTCGTGGCGTTGATACGGTGCTGATGTGGCGTAGACGCGGCCGTTGAGCTGGCCAAAAGACAAAGGGTCGGCCTGCAAAACTTCTGGAAGGTGTTGACAGCTAAAGGGGTGGCGACTAGGGTTAGGAAAATTAGGGTTGGGTTTTTTTTCTGGGATATCTGGGTCAATGGGTACCCGGGTCGGGTATAGGATTTGATTGTGTAATGGGTTTGGTTGGGTTAGGATATTGGGTTTGGGATAATGGGCTCGTAATTGGACATTAGATGGACTGAATATTGGATATTTTTGGACTTTATAATATAACATGGGCTTTATTACTTATTTATTATTATTTATTTTTTGTGTTTTTGTTTAATAATAATATAATAATAATAACAAACTAATATAATACTATAATAATAATGTATAATAATGTAATAGTGATGACAAGAATAATTGAATAATAATAACATAGTAATAACATAATAAAAATGTGATAATAATAATGTAATAATAATAACATGGTAATAAATATAACTAAAAAAGATGATAATAAATATTATACTAATGATGCAATTTTTGTTTTGGTTTGATTTTTTCTCTTTTTTTTTAAAGTAATTTCGTAATAATATATATATATGTATAAGCCCAAGTTAGAAAAATAAAGCCCGGACAAAATTAGTGATTACAGTAGCCCCTCTTTGCTCATTCTTGTGTTAACAAGGATAGAGCAAAGACTAAAATCACTAATTTTGTCCCATTTTCTTGTCTCAAGTCCTGAGCTCGAATCCCCATGCACTAAAGGTCTTGTTGATGGTCTGAGAGATAAACGGATAAGCACTGAAGGCTTTTTTGACAACGCAAATCACCACACATTGAGGGTCTTACTGGTGTCTCGTAACACTAGAGTCATGATGAAGGATTTGTAGATGGTCTGGCTCACCAAGCACATGAGAGGTCTTACTGATGGCCAAAAATGAAGGTCCAACACTGAAGGATTTTCGGACAACCCAGCTCGCCACGCACATCAGAGGTCTTACTGATGGCTAGAAAATAAAGTCAAACATTGAAGGATTTATTGACGGTCTGGATCTCCAAGCACATGAGAGGTCTTACTGATGGCCAAAAATGAAGGTCCAACACTGAAGGATTTATGGACAACCTAGCTCACTATGCATATGATAGGCCTTACTGATGGCTAGAAAATAAAGTCAAACACTGAAGGATTTACTAACGGTCTGACTCACCATGCACTGGAGGTCTTAGTGGTGGTCAAAAAATAGAGGTCCAACACTAAAGGATTTACGTACAGCCTAGCTCATCATGCACTGGAGGACTTAGTGATGGCTAAAAAATGAAGTCAAGCACTGAAAGATTTTTTGACGATCTGGCTCACCATGCACTAAAGGACTTAGTGCTGGTCAAAAAATAAAGGTCCAACACTGAAGGATTTACAGATGGCCTAGCTCATCATGCACTGGAGGACTTAGTGATGGCTAGAAAATAAAGTCAAACATTGAAGAATTTATTGACGATCTGTCTCACCATGCACTAGAGGACTTAGTGGTGGTCAAAAAATGAAGGTCCAACACTGAAGGATTTACGGACGACCTAGCTTATCATGCACTGGAGGACTTAGTGATGGCTAGAAAATAAAGTCAAACACTGAACGATTTACTGACAGTTTGGCTTACCATGCACTAGAGGTCTTAGAGGTGGTCAGAAAATAAAGGTCTAACATTGAAGGATTTACGGATGACCTAGCTCAGCATGCACTGGAGTAGAGATGGCTAAAAAATGAGGTCAAACACTGAAGGCTGCTGGTATTCAAAGCTGCCGGTTCAAAAATAAAACCATGTACTAAGGGCTTTGGTGTAGATCTTGAAGTGACACTTGGAAACCTTGCTGGATGGGCTTTTCTCAAAGGGAACCCTTGATACTTCCTGGATGAGTTCCTCTTGTTGGGGACCCTCGGTCCTTTGCCGTGATCCACTTCTCATGCGGTCGTGGATCAAAATCTTTGTTTGGTTTCGCGAAAGCATGAATTAAGATCTTGTCAAAATCTACTTCTTCTATTGCGAAGTTGTAGATTGAGATCTTTGAATACCTGTCAACAAGGTAGAATGATTGATGCATGAGTTAGCATGCCCCCTAACCTAGGGATGTCTAACTATGTATGGTGAATGAATTCCAATTGAGGACCACTTGAGGGAGTGTGGTTCTTTAAGGATGCTGATTGAAACATCTATGGCTTGCTTTTTCACTAGGGCTCTACTGCGGCTGGAATACCTATCTTACACTCAGGTTCAACCTATTTCGGTGTATCTTGCTCAATTGGTTGCTCGTAGATAACTTCGTCTTTAAACTGATCGGACATTTTATTGGCCCAACAAAATTTTTTTCCCCAAAAAGTTTGTTGCTTACTTTTGTTCTCTTGTTGCTAGCAAAATTTTGAGTTCTTTGCAGAAAAAAACTTTTATCATAGAATACATGTTCTGATTTCAATGTGATATGCTTATTGAGAAAATTGATTTTTTTTTTCAAATTGTAAATATATTAGGCTATGCTGAATGCCCTGAATATCAAGTGCACGAACAACACTGAAAATGGATTACCGAGGATTGCCCCCAAGCAAATCATGTGCCTAGGAGACCTTGAAAGCAAAATTGATGTTTGAAGATGTGAAGTGCATCTTAGTCTACTTGGATATTTGACTGATTTTATTTTTTTCTCGTTTTTGTTCGGGGAATTCTGTTCATCACATTCTTTTGGCTCGAAATAAATGATGGAGCAAACAACAAATTCCTGAGCTACTCGGTATTGTCATGATGTTGAAAATATTACCATCACTCATGAAACAAAGAGTTTCAATTGGAATGGGCTTCAACGGAGTGCCCCAAAAATTCCACACTCTTATCCGAAAATGCCTATTACCAGGTTTCGAACATTGGAGTGCTTTTTTATTAAATTTTGAAAAGAATGCCTATTACCAGGCTTTGAATATTTGAAAAATTCCTATGACTAGGCTTTGAAAGTTAAGTCAATTTGTCTTGTTTGAAAATGCCTATCACCAGGCTTCGAGCATCAAATTGCACCGATTTGTTATTATGTGGTCATTAATGTGATATGCAAGTCACATGTTCATAATATCAGCAACTTACAATTTCTACTAGACATGGGCTACTCGAGCATAATCTTCAGGTCAAAGTCAATGTTCCTTGATATAGGGTACCCAATAAGCAAAGATATTTACAAAATGAAAAGAATTGAAAATAGTTTGCATCTTTTTATTGAAACTTTGAATATGTGGCCTTAGGCCATTACAAAAGATTGACACCGCACTTGAAATTTGTTTGTTTTTGAATGTAAACTTACACCGTCTGAAGTGCAAATGTAGGTTATGAAGCTCGCCATTTTTCACCGGTTTTGAACCAATGTGATGATGATTGAGGAAATGTATGTCTAGTGTGATGTTAATGTGAAGATGCGAGTAAATGAACAACTAGCATTTTGGAAATGATGTGATGAAACTACGATGCAAGTGGATGAAATTAATGTATGATGCAAATGTGGTGCAAACAGAATCAATATACGATGCAACTATAGTGAAAATGATTTAATGTATGATGTAATGGCTAAAATTAATGTTGAGTGCTCGTATGATGAATTAATGAATGAAATTAATGCCAATGTAATACAATTACCATAGAATGAGTGAAGGAAAACAATTGATAATGTACAGATGAATGTAAAAAGCATTGATCGATGAACATTCTTGTTGAACAACTTTTTGTAATGAAGATTGAGTCCCATTTCAATGAGAAAGAGGGCTATCATATAATGTTAATCTGGACTAGCTCTCGTCTCACTTCTTGGTTGGTCTCGGGCCTCGAGACTTTTTCTCGATGATATGGACTCTTTCTTCCATTACAAAAGCCTCTAATTTTGAACTGTTCTCAAATCAACACTTTACGTGAAAATGTGATGAGTATGCACAAGAATAATCGAGTAAATAAAAAGAGAACCGAATAACATACCAAAACGGCCTACCAACATTAATTCTATTTTGCTATGGTTATCCACATGGCTCTAATCGGGGTAGGCTTCTTAAGTTCTCACACATGCTGGTTTGGTACTAAAAGGGTACTCGAACCTATCTTATTGCCTACTAAGGTAACAAAAACCCCAAATTCTGGCCCATTATAAGCTTGCAAATTGGATTCGGTTCGAGGAAAAGCACGACCTAGTGACGTGGAGGGCTGTTCACGTGTCAAAAGGCATGGATTCCGAAAGTGAATTACCGACCCGTGGAGGGCTACTCATGTGGGTATGTGGCATTTCACTCCCACTCAAATGGCAGAGCTCGGGTATAAAGCTTGATGATCATGATGCAACACATGTCGGTGATTCCTTAAAAATTAAATGAGCAAATAATTCAAAACCACAAATTATCAAAGCCCGTTTAATTAGAGTCAAATCTGCAAGAAAGACCAAATTGATTAAAGTCAACTTAAATTTCAAAATTTCCATCATTAAAAGCAACATATATTTTCTTGGCTTAACTCTCTTTTTGTTTTGTGAAAACAAAATGGTCCCCAGCGGAGTCGCCAACTGTAGCGACTAAAATTTTCCGTCGCTAGAAAAAATCAAAATTTGAAATTAAAATGTTTTGGAAAGTTTTGAAAGTGTGTTTTGAAAATAAGTTTTGAAAAGTGTGGGTGTGGGGGTTTTTGAAAAGAAATGGGTGATGTTGAAAAATGTCGGGGTTTTGAAGGTAAAATGAAAAATTAGGATATTTTAAAGATTAAATGATGGTTGGAGTCGCCACCAGCCACTAAGGTAGGTTGGACACCATAAAACCAGAGATTCTTTTGAAAACGAGTTCGGGAGTTGGTTACGTGTGGGGAATGATTAGCACCCCCATCACGCCCGGAAATCGGTACCAAAATATTTGTTGTTTTTAATTGATGGAAATCATTTAGATTTGAATTAAATTTAATTAAATGGTCTTAATTGGATCTATGCTCAAATTTTAAGGGCTTTATCAAATTGGTGAGTTTGAATTAATTGAACGTTTAATTAACAAGGGTGACGATACCTCGGATCATAGATTAAACTGACATCGAATAAGTCTAACTGCCGTGTTAATTTATGGTTCGAACTTTGTTCATCACCTTTATGCATGATGCAAACAGTTAAAGATGATGTTATGACTTGTCAAAATTTTATTTCGAATTTAATTTACCTTCAGACGGTAAGGATTAATTCGAATATTTGGTCAACATCCAATGAGCCATGAGTGTTACGACACAAATATCGGAACTAATAAATACCTCTTTTATAATTAAGATTGATTAATTAACAATGTGGAATTAATAAGTTAAAATTTACATGAATGATAGAATGCATGTCACAAAAAGCAAATAAAATAACTGCGAAAATAAAAGATCGAACAAAAATAATAAATGCATAAATTAAAAGATCCGAAAAATGGACCGGTTCGAGCAAAAAAAAAAGAAATACGGGAATTTAAAAATCCAGAAATGGATCGATCGAAAGCAATCCGAAAAAGGACCGGATCGAAAAAGTGTAATCCGAAAAAAGGAACGGGTCGAATGAAGAACGCAAATTAAAAGGCGGTAAATTAAATGCAGAAATTAAATTGTGAAATTTAAATTGCAGAAAATAAATAGCGAAAAATAATTTGCGATGAAATAAAAGTTAGTTGCGGAAATTAAATGTTAAGTGTTAAATGTTAGATGGAACGCCACGAATAATACGGATCATCCCCTGTTGCGGGTCACTATAAGACCGATTCGAACGGGAAATTAAATAAATATTATACTATAATAATATAAATAACACTATATATAGAACTATAATATATATATATATATATATTATAATATATAACCATAAAGTAACCATAATACAAATAGAGTAAAACTGTAGTATGCATATATAAATATATATATGTATATATGATATACTATACATAATGTCGCAGTGTATAATATATAATATAATAAACGTGACAAATACAATATGGGCGTAATATATAATATATATTGTGAAACCATAACGTAATATACATATCATATGACCTATATGGTCTAAATATTATATAATGTACTATAACAGATATACAATATAGAATGAATATACATAATATAAGAGGGGCTAGAATGAAAGAAAAACAAAATTCAGAGTCAAATTTGAAAAGAAAAAAGCTAAGAAAGGGTTGAAATTGGACAGAAAATACAGATTAGAGGGACTGAATCTGAGATTAAATCATGGCTGAAATGCACACTGTTGAGAAATAGGAGGACCAAAAGGGTAATTTGCCCCTTCACCCTAAACTGAGATTAGAGGGTCCGGGTCAACACGCGGGTCTGAGGGGGTGAAACGCTGCATTTCAGCTTGCCTATATAAGGCCGAGTTAAAACAAAAAAACCATTTTTATCATTCTATAAAAAAACCTAAAAAACACTCTGAACCAGATTCCCCTTCCCATGTTTTTCCAGAAACCGCCCGTCGCCTTGGCCACCGGCTCGGTAGTAAAAAAAACTCTCTTTTTAAAGCTGGTTTGAAAAGCAACCCCTTTGTTTTCGATTTATTTCTAAAAACCCTACTTTTTCGATTTACCCTTTTTTTAGAAAAAAATCCTAAATCTCCCTTTTCTTAAATTGTTTTGAAAATCCTGAACCCTTGGACAGGGAAGATGGAACGGACGAACAGAGATGTTGACGGCGTGACCGTCGGTGATGGGTGACAAACCCTAAAGGTAAAGCCCTTTTTGTTTTTTTATATCGAATAAACAATAAGAGTTTTTTTTGCTTTGAATGTTTTTGATTTTTTTATTGATTTTTTTTATAATCCCCGTCTGGGGTTTACATGATGTTTGTTGGTTCGGCTTTATAGCCAAAATGTTTACAAAGTAAAATAAAAAAATGAAAAATGATTTGCTGCCATTCTGATATTGCCTTGTTTGTTTGCATGCCTGATCTGATTGTTGGAGGTTTTCACTTTTGCAGGTTATGGTGCGGCTTGTACGGGAGGGGACCAGGCTTTGGCCGCATGTGGCAGAGGATGATGTTGTGTTCTGTTACCATCGTGGCTCTATCGTGGCGTTGATGCGGTGCTGAGGTGGCACAGATGCGGTCGTTGAGCTAGCCGAAAGACAAAGGGTCGGCCTGCGAAACTTCTGGAAGGTGTTGGCGGCTAAAGGGGCGGCGACTAGGGTTAGGAAAATTAGGGTTAGAGTTTTTTTTTTGGATATCTGGTTCAATGGGTACCCGGGTCGGGCATTGGATTTGATTGTGTAATGGATTTGGTTGGGCTAGGATATTGGGTTTGGGATAATGGGCTTGTAATTGGACATTGGATGGACTGAATATTGGATATTTTTAGACTTTATAATTATAACCTGGGTTTTATTATTTATTTATTATTATTTATTTTTTGTGTTTTTGTTTAATAATAAATAATAATAATAATATAATAATAACAAACTAATATAATACTATAATAATAATGTATAATAATATAATAGTGATGAAGAAAATAATTAAATAATAATAACATAGTAATAACATAATAATAATGTGATAATAATAATGTAATACTAATAAGATAGTAATAAATAACTAAAAAATATAATAATAAATATTATACTAATGATGCAATTTTTGTTTTGGTTTGATTTTTCCTTTTTTCTCTTTTTAAAAAAAAAGTAATTTCATAATAATATATATATGTATATGTATAAGCCCAAGTTAGAAAAATAAAGCCTAGACAAAATTAGTTATTACAATATGCAATATATCTGTTGAGTATATTAGCTTGATGCTAATTGAAGTAACTACTAATAAATAGAAGGTGCAAATTGAAAGGTCAATTGTGGTTTTCAATCGCCAGATTATGCTTACAACTGTTTTGATAATAAGAAGGGATTTAAATAGCGTTTGCGGCCGCGTTTTCGGTCACGTCGCGTTTATCGCGGTTGCGGACATAACGGATGCCATCGCGGTCATTGCAGGTGTTGCAGACGTGATTTTTTTAAAAAATTTCGCACAACTTATCCTAAAACATAATAATTATAATTATAATTATAAGGATTCATTTTTAATGATTTTTAGAATGATTTCTAAACAAAAATGGACATATATATAATATAGTTTAAAACCAAATAGAAGACTTTAAAAAGTTGGTGATAGGATAGGAGAATTAATTAATGATGACATTCTGAATACATTATTATTTAAAAGAAATAAGACTATCAACATAAGAAAAACTCCCAGAAATTAAAATGGATAAAAATAAGTTTTACTATAACTTTGAGATAGGAGATTCCTTACCATTTTATCGAAGAGTTATCCTCCACTGACAAGCTCAAGAATAATAAATATATTAACAATGTATATCTCAATAATGTAAGCAAGAATATAAAAGTATGATGTACAATAATTAGAGCAACACATACCCCATGCAACTTAACTGTGTTAAGATGTTCAACAGTCTTCATTATGAATGTCTCTCTTCAAATCTAAAACCAATCGAACAAAGTAAATTAAAATCCAAAAAGGGTTAGCTAATTAAATGGCATAGAGGAGTAGATTCTTTCGGTAGGCAAAACATACCTTAAAAATGGGGTAGTAGCAGCTTCACCAATTAGTTGAATGACGAGGAAGATCAGATCCTTCACTTTCACTTTGAGAGCGATCTTCAATTGATCTCTATGGTCTTTGTCCAAAAATATATAAAAAAAGGTAACATATTCACCTTTATTTTCAAATAATTGAGATGGAGGATATATTTGAGGAGAAGGAAACATGTGAGATGGAGGTGGGTGATACATTGGTGGCAGATGGTATATTTGAGGCTGATAGGGCACACCATAATTAGGAAATGGTGGATAATAACCATGTGAAGGTTGAAAATATGAAGATTGTCCCTATAGATAAAAACCATGAGTGCTAGTAGATGAATCACTATACCCAAGGTTACTAGAAGTCGATCTCCTATCGGAAGAACCTTTAGAAGTATGCTTTTTGGTGGCTTTTTATTTTTCTTTTGATGGAGTTCTCGGTTCACTTCTATGTGTTCTATCTCTACTAGGTGCAGTTGACATATTTCTACCGAATTCTGACCTATCACGAAAATGTCCACTACCGGTATCAACCTCATATTCTTCTCTATACCAACCAAAAAATCTAATTTCACCTTCATCACCACTCTGTCTATCATCTTCATCAATTGGACTTAAACCACCACCATCAGACCCACCGCCACTTTGACTTGGCGTTGCACTAGAACTTGAATGAGATAAATTTTGTTGTTGAGATTGATCACCAACATTCATTTCATCATCTTAGGTATCCACAGGCAACACACCTTCACCATCTAACAATGGATTCTCTTTCTCTTGAAGCCACTCTGATAGTGGATCAACATCTTCAAAGATATGATCAAGGCTGGTAGGATTGTAACTAGTGTTTATATCATCAATGCTCATTCTTTTTTGATGCCTCATTTTAAGCCTCTTATTATAATAGGTAAACACTAGTTTCTCAAGTTTTTGTACTTCAACCTATTTCTTGATTTGGTGTAAATATAGCTGAATATGCTCCAGTTTCGTTCGCAATTTGATGCAGAAGTTGTTTGACTAAGCACTTTAATTGCTAATCGTTTTAATTTAGGAGTGCATGTGCCATATATCATCCACCACTCAGCTGCATAATGTTATTTAAATTTCAAACTAACATCAAAATGTACAATATAATTAAATAATATAAAGTGAATAATTTAATCAACTATTTACCCAGATTCATTTGATTCCAAACTCTTTGTGCTTGTGAAGTACCGAATGTCTCATGTTTACTTCAAAATAGCAACATCTGCATAAATAAAAGTTTGATTAAAAATCAGAAAAATAATTCAATTTCAAATTATTTAACTAAGTTATAAATAATAGTACCTGAATCTAACCTGATTAACCATTATGATTTGATCATCAATAGAAGGTTCTAATCTTTCAAGCACTGATCTTGTACCTTCTAATGTTTCTGCCATTACATTCTTAGAATGCTCCACCCCAAATTGAAATTAAGGATTGAGAAAATAACCTAATCATAATTTATAATATTATGCTCAAATGATAATAATATAAATTCTAAAACTTGAAATAATAAAATAAAAAATAACTCTTAGTTATACGAAACATTTTATCCTACCAGCTGAATGCAAGTCGGAATGCATAAAATTCCATCTATTGTCAATAATTCTTCCATACTCAGTGGAATATCGAATTTTTCTTAATTGCACATTTAGCTCTATCAGCGACCTCATAAATAAAACCCATTGTTGGTTTTTCGTCACCATCCACAAGCCTCAACACTTTTACCAAGGGTTCGTAAACTTTTATGATGTCAACGGCTTTTTTCCAAAAATCTTTTCCCAAAACAATTTTTTGGCTTCATAAGCAGGCCCTGACTTTTGTTACCCCATTTTGATTCTCAAAATTCCTATATTTTTATAAGAAAAAAATCAATGATATAATTTAACTTATTTGAAAATTGAAACTAATAAAATCAATAAATGTTGCTATATTTAAGTATGTATTAACTAATTATAAAATACTGACCCTTGAGTTAAACATTTCTCTCAGACCTTGTTTTTGCCTTATTATCTCCTCAAGTTGTATGAAATAAGTAGCAAATCAAGTAAGAGCAGGTCGAAGAATTTCCTTACCGTGAGTATATTTGTTCATCAAATCAATGGTCCAAATGTGATTGTAAATGAAGCAAGTCACTTTCTTCGCCTCTTCTAACACTTTTGTTACACTAGATTTTTTTCCAATATCCTCAAGGCATAAATCTAAGCAGTGAGCTGCACATGAGGTCCAATAAAGATGTTTTCTTTTCAACATTAATTTTTTCCCATTAGTTTTCATTGCTGCCTCATTGTCAGTCACTATTTGGATACGTACTCTTCCCCCAATTTCTTCAACAACTTTATCTAACAAATTGTAGTAGAATTCAACATTTCTACTACGAACACTCGAGACATCCACAGATTTTCAAAAAATGGTTCCTTTACTACTAAACAAGGAAGTTGATGATGTGCATTTGATTTAAACTATTGGTCCAGCCATCACACATCAGAGTTGCACTCAATTGTTTCCAATGCGTCTTCAATCCATCTACCCTTTCACGAACTTGTTCATACTTCGACGCCAAATACACATTTGAAATCTCATAAGGTGTTGGGAGTTTTACACTTTTTCCAATTTCCATTGATACATGAATTAAGTTATATAACCAATGTGAGCTTGCTAATTGAAAAGGAAGTCGGTCATATCAAAAATTTAGAGACCGCTTCACCCATCTTTTTACGTAATGTCTTTAAAATAGACTCGCTAACCTTTGGTTGTCTTGAACTTCTGCTTTTAACCAATTCAGGTATAGTTCCCCTTAAAGTAAATTCAAACTCGCTTGGGATGGATCTTTCTCCACGATATCCTCTAACTGATCTATGAGAAAAAGATTGTCCTTCATCATAAACGTTACCCCAACCACCCGTACTTCGTCTGAATTCTTCTCTTCTATTCCACTCATGTTGTGATTGGAGGCTTTCTCGAGTGGCTTGTCTCATAGCAGAATCATCATCGATGAATTCATCATACTCTTATCTTAATTGTGATAATAATTTGTCCGTTCTCCTTTTTGTCAATTTTCTTTTCCTTGGCTTCTTTAAGTATTTTCATCATGCTTTCTCTAATGATACTTGTAATCAAATAAATATAATTCACAATATTAATTATGTATAATCTTTATTGTTAACATTTAAAAATAATTATAAAGTATATGTGTCAAAAAAATAACTATAAAGTATCACATACCAGTGACATTAGGGCATGGTGTAACTTCACTGATTTTATGAGTAATGTGCTCTTTTAACCGCGTTATTCCCCATGTCGTTCGTAACTTTTCCACAAAGTTTACATACAACATTTTCTTTCGAATTTGGAACAGGATCACCAAAGTGCAAACCTATATCTCTACTGGTGCACATTCTAATCCTTCAGTCAGGAACTTTTCAGTACGTGGTGGCATGCTTCAATTTCAATAAAAACTGAAATTCGTATATTTATAAAGTTAAACAAGAATCTAATGTATTTTTAAACTTGAACTATTATTTAATTATACTAATTTAACATGATGAAAAAATGTAATGAAATACAAAAAATGAAGGTTGCATGGAATTTGAATAAATTTAAAGAACACAAAATGACTAAATCAAATAGAATTAAAATAAAAATGCAAAATTTAAATTGCAGAAACATAGATTACTAAAATAAGGATTAAATTAAAAAATATAAAAGGTGGGAGGGACGGTTGAAATTAAAATTAACATATTTTTTTAAATATATTTTAGAACTTATTTATTAAAAAAATTTAAAAAAAATGAGAATTGGGGTAGGAGTGGGACGGGCCAAAACACAATATATATATATATATATATATTAAAACTTATTATCCTTTTTTAACTCTTTAAGAAAATTCCAGAACCTTTAAATTCTTTCCCAACTTTTCATCTCTTAGAAAACTCCGTATGTTGACAATGATAAACACAAAAATAATCACCTTTTCTCTTCTAACCCTAGATCTAGGGATATTTTTTTTCTAAACATTAGACAATTAATCCATAACATTTGGTTTTCTTGATTTTTTACCTTCTCAAAAGGAATCCCTTTACTGCTCAACTTCTTCACCGCTGGCGAAGCTCAACGGACGTAAAATTTTCACCCAAAACAGAGGCTTTGTTTTGCCAGCTTGTCCCCTTCCCAATTTGATATTTACGTTGTAACTTGTGAGTCTTGGAGATGCTCTCTGTTTTTTATTTTAGAGTTTATAGAGATTTTCTTTTGATAATGCTTGTTTGAAATTTGGTTGCTGTCGATTCAATTCAATACTATTTAAACTGATTTTGGATTGGTCTTTGTTTTGTACTACTAGTATTGCTTTTTAAAATTTCTTTGTATTTTTTATCTTTTCAATTAGCTTTTGTTGGCATCTTTTACTTTTGCAGATTGTAGACTGCAGAGGAATATATTCCTTGCATTTCCGGGTTAAAGTTTTGGTTTTTTAATGCTTTTTTATTTTTTTGCAGTAACCGTAGGATAACGCTAATAGCGTCCCGTTATCGGCGTTATACACCGTTACCCGCTAAATTACGGGCATGATGAACCGCTATCGATGTGAATCTGATACCCACAGCTAAATTCATCAATATTGGTTGCGGATGGCGGCGATACCGCAAAATAGCGGCCGCAATAGCGTTTTTGTTCCGCAATTTGAAACCCTGCTTGTGGCCTGAAAAATGGAACTCATAATAATTTTACACACCAAATTATGCTTCTGGTTCAGATATTGATCTAAGTGAGGAATCAGAACATTGCAGTAAATCCTCTGCCAGTTCCAGTAACTCAAGTGATATAGCTAAAAGCAACAGTCTGACAAACACCACATTTGACACAAATAATGAAATCAATGATGAAGCCAAGGCGAGTAGGAAATTTTGTGTTTGGATGATCAATCAATGATAAATGGTCAAGAGGGGTGAATTGGCAAATAAAAAATTTGGTGGAAGCAATGGAAATGTAAAGGATTGGGACACAAGAATTTATAGTTGTTCAATCTTCTCAATAAGGTTTACATCCAGTGCCTTAGCTATCCACACTAAGGATTTCTCAAATCCACTAGATTTGCTTTCCTTTTGAGGCCAAAGGAAATAACTTTACAAACTCCCTTGAGACTTATACCCAAAGTCTTAAGAACCCTCACAAAGAGAATACAAATGAAGCAAACTGAAAATTCCTCATAAGGTTAATTGTTTGCACAACTCCATGCTCACTTTAACCCCAAGACTTGAATAAAATGGATACAATTAAGTACACTCAAGTGGGTTACAAGATATAAAAATGAAAGGCTCAAAGATTTTTGGATGTGTGCTTGAATGCTTTAGACTTGATGAATAGTTGTTGAAGCTTTAGAGACTTGATTCTATACCCCTTATTGATTTTCAACCGTTTGGGTAGCTGAGATCATAAATATAGCTGTTAGACTTTATTTTTCCCACAGTAAATGTTGTCTGCCAACAGTGGGTATTGGTACACAAAGACTCGTAGCGACACCAGCCAAGACAGAAAATAGCCATTGCAACAAAGGGGTATCAATACGCGAGAAGTCGTATTGATACAAAATGTTTATTTTACAAAGGGTATCGGTACGAGCCGTACCGTATCGATATCGGTTTTGCTCACTGGAATCCTGATAAGTTTTACATAAAAAGTCATATCGATACGCCTATATGGGTATAGGTACGCATTAACAGAGTTTCAAAGGTATGATTCCAATAAAACTAATAAGGCAATGGTCGAATATTAAATGAAAAGATTTGGGAAATATCTAACCCCGTACTAGTACGCATGAAGCCGTACCTATACTCGTATGCAAAATTGGTTGCCAGGTTTGAATGGCGTACCGATACGATACACACGTATCGATACCCTATAGCTATCAAGTATAAAATGAAATTTCAGTAGCTAAAGCCCGTATCAATACTCCTAGACCAATTTGGCTAATTTGAGTACGATAAACACTTAGAACATATTTGAGGTTTAAGTTCTTGACTTAAAAAAAAATTAAGTTCGAATCCTTGTCAATTTGTGGGACTTTTTGATTACTTAAAAATTTATCACTTTTACAAAATAGTCCTTGTAATTCCTTGTTATATCAAAATCAAATATAGGTTTTATAATCTTCCCTTTTTGATATAACAAAACCAAAATAATTTTTTAAGTCTTTTGAAATCTTTTTAAGTAATCACCCCCATTTCTTTAAGGCTAAAAGTAAATTTATTTTTGAAAAAACTTTGAAAAATTTATATCTCATACTTTCTCCCTTTTTGTTAGATCAAAATCAATTAAGGCATAAAGACAATAGATAAAGCAATAATAACTCCAAAGATAATTAAACAACATAGATATTATAAAATTCAAAGCATAATTCAAAGCAACAAAGAATATCCAACTTAAAACTTAAAAACATAAACCAAATCATAAGAGCATAATGTTATCAAAAATTTAAACAAGGTGCATAAAACTCAAATCCTAATATGATATGATATGATATGACATGGATGAAATGCAAGCCTAAGAGTTGTCTTCATCTTCATCATCCTCGTCTTCATCTTCCTCATGATCGTCACCAAGAGCATGATCACGCCATTCAGTGTAAAATGCGGTGAGAGTCATGTTCATCGAGGCTTGACGTTGCTTAATGGAGGTAACTCAAGCTTCCAAGGATGTCATACGAGTGTCAAGAGAAGTGAAGCTAGAATCCAACCTCGCATCTAAGGTAGCAAACTTCCTATCAAGGTAGACCGTGAGAGCATCGAGGGAAGGTTGAGCAGCCGGAGCTGTCAGAGCCACTGGAGCAACGGGAATATTCTCCACGAGATTGAGTTGAGCACCACCGGGAAGATTCGCATTGCGAATCCATTCAACATTATAGTATGTGAACTTTTCTTGAGGGAGAGAACGATCATCGATGGGATCGATGAGAGGTGCACCAAGATCAAAGGAACAATCTATCCTAAGCTTGTGAAACACGTAGCTTAGAGCGGTGCCATAAGTGAAGAAAGAGACAAGGGAGGTATGATGGTTTTGGATCAAAAAGACCAACTTGGCAAACATAATTTCGGCTAGGTTTGGGCGTATTTCCTCATGAAAACAATGTAGCAAAAAAGCATCAACTTGACACACGGTGAATCACTTACCGCCGGATGGTCAAAACCACCAAGTGATGAGAAGGTGGAGGAAACGCTCATGGGCATCTAGTACGGTTACGGAGCCATTATAGGTTTGACCAAAAACATTTTCATCATCTATACTCTCATCATCCATACCCAAAAGTTTGGCATTTTTTGAAGAATTAAGATGAAATTCCTTTCCTCATGAGGTAAGACTCAATAGCTATGACCTCGATTTTCTCTCGATTTAAAATACACTGAGCATTTGAGTAAAAAATAAGGACAAGGATTTTGTACATAATCCCGAGTATGATTAAAAAAGTCATAAATGTAATACCCCAATGTATAGCCTAGTAGTAGGTTCCTAAATTGATGACAAATCAACTTGATTTAAGAATGCTTTTAATTATTAGATAAGATAAGGGCTTATTAATAAAATTGTAAAGTATGCTAACTAAAGTGCAAAAGGACTTAGGAGAATACATGACAAGGCTTAGTAATTGCAAGGATAATTATTAATGACTTAGAGGACATGCATATTGGTCATACATTGTAGAATCGAAATATTCCAAAAATGTGTCCTGGAAGTATGTTACCATTTCTTATGTGAATTAAATTAACTCAACTGAACTGAATTAGAATAGAATGGAATGGATTAAGGACCAAAATTGAAAGTTTAAAAGTAAGGCTAGCTAATTTAATAAAAGTCAAATTAATTAGATTGAGAATTTGGTGGTTTGTATGTAACATTAGAATTATATAAAGGGCCTGCATACATGTCATCTTTGAGATGAACATGTGCAAGTATAATCGGCCAAGTGGGGAGGCAATTAAGCAATTGCTCTCATCTCTTACATTTGGTCGAAAGGTTTTATGAGTGAAAGAAAGAAGGCTGGAACCGATTAAGCCATGAAAATTGTGAAGAAGAGGATGGAATTGTTGGTTCGAATAACAAGAAGAAAGGTGAAATATTTTGTTCTTCACTTTAATCTCCTTTGAATTTGAAGTTCTCCTTTGAATCATGTGTCAATAGTTTAGATTCAAGATCAAATTAGTTGTTAAAATTCTTAAAAACCATTTGATCAAGGTGTTTGATAAATTTATTTTGCTTTATATGTTTGAAGGCTCTAGAGGATTGTTGTAAGCAATGCATCAATGTATATATATATATATGTATATGATGGGTTGTCTTGAATATAAATAGATATATATGAAAATTGTATTGTTTTGGTAAATGAGGAAAGCATGATGGCTGTTAAAGGGTATATATATATGAGTTATGGATTGTTTTGAACTTATACATGTATATGTAATTATAATAAAATTCTGGTTGCTGTTTGAATAATTCATGTGTTAATTTATAGGTATCCATGGTGATAATAAGTTTGAATTAAGGTCTGCAAGTTGTTTACAATCAAACCTAAGGATATGAGATTAAACAAGGGTGTGTTTTAGATTGTTTGCACTTATACATGTAAAAGTGTAAATTTTGGACTGCTTGTATGTATTTAGGTAAGTAAGGGCTATTTCGAAGAAGTTAATAAACTAATTTGGATTGATATGTATACGTAAATGAGTATGAATAAGGGTTGTTTTTGTAACTTAAAGACAAGGGAAATCTGTTTTTGCTAGCAAAGTAAATTGTTTTGATAAGTCTTGGGAAGCCGTTATAGAAAGCTGGTAACATGGGACTATTTTGAACTGAAAAGTTGACTGTTTTGAATGTGTTTTTGTGAACATATGAAATCTGGATTGTTTGGTGTAATTATAAGCATATATTGAATTGTGTACATATGTAATCTGCCCAGAATTTGTGTATGGTATAACTATACATGGACTGTTTTGAGTATGAACGAGTAAACATAAGTATCCTAAATTTATTTTGTGAATGTATAAGTGGATATATGTATGTTAGGACTGTTTTGTGCAAACATGAGTAATGATGGAATATTTTGCATCAATATTGCTGATAGTGGGCTGCTATGAATGAATTTATATGAATACATGAGTAATTAAATTGTTCTAAAACATGTTGGTATTTCTTGTTGTAATTAGACCAATAGATAGTAGAGGAAGCAAAGTTCTGAGAGGGTAAAGCTGTAGGAGGGCAATCCAGAATAGTAATTCAGAAACAAATCTAGCTCAAAATAAATGTGAGTGTAGTTTAAAGCCTTGGGATAGGTTTACAGCCTTCCCGAGCACTTTTCCTTGATTTAAAATCTTTACCTTTTTAATAGTGTCAAGATATGCTTAAGATTTGGCTTGGGATACAAGGTAAGTGCTTCAATTATTAAATGCTATGTGATATGCAAGAATGTTGGGTGAAAAGTAAGCTATAATTGAAAGTTACATAAATAGAGAATATACTGATATGTTTTGAAATCCGGGTCTAAATGTTATGTGCATCTGAAAATGTTAAAAATACTATGGAATGTATCTAGAATGATACATGTACTATGTTACAAATGCTATATGAGTAAAGATATATGAAATACATACTAGTTCAAATGTTACAAACTTGATAGAAACCTTTAGTAAGCTTGGCTACCATTCAAATATGATGGGAAAAGAATACAAGTTATTACGCATATGGTAATACCTGGTTAATATGAAAAGTTATAAGAATTACTAATGTGATTATATGAAATTAGAAGTTATGTTTACCTCGAAATGAATAACCATGGATCATGTTGCTTAATGTATACTTTGCTTGAATGGTACAAATGATTGAACTTGGAATGCACTATGCAGTAAGCCTTGTTGGCTTGATAACAAGAATATGGAACAATGCTCATCTTTGATAAGAATTTAACAAGTTCATGATTATATGATTAAAGAGTTAAGCTCGACTTATTTTGATAAGATAATATTTTACGAAAAGCCTTGGTTTTGAGTCAGTCATAGGTATAGTTGGCATGCCATAGAGTCCATATAGTTCTTGTGTGGGTGGAATAAGGTCTTGGACTACGATCCTTAATTGGAGACAGTAGAAGGGAAGTGTTGTGGCCATTTGGTAACAGTAGGAGGGATTGACCGGTGCTGCGAGAACCATTTTGTTTGGCGACAGTTGGTTGGGGATTCGTGTACCTAGAATGTAACTTGAATTCTCAAGGCTATGTTAAAGTTAAAACAATGATACATGCAAACTTAATTAATTATATTTTGATAACTTATGAAATAAGAAATTCATACCTTAATGTATTGTGTTTAATAGTTACATGATAAGAAATTTATACTAATGATATACTATGTTAGATACTCTATTTACTAAGTAACAATCACTTATATATGATCTTTGTGTAACTTAATACGAAAAGAGTTGTGTGTCATTTGAATATGGCTAATCAAATGGTTAGTTCATTGATTTGGCTTAAAACCTTACTTGACTTCTAAGAATATGTAAAAAGTAATTATTGAAAGTACAAGTCAAACCAATTCACTATGCTTGATGAATAAGGTAAAAAATACCTATGTTATATGTTACTATGTTAAACAACTATTCTTGTAAATGAGTAAGGTAAATGAGGATATGCTAAATTTGATATCTTATAATAAGAGAATATATACTTATCACTCATTTTATAATATATAATATTTCATCACGTAGCTACTTAATGAATAAGGTAAATGAGTGATAAGTATACATTCTCTTAAGATGCTATGTTTAATAATTCTTGTAAAACACAAACATAATTCAAGGATATGCTAAATTTGATATCTTATAATAATAAGAAATTTGAATACATGATTTGTTTAACTGATAAATTATTTGATAAGTAAAAATCATGCCTATGTTGCGCTATGACTAAGATATGTTTAATGTTTTATGAGACAAATAACTAATGTTTCTAATATGTTATGTATGATATCTTAATTGTTGAGAAATTCATGTTTATTATTTGACATGCTTGATAATTTACATTGGATGAGTAGTGTATATATGAGATACTATGACATAAACAAATATTGTAATACCTCAAAATTTTGGTTAGTGACCAAACTGAAAAACTTGAAAAGTTTGGTGACCAAAATGTAAAATTTGAAAAGTTTGGTGTCAAAGTGTAAATTTTGAAAAGTTTAGGGACTAAGTTGTAATTTTCAAAAGTTATGCAATTTAGTCCCGTAAATGAATAGTTCACCCCCAAGAGTGGCATTTTCGTGTTACCCGGATTTTTGATACGGAGTTTGTATTAAGAGCTATAAAGCTTTAAAGTTCGGGAAAAATTTGAATAATTGGATTTAATCGAATAAATAAGAAATCTTTTATGAGATATTTTATAAAAATAAGGCAAGGGTAAAAGGGTTATTTCCATGTCTTATTTTAATGAACATTAATATGGACCATTGGATTAAAGATTACTTTTCCATGTGTAATTTTAACCATTGGATGAAAAATGTCAAGATGGTAATTTTTGAAGATGGCAAGGGCAAAGCTGGTAATCACTAACTCCTTGGATTGTTTTGGGCCCTTGGACTGGTAGGTAGACATGTGGTTTAATATGGAGCTTTGGATTACAAGGGTAAAACAGTCATTAGACTTTAAAATGAATTTTAAATTCATTTTTAATATATTAAGTACAAGTGGCTAAATTGGAAAGAAAAGAAATTTCAAGATTTCTCCCCCATTTTCAGCCAAGTTTCGAACACTCCAAAGGTAAGAAGAAAAATTTTTCTTCTTAAATTTTGATGAAGGCATGAAACGCGAAATTAATCTACATGAAATTCTCTATCTTTTGGTACCATTTGTTCAAGCTTTCCTTGCTTAGAACCTTGGTTTTGTGATTTTGATGGATGAAGGGGATGTTGATTTAGGATGAATTAAGGTTAGTTTTTGATGGATATGATGTTGTGGAATCATATTAAAGCTTGTATGATGATTGAAATTACATGGAATTAGCTAAAACCTAAATGGTTTAAGGTTAGGGTTTTGGTAGAAAAGTTGAATTTGGATTGATTTTGATTTGGGAATGATTGTGAAAGCTTGGAAATGATGTTTAAGTGTTAATTGGGCTAATTTGGAAACTTGGAAAATCATAGGGATGAATTCGACAAGTTGAAAGAATTAGGGGAAATTATGGAAAAATTTCCATAAATTTGGAAATGTTGAAAATATGATTTTACAAGCTTTAAAATGTCATTTGGGCCATTTTAGAAGTTTGTAAAACCATAAGGACCAATTTGGCATTTTGGAAGAATTTAGGGACTAAAGCGAAAAATTATTTTCATGGAAGCATTATGCTGGAATAAATATTAGAATGAGTTATAAATCATTCTTTGAGTAAATGTTTGAAGAAATAGGATGAAATGACTTATGTCATGAAACTAATATTTGGAAAATATTAGGGTGTTTATAGAAGAATTATTCCTATATTATTTATGTGTTAGTAAGATACTAACATATAATTTGGAATGTACTTATGGTATTTTTAATACACTTGTAGACTGTGAACAAAATCAAGATCGAATTAGAAATCAAGGAAATGAACGGGACCAAAGTTGAACTTAGTGAGGCTAGTTGAATATTGGCAAAGTATAAAGTGTCAAGGTGAGTGCATTTTTATGCATGGATAATATTGACAAAGTATAAAGTGACAAAGTATAGACTGTGAACAAAATCAAGAACGAATTAGCAATCGAGGAAAGGAACGGGACCAAAGTTAAACTTAGTGAGGTTAGTTGAATATTGACAAAGTATAAAGTGTCAAGGTGAGTGCATTTTTAATACACTTGTAGACTTGTGATAAGTCTACCTTATTAATAATTGCTTGATAGTTATATCATGAACTTATATTTGACATATTGAGAATTGTCAAAGGTAGAACTATGATGCATTTGATCACTAGAGATATCAGGTATATATGTTTATGTTATATTTAGGGTATGAACTGCCCCGTATTTAATTATATTACCTTGGATGAATCGAATATGGAACTAGAAAGTATGCCCAAATAAGTAATTGAGGTATAGAGTATAGTTGGCATGCCTTAGAGTCCAGCGGTTTAGCACTTCGGTGCGGTTTATTAACACTTAGGTTTGGTTCTTTAGCACTTCGGTGCAGTTTATTAGCACTTTGGTGCAGTTTTGACTCGGGTACTCAAGTCCTCAAACTATGTTGGGCAATAATTTATTTGATAATAAATGATTGATAAATTAGAAAATATGTGAACTCTTGGATAATGGCAAGGATATTAATAGGATTTATGAATCCGAATTATTTTATGTTAATATTTCATTAACATAAGAGAAATAAATGAATAGTGATCAAACTGCATGTTTATTATAATATTGTTATAATTCAAGTATGTTGATTTATGTTAAATAATTACAATGCCTCACTAAGTATATACTTAGCGTGTGACGGTTCTCAAACGTAGGTAGTAATCTCGGACAGGAGTAAGGAGTATCGGCATCATCGTCTAAAGGGATAATAGTCGTATCAGTAATTTACATCTTTGATGTATTTTGATTATCTCTAGCTGGCATGTATAAAATAATAGTAGCTCACTTAAACTAGTCTAGATATGGTTTGTAATGTTAATATCTAGATAAGTGGTTACGTTATAATGTGGTTTATATTAGTTTAAAGAAATTACTAGTAACGGAAATCGGGTAAAAATATAAATTGGAATTTTTAGAGTAATCAAGATCATTTTTAAATTAGGCAGTTTTTAGGCAATTTTCTTAATTAAAATGTGTAGTTATAAACTACCAAGTTGCTGCCTTAAAAGGGAAGGTATTTGACGAGAAAAAAATTAGCAATTGATTTTACGCGATAAACTGGAATTTTTTAAAATTGTAGTTTTTTATTAATTTGATGTAGCATAAAAATGCGGTTAATCATATGTGACACTCTATACTAGTATTGGATAATAAATACTGGTAAGGGTGTTACATTTATTGGTACCAGAGCCAAGTTTAGCTGGTTCTAGACAACAAATGAGTCAGAGTCTTTGTAGAAAGTTAGAGTTATATACATACCACTAGGATATCTAAAATTACTGATATTTTATAGGATTATGATGATGCCTGATATTGGGTAGATTACTCCTTACTTATTTAAGATAATCATGACATAAACAGATGTCGGATTATCGGGAGTCGCGACAAGCTGTTGAGCAGGATGAGCCTGCTCAAAGTGGAAGTAATGAGCTGAATCATAATCCACCTCAGGTTCAGCAGAATGTAGAGCAACCGGCTCAACAGAATGTAGAGCAATAGGCTCGGGAACAAAGAAATATGCCGAAATCAAGGCTTATTTCTGCAATCCTTGGATGCGATCATAAATCGGCGAGCACTAGTATCAGTCCATAAGGAGTTAAGGAAAATTGGAGCACATACTGATGCAAATTCGATGGATGCTGATTACTGCTTAAACGATGTCAAGATCATGTTAAGCAGAATCCCTTATGATAATCAAGGAAAATTGGAAGGAGTAGTATCCCTTCTGATGGGACAAGCCAGTGTATGGTGGAGCGTGATAACTGCACAAGTACCTCCAGAGCGAGTTACTTGGGAATTCACCCTTCAAGAATTCAAAGAAAAGTATATTGGAGACGTATTTGTCGAAGATATGAGACAACAATTTCTGCAGCTAAAACAGCATGGCATATCAGTTTATAAATACGAATGCAAATTCAATAGATTAAGCCGGTTTGCAACAGAGCTCCTTCCTACTGAAAAGTCTAGAATTGACAGATTTATTACTGGTTTGGATTTGTAATATAAGAGGATATTAGTTTCCCGTAATTTCACTACTTTTCAAGAAATGGTGAACCGAGCCAAGGCTATAGAAAGAGTGGATGAGGAGAAGGCAGAAAAGCAGAGTCAGATCGGGAAAAGGTATGGAGGTTTATTTGCTACATTATTGTTTAAACGCGGCAAAGGAATGGCATACCAGTATCCTGTAGCATCAGCCTCTTCAGTTAAAAAGGGGTATATATGAGGAAAATCGAAGCACTCTTAGATGAATACTGCGGGTACTCGAGGTTCTAGAATTCACCCGATTATAGAGTGTGAACATTGTGGCAAGAGGCAACTTGGTCAATGCTGGTTGATCGGAGCATATTTTCATTGAGGACAAGCTGGGCATTTCAAGAAAAATTGTTCGGAGCTTCATCTGCATCAGTTTGTTGTAGTGCCTCAGAGGGGCAACAGAAATAAAGGTGGAAAACCGGGAGCATCTACATCAACACCCAATCAAGAAAGTAGAGCTACAGCTCGGGTATACAACATCAAAACAATTGATGATCGAAATGATGCAGAGATAATTGCAGGTATGATCGAACTCTTTGGCAGACGTATTTTTACCTTGATTGATCCAAGCTCTACTAATTCATACATTAGTTTTAAAGTAATACTTGGAAGAAACATTCTAGTAGAACTAATTTCGAGTGAGATAGTTACTGTCAACCCAAGATTACCTCCAAATCAAGAGGTAGAATTTGGTATTGATGTGTTTCCTGGAACAACACCAATATCAATAGCACCTTACAGGATGGTCCCTACCGAGCTTAGAGAGTTAAAAGATCAGTTGAAAGAATTATTAGACCAAGGTTTTATACGGCTAGTATATCACCTTAGGGAGCTCCAGTCTTGTTTGTAAAGAAGAAAGACGGATCAATGAAACTATGTGTGGACTATCGTCAACTTAATAAGGTGACGATAAAGAATAAATATCCTTTACCGAGGGTTGACGATCTTTTTTATCAACTTAAGGGAGCAACGGTGTTCTCTAAGATTGATCTTCGATTGGGGTATCATCAATTAAAAATGAAGGAAGCGGATATACCGAAGACAACTTTTAGAACTAGATATGGGCATTACGAGTTTGTAGTAATGCCATTCGGACTTATAAATGCACCAGCGACATTTATGGATTTAATGAATCGAATCTGCAACTGTATTTGGATCGATTCGTGGTAGTATTTATTGATGACATATTGGTTTACTCTAAAACCAATGAGGAGCATGATGCTCATCTTCGAGTTGTTCTCCAGATCTTACAAGAAAAGAAGTTGTATGCAAAGCTGTCAAAGTGTGAATTATGGTTATCTGAAGTAAACTTCCTTGGACATAGAGTTTCAACTTACGAAATTTGAGTTGATCCTAAGAAGGTTCAAGCAATTCTTGAATGGAAAGTTCCTAAGAATATCTTTGAAGTGAGAAGCTTTTTGGGATTAGTTGGTTACTATAGGCGGTTTGTGAAAGATTTTTCAATGATTGCCTCTCCGATAACCAAGTTGTTAAGAAAAGATGTACCGTTCGTTTGGACGAAAAAATTTCAAGAAAGCTTTGATCAATTAAAGAAGGTTTCTGACAGAAGCTCATGTTTTAGTGCAACCAGAACCTGGAAAAGAATTTGTAATATATAGCGATGCCTCCCATAATGGTTTGGGATGTGTGATGATCAAGAAGGAAAAGTGGTAGCTTATGCTTCACGGCAACTCAAAACTCATGAGAGGAACTACCCCAGTCATGATTTAGAGTTGGTTGCAGTGGTGTTTGCTCTAAAAATTTGGCGACATTACTTGTATGGTGAAAAATGCTATATCTTCATTGATCATAAAAGTTTGAAGTACTTGTAATCTCAAAAGGATCTCAATTTGAGGTAGAGAAGATGGATAGAATTAATCAAGGATTATGATGTAATTATTGATTATCATCTGAGAAAGGCTAATGTGGTAGCAGATGCACTTAGCCGAAAAACATTTTCTACCTTGAGAGCCCTGAATGCCCAGTTGAAAATGCAGAAAAATGGTGCATTAGTGGTGGAATTTCAAATCAAGCCAATTTTGATAGAGAGAATTAAAGCGTTACAAGCCAAAGATGAAGGGTTCTTGGAAAGAATAAAGTAAATTGAAAGTGGTGAATCTAAGGACTTTGAAGTAAAGTCTAATGGGTGCTTATATTATAAAGGACATTTATACGTTCCTAAGGATGATGAGTTGAAGAAAGAAATACTTTCTAAAGCCTATTACAACCCTTTAACAATGCATCCAGGTGGTAACAAAATGTATCAAGATGTGAAAGGTCGTTTTTGGTGGCCTGGCATGAAACGAACCATCACAAAATTTGTTGCCAAGTGTTTGACTAGTCAACAAGTAAAACCAGAACACCAGGTACCATCTAGATTACTTCAACCAATTTCCATTCCATAATGGAAATGGGAAAGAGTTACTATGGATTTTGTAATGGGCTTGCCTTTGACGCCAAGTAAAAAGGATGCAATCTGGGTGATCGTGGATCGATTGACTAAATCGGCACACTTCATATTAGTTCGCATGGATTATTCCTTGAACAAGTTGGCAAAATTATATATCAAGAAGATTGTTAGGTTGCATGGTGTTCCTATGTCTATTATATCAGACAAGGATCCTAGGTTCACTTTAAGATTTTGGAGTGCTTTACACGAGGCATTGGGAACTAAATTACATTTTAGTACTGCTTTTCATCCCAAACGGACGGGCAGTCAGAGAAAACTATCCAAGTATTGGAGGATATGCTTAGAGTGTGTGTAATAAATTTTACGGGTTTGTGGGAAAAGTATCTTTCATTGGCAGAATTCGCATATAACAATAGTTATCAATCAAGCATAAAGATGGCTCCTTACGAAGCATTATATGGAAGGAAATGCATAGCGCCATTAAATTGGTTTGAACTTGAGGATTGAAAGGTTATTAGACCGGATCTTCTTCAAGAGGTGGAAGATAAGGTAAGAATCATTCAAGACAATCTCAAAGCTGCCTCTAACAGACAAAATCTTACCCGGATCATAAAGGAAAATATATTGAGTTTGAAGTCATAGATAAGGTATTTTTAAAAGTATCACCCTAGAAAAAAATGTTATGCTTTGGACGAAAAGGTAAACTTAGTCCAAGATTTATTGGCCCTTAAGAGATTCTAAAAAGGGTTGGTCCAGTGGCATATCAGCTAGCATTGCCACCCGAGATGAGTAAGATCCATGATGTTTTTCATGTATCCATGCTGAGGAAGTATCGATCAGATCCTTCGCATGTCATTACACCGGAAGAAATCGAGATTCAACAGGATCTGACATACGAGGAAGAACCTGTGAGGATATTAGATCATGGAGAAAAATAGTTAAGAAATAAAAAGATTTCTCTAGTCAAAGTTTATGGAGAAATCACAAAGTAGAGGAAGCCACTTCGGATCCTGAGGAACCAATGAAAAAGCAGTATCCGCATCTTTTTCAACCTAGTACTTAGGAAAATTCGGGGACGAATTTTCTTAAGGGGGGAAATTGTATTACCTCAAAATTTTGGTTAGTGACCAAAATGAAAAAATTGAAAAGTTTGGTGACCAAAATGTAAAATTCGGAAAGTTTGTGCAAAAGTGTAAATTTTGAAAAGTTTAGGGACTAAGTTATAATTTTCAAAAGTTATGTAATTTAGTCCTGTACATGAATAGTTTACCTCTAAGAGTGGCATTTTCGTGTTACCCAAATTTTTGATACGGAGTTTGTATGAAGAGCTATAAAGCTTTAGAGTTCGGGAAAAGTTTGAATAATCAGATTTAATCGAATAAATAATAAATCTTTTATGAGATATTTTAGGATATGTTTTATTAAAATAATACAAGGGTAAAAGGGTCATTTCCATGTCTTATTTTAATGAAAATTAATATGGACCGCTGGATTAAAGATTACTTTTTCATGTGTAATTTTAGCCATTGGATGAAAAATGGCAAGATGGCAATTTTTGAAGATGGCAAGGGCAAAGTTGGTAATCACTAACTCCTTGGATTGGAAGGTAGACATGTGGTTTAATATGGAGCTTTGGATTACAAGGGTAAAACGATCATTAGACTTTAAAATGAATTTTAAATTTAGTTTTAGTATATTAAGTACAAGTGGCTAAATTGGGAAGAAAAGAAATTTCAAGATTTCTCCCCCATTTTCAGCCAGGTTTCGAACACCCCAAAGGTAAGAAGAAAAATTTTTCTTCTTGATTTTTCAAGCTTATTTAGTTGGAATTTGGATGAAGGCATGAAACATGAAATTAATCTACATGAAATTCTCTATCTTTTGGTAACATTTGTTCATGCTTTCCTTGCTTAGAACCTTGGTTTTGTGATTTTGATGGACGAAGGGGATGTTGATTTAGGATGAATTAAGGTTAGTTTTCGATGGATATGATGTTGTGGAATCATATTAAAGCGTGTATGATGATTGAAATTCATGGAATTAGCTAAATCCTAAATGGTTTAAGGTTAGGGTTTTGGTAGAAAAGTTTAATTTAGATTGATTTTGATTTGGGAATGATTGTGAAAGCTTGCAAATGATGTTTAAGTGTTAATTGGACTAATTTGGAAACTTGGAAAATCATAGGGATGAATTCGGCAAGTTGAAAGAATTAGGGGAAATTATGGAAAAATTTCCATAAATTTGGAAATGTTGAAATTATGATTTTACAAGCTTTAAAATGTCATTTGGGCCATTTTGGAAGTTTGTAAAACCATAAGGACCAATTTGGCATTTTGGAAGAATTTAGGGACTAAAGCAAAAAAATATTTTCATGGAAGCATTATGCTGTAATAAATATTAGAATGAGTTATAAATCATTCTTTGAGTAAATGTTTGAAGAAATAGGATGAAATGACTTATGTCATGAAACTAATATTTGGAAATTTTTTGGGTGTTTATAGAAAAATTATTCCTATATTATTTATGTGTTAGTAAGATACTAACATATAATTTGGAATGTACTTGTGGTATTTTTAATACACTTGTAGACTGTGAACAAAATCAAGATCGAATTTAGCAATCAAGGAAAGGAACGGGACCAAACTTGAACTTAGTGAGGCTAGTTGAATAGTGACAAAGTATAAAGTGTGAAGGTGAGTGCATTTTTATGCATGGATAATATTATGATTATTATTTGGAAGACTTGTGATAAGTCTACCTTATTAATAATTGCTTGATAGTTATATCATGAACTTATATTTGACATATTGAGAATTGTCAAAGGTAGAACTATGATGCATTTGATCACTAGAGATATCAGGTATGTATATTTATGTTATATTTAGGGTATGAACTACCTAGTATTTAGTTATATTGCCATGGATGAATCGAATATGGAATTGGAAAGTATACCCAAATAAGTAATTGAGGTATAGAGTACAGTTGGCATGCCATAGAGTCTAGCGGTTTAGCACTTCGGTGCGGTTTATTAACACTTACGTGTGGTTCTTTAGCACTTATGTGAGGTCTCTTAGCACTTCGGTGTGTTTTATTAGCACTTTGGTGCAGTTCTGACTCGTGTACTCAAGTCCTCAAACTATGTTGGGCAACAATTTATTTGATAATAAATGGTTGATAAATTAGAGAGTAGGTGAACTCTCGGACAATGGCAAGGATATTAATAGGATTTATGAATTCGGATTATATTATGTTAATATTTCATTAACATAAGGGAAATAAAGGTATAATGATCAAACTGCATGTTTATTATAATATTGTTATAATTCAAGTATGTTGATTTATGTTAAATAATTATAATGCCTTACTAAGTATATACTTAGTGTGTGATGGTTTTCACGCGTAGGTAGTAATACCGGGCAGGAGTAAGGAGTATCGGTATCATCATCCAGAGGGATAATAGTCGTATCGGTAATTTACATCTTTGATGTAGTTTGATTATCTCTAGTTGACATGTATAAAATAAAAGTAGCTCACTTAAACTAGTCTAGATATGGTTTGTAATGTTACTATCTAGATAAGTGGTTACGTTATAATGTGGTTTATATTAGTTTAAAGAAATTACTAGTAACATAAATCGGGTAAAAATATAAATTGGAATTTTTAGAGTAATCAAGATCATTTTTAATTTAGGCAGTTTTTAGGCAAATTTCTTAATGAAAATGTGTAGTTATAAACTGCCAAGTTGCTGCGTGAAAAAGGAAGCTATTTGACAGGAAAAAAAATTAGCAATTGATTTTATGCGATAAACTAAAATTTTTGAAAATTGCCGTTTTTGATTAATTTGATGTAGCATAAAAATGTGGTTAATCATATGTGACACTCTATACTAGTATTGGATAATAAATGCTGGTAAGGGTGTTACAAATATGCTATGCTATTTTGTGTGAAATGTAAACCTGCTAAACTGTTGTGTGATTAACGAGTATATTGGATTGTTCTATGTTAATTACAAATATGCTATGCTATTGTGTGTGAAATGTAAACGTGCTGGACTATTTTTGTGATTAACGATTATATTGGACTGTTCTATGTTAATTACAAATATGTTAAGCTATTTTGTGTGAAATGTAAACATGCTAGACTATTTTGTAATGTAATAATGTGTATACATAACCGATGGGCTAAATTGATATAAATGAATATACCTTGGATTATGTTGAAGGCTATAAGTGGAATCAATGATCTATTGCAATGATTTGTATAACAAATGTATATGTGTCGTGTTGAGTATCTAAGTACTTATGCCTATTTGATTACATGTGTATACAAATGTATATGTGTCTTGTTGAGTATCTAAGTACTTATGCCTATTCGATTACATGTGTGTACAATGTGTATGTACTATGTTGAGTTTCCATGTATATATGTCTATTCTGTGTCATATATGTACAAATGTAAATTGTATCTTGTTGAGTATCTATGTATTTATACCTAATCGATTACATATGTGTACAAATGCATACGTGCCTTGTTGGTTACCCATGTATGTAAGTATGTACCTTGTTGAGCATCCATGTATATGTGCCTAATCGAATTACCTATATGTACAAATGTGTATGTTTTGTTGAGCATCCATGCATATATGTATGTACTTTGTTCAAAAAATCAAGTATGTTGTATCCATGTCCGAATGTCTCACTCTAAAATGGTTAACTTCTTGCCCAAGCCTAGAATCATGTATATGATTGATAAATGTTAGTGAAAGGACCAATTATTGTTTTATGCTTTATTTTGCTTTAATGCTACCTCACAAAGCAACTACTTACTTTATTTCCTTCATTACCTTTCAGGGAAAATTATGTCTTCGATTTTCTCTTGAGCTTGGACGTGATCACAAGAACCTACGAGTATGATCTGATTTTATATCTTTAGAACTCCTAGATGGTGGCACATAGTTGATAAGCATGCATAGTGCATTTGGCTTTCATTTTGGATATATTTTGTATATAAGTTTATTTTAAGTTTTCCAGTGATGTAAAGGGCCTTTAATTAATTCTTAGCTGCTTGCCATATGAATTATAAATGTTAGTATGTCATATGGTTGCTTAAATATCTACCCGTGCTTTAGGTTTCTGGACCACCTTATTGATATATAAAAGTAAGCCGGTATATATAAAAGTATACACCTATTATCATGTGATAAATCATGAGATGTTAATATAACTAGTTAAATTAGATTATTGGTTAAATAAGAAATTGTCTGATAGCTATGGTATAAGTATCGTATGGTTATTGAAAGTTATATGCGTTCAGACCTGATTGGTTAAATAAGCTGATTATGATACTCAAAGAATTTCTTGTTGGTTAGGTATGTTGGACATGTTAATCGAATGATTGTTTAATGGTTAGTCTACGATAAACATGTCACCTGAAGTCTTGTCTCTATGGATTTATATGTATAGCTGATTATGTCATGTGATATTTATATGGTAATCATGATAACAAGTTTCGTAGGTAAATGAAATAAAATGGAAGCTTAAGGATTGTTAATATGGTTTTCTATTTTATCGAATAATATTAGACCTTAATCCATTTGTTTTAAGAAAGGTTAGAAGTATGCTGTTGTGTGTAATAAGTGCTACGCAAATGTGCAAGTATACACGTCGCAAGTAATAAAGTGATACGAGTATCGAGTATCGTCTCCACAGGGATTGGTTTGGGCCACTTTGCTTAAGTTACTGCACTGTGAAAAGTAAAAACACAATTGAGAATAGGAATTCTAATTAACGAGTAAACTAAGAGCAATAAACTAAAAGAATAGATGAAATCAAAAGAGAGAATACGCCAGGTTATCGTGAGTTGAGGTGTAATAGCCGATTGGATCGTCTTGGTAAAAGAGTGCAAGGGCAACTCAGTTGCCGTGGCAACTTGCACAGCGGGGTTGCCTTGGCAACTAATCGATGGTTGCCTGGGTGACTAGCTGGGCAACTACTTGGGCGGCTGGGCAGCAACTTCAAGGTTCGGTGGAGCATTCTTCAATGGTTTCTTCTTATCCCTAAGTCGAAACTCTAGCTACTTATGCATGCCTTGATAATACATCCCTGCGTGAATCAAGGGTGAACAACAACCAATCTTGCGCTCCTCTTAGCCGTTGAAATCCTTAACTTATTCCTAAGCCGGATTAATCTTCACCATCAATAGATTGAATAAAGATCATACTCATCCATTTCTTGAATCTAACTGTCCCGATATTAGATAAATAGATGAAGTTACGAGATCCTCTCCCAATTCACTCGCAAACAAGAATAAGAAACAAGAATGAGTAAACCTTGAATTGAAAGTGCAAACTCTTATTACCTAAACAAAATCCAATTGTTTCTCACAACAACAAAACACAATAACCCCAACCAATCAAGTTAGTTCATGGTTGGGTTCAAAAGATATACAAAGAATAATCCCCAAACCATGAATCTAATGGAAGCAAAGAAGAAAAAGAAGAAATTGAACTCTCTCCCCTTGCTCTCTTATCAAAATTTCTCTCTTCTTGCCCTATGGGGTTGTCGAAATTTTCCCTCATCTTGCTCCCTCTCAAGTTGACGACCTGGCCTCTTATTTATAGGGCTAGGTCAAAGTCCTTCTTTGAGGAGGAAGTTAAGTTGGAATTAAATTATCTTTAAAGAATATAATTCTTTATTATAATTATATTCCTACTAGAACTTTCTCCTATCTTCTTGGAATTTAATTCTTCTTTAATCTCTTCATGAAAATCAAATTCCTTTGGGATTTAGCTTTGCTCCACGTCATCTTGGGCTTGTCTAGTCATCAATTTCGACTACCATATCACCTTATTCTTTGTCGACAATTGCCCTGGCAACTGGCTCGGCGTCTCCTTCATGCATTGCCCTGGTAACTAGCTCGGCATCTCCTTCATGCACTGCCCTGGCAACTGGTTCTAGCCTTGTTTAGGCAAGTGATTCTGCACACACACAAAAACACACCAAAGCAACATCTTTTTCCACAAAAATCACTAAGTTATGTAATCAAGCTCAACGGTGGAAAGAAACATGAATTAATGCATGAATGACTAATTATGCAACTAATATGAGCTTAAGTCTAACAATAATATGAGTAAAAAGGGTAATAAAAATAGTATTTTTGAACACTTATCACACCCCCAAACTCGAACTATTGTTTTTCCTCAAGCAATGCAAACTAACAATTACCTGCCAAGACTTTAATCATCAAAGACATGCTTCAAACTTGAATTCAAACCTCGGAACCGTGGCACAAAATATGATCACCTTTTAATTTTTTGGATGGCAAAAAATTACCCAGAACAAAACTATAATGCTCATGACAATGTGTTTGCGTAGTTGTGTACAAGTTGATTTTCAAGATTCTATGTGAACAATAGGCTTTTATCAATTTAAGTACCGAGGCATTTTTTTATTTTCACTAGAGCCATTTTCGGGCACCTATAGCAAAGTAAGCAATTTCTCATTTTATTTTAGTCGACTAGAGCCAATTTCAGGCACCTCTAGCGATTCTTTAATGTGCATTAACTACTAGAGCCAGTTTTGGGCACCTCTAGCAAGAAAGTGCATTTACTACTAGAGCCAGTTTTGGGCACCTCTAGCAAGAAATTAACTTTTAATTTTGAATTTTAAATTTACCAAAATTTTAAGCAACCTAAGTTCACTAAGTTTCTTTCAATCAACAACCCACAACCGTGTAAAAAAAAGTAAGCATCATAGTAAAATTCTAAGTTCTTTTCATGCAATCCTAAAAGTAAAAGGTTCTTTCAATTAAGTGCAGTGGCAAAAATTCATCATTGGATATTCAACAAGTCTTAAGCAATTAAATCCAATTAAAGGAATGGCAAGTAACATATGCAACCTATATGTGGTTGGTAAAGATGAATGCAACTAAACATGAAGCTAACTAGAAACCAACACCCCCCAAACTCGAGAGAAGCATTGTCCTCAATGCATGTAAGAGTGAAACAAAATTTAAAAGAAACTAAATGAAATGAGTTAGTCGGAGAGGTCGTCACCTCGAGTGATAAGTTTCCTTCGTGCCGTTTGCTTGATTCATTTTTCAATAGGTGGTTGAATGCTGGTACCACGTGAATAGTATTGCTTTGATTTGATCCATGTTTGCCGATGCAGGTTCACCTGTATGGGCATCAGTAGTTGTCGAAGCCATTGTTGTTGCATGGGCATCGCCAGTTTCTGTTGTGGTTGCTGTGGCAAGTAGTCGGCAGTAAATTTCCTTAGCATGGTGGTTGTAAGTCTTGTTGTGGAAAAGAAAACCTGGAAACTAAAGATAATGAAGAAAAATAAAATCTCTCCTAAAAATTCCAAAAATAAATAAAGTGAGAAAAAAAATAACCGAAAATAATAGAAAGAAAAAAATAGTTCGAAAAAAATAAAAAGAAAAAAGAAAAAGAAAAAGAAAATATCGAAAGGAGAACATGCTCATGCATCTCCTAAGGTGCCAACTTCTTTGTTTCGTTCTACATGGGCAACGTTGTAGTGCTTCAATCTTTGTCCGTTAACTTTGAATTCATGTTCGTCGGTAATAGACTTGATTATCACAGTACCATGGGAGAATGGTTTGACAACTTCGAATGGTCCCGACCATCTTGATTTTAGTTTTCTCGGGAAAAGTTTTAGCCGAGACTTGAATAAGAGAACTAGTTGCCCTGGCATGAATTGCCGCGACAATAGTTTCTTGTCCTGCCATTGCTTTGTTTTCTCCTTGTAGATTAGTGCATTGTTATAGGCGAGTGCACGAAATTCTTCTATCTTGTTGAGGTCCAACAAACGCTTTTCCCGGCACTTTCCCAATACATATTCACGGTCTTGATTGCCCAATATGCCTTGTGTTCGATTTCCACCGGTATATGGCATATTTTGCCATAGACAAGTCGGAAGGGGGACATACCTAAGGGTGTTTTGAATGCAGTGCGATATGCCCAAAGTTCGTCATCTAGTCTTGCTGACCAATCTTTCCTAGAGGGATTTACAACTTTCTCGAGTATACCCTTCAATTCTCGGTTGGAAATTTCTGCTTGCCCATTGGTTTGTGGGTGATATTGCCCGTCCTATGGCAATGATCACATTTCTTGTAAAACTCTTGGGCATCTTTGTACAGTGTTGGTCAATACAAACCGGATTGAAAAACTTTGGCCGTGTTACGAGTTCCTCCAAAATGTCCTACATGGGGTGAAGAATGGCATTATCAGAGTACATTCTGCTGCTCTGCTTTAGGGACACATCGGCGTTGACCTGATCAGGGTATTGCCGAGGCATGTGCTACCGTGGCGACTACTCCCAAGGTTGTCGAGGCGTGTGCGTCTAGAGTTACCGAGGCATATGCATCCATGGTTGCCGAGGCGTGCGTACCAGTGGTTGCCGTGGCGTCGAGGGTTGTCGAGGCATGTGCATCCATGGTTGTCGAGGCGTTAGGGGTTGCCAAGGCATGCCCGTCCGTGGTTGTCGAGGCGTGCGTATTAGGAGTTGCTGCACTATTGAAGGTTGTCGAGGCATGCGCATCCATGGTTGCCGAGGCGTGCGTATCAGGAGCTGCTGCGGTGTCGAGGGTTGTTGAGGCATGCGCATCCATGGTTGCCGAGGCGTCAAGGGTTGCCGAGGCGTGCACATCCATGGTTGCTGAGGTAACTAAAAGTTGTTCATCCGGGAGTACATCGCATATCTCTAAATCCGCATCCTCCTCCCTATTATGTTCTAAACGTGATAAGTGATCGGCCACTTAATTTTCTGTTCCTCTCCTGTGCATTGGCCTAGTACTGCTCCTACCGCGAAATCACTTGCCTCACACATGAGCTCAAAAGGTAGCGTTCAATCTGTTGGAACGACAATGGGTGTCGAGGTAAGCTTTTCCTTTAGGGTTTCGAATGCTTGGGTGCAAGAATCATCAAAATGGAAGACTTTATCTTGGTGAGTGTAATCTCTCGATCACGTCCACCTTGGCTTTGTCTACTTCAATTCCCATGGATGAAATCTTGTGGCCGAGCACTATTCCTTCATCTACCATAAGATGGCACTTCTCC
This sequence comes from Hibiscus mutabilis, assembly GCA_019671005.1. Taxonomy (NCBI): domain Eukaryota; kingdom Viridiplantae; phylum Streptophyta; class Magnoliopsida; order Malvales; family Malvaceae; genus Hibiscus; species Hibiscus mutabilis. The sequence goes on from CM033723.1 coordinate 24,700,401, forward strand.
CAATTAAGGACTAAATCAGTTTCTTCACATCTTGCCAACACATTCTCTAAATTGTAGAGGCAACTGTTGAAGTCACTACCAAAAATGAAAAAATCATCCATGAAGATCTCAAGGAAGTCTTCGACCATGTCTGAAAAGAGTGCCATCATGCATATCTGAGAAAACTTGAGGATGGTCATTTTCGTACTTCTTATAGTCCATCCGCACCCTCCATCGGGTGACAATATTGCCCAAAAAGAGTTTGGCCAATGTGCTTGCCACTACTCCCTTTTGCGTTACCATGGTGGAGGTGTCTTTCTTCTTTGTTCGCTTGTAGTCCATGTATATTCTCCACCTTGCTACTATTCCTGAAGGCACAAATATATTAATAGGAAAAATTATATCCATTCTTAACCATTCAATTACCTCATTCTTGTCGACTTCTATCTTGGTTGGATTTAGCCTTTGTTGTCGTGGCAATTGCTGCTCAAGCCAATTGCCGTGGAAATCAGTTGCCAAAATTTGCTGTAAGTCAAGGGAAGAACCAATTTTCTAAAAAGCTTTACGAATCCAAACACCGTTTTCTTTTAGCCTCTCAAACATCTCCATCAGTAGAGATTTTGATGGCTTCATATCTACCAACATCGGTTCCTCAAGACATACCTGCAATGGACAAGGTGAGTTTTTAATGAATTCGAAAGGTTCAACCATTACCTGCTCATATTCCATTGGCAAAGTATTATCATCTCGTTGATCTTGCATGTGGTCGTGTAATTGCCGTGGCAATTATAGATGAGAGCAATCTACAGATTCCTGCTTCAACATCAACGTTGTAACCTTATGGGCATCAGGTTCCTCGAATTTCTTTGTAGTATTGTTGTTCTCGGCTTCACTGAGTGTTGTCGAGGCATTGCTCTGTTCAGGCTCCTCAATCATTGCCGAGGCAATTTGTTGTTCAGGCTCATCATGTGTTGGGCAGTCTCTCTCATTCGCATCCTCTTGACTTTGAGGTTCTAGTTGTTCCCCACACATCAGATAACTTTCTTTGCATTGCTTCTTATCCTCTTGCCTTGGGACGTCAGTATCCCTAGGAATGAATTGTTGGTGCATGTTATCCATGACATATGTAGATCTCCCCAATTGATCTTGAATCCCCTAAGGTTGCATCCCACATTGAGCTATCCTCGTATCCATAGATTTTGATAGATCTTGAATCACTTCAA